>CAWUFW010015722.1:0-346674 GCA_963921515.1 Calotriton arnoldi
GGGTGTATACTAGCCGTGAGGGAGTGGCTGTGGCGTACTGACAACTAGGGTGTGACCAGCAGATCACTGCAATGAAAATCTGGGCCATGTAGCGTTGTTGTCCTTCCCTGTAGCGTAAGCGGAGTGGGCTGGCCTGGCGTATGCCAGTCCTGCGTGAGGCTGTGAAGAATGACTCCGGAGCTATTGGCGTGGCTCCGTCCTGGGCTGTATGAGGAATCAACTGATGCGGGTGTCCCTGTTGTAGTGCTGACGTCACTCGGGTCGCAAGCGCCAATGTGTCACTCTGCAATTGGACTCACCTGAGAGGCCCCACGGAAAGAAAATAAATCATGGGGAAGTGGCCTTGGACTGTTGGTGCAAAGTCTTTCTGATCAAAGCCTGTGAGCAAGGGCCAGGTGGCCCAAAACATGTAAGGCGAATGAATTTACTCTGAGGATAAATGCCAGGTATTGCTTTGCAATTAAAGAACTCGGATGAATTTTTCTTGTTTGAGTGCGTCTTCGTTTTTGGGAACTCTTTGAAACAAAGGATAACGGCATTCCTGCCGGGAAGATTGCACCGCCCTATCATGGAAAAGGGGCTGCTGAGGCACAGAACTGTTCATAGCCTCGTTGCAGGAACAGGAATTTTATAAATCAGCCTGGCACTTTGAACTTGGAGGCCCACTGGAGGGTTGAAATAATGATTTAATTTTGAAATACGGAGCACACCCACCGAAGGGATTATATTTCAGTCCAAGGCACTACAAATCCCAGCGTGCATGCTGGTAATTGGACTCACCTGAGAGGCCCCACGGAAAGAAAATAAATCATGGGGAAGTGACCTCGGACTGTTGGTGCAAAGTCTTTCTGGTCAAAGCCTGTGAGCAAGGGCCAGGTGGCCCGAAACATGTAAGAGCGAATGAATTTACTCTGAGGATAAATGCCAGGTATTGCTTTGCAATTAAAGAACTCGGATGAGTTTTTCTTGTTTGAGTGCGTCTTTTGGGAACTCTTTGAAACAAAAAAAAATAATATATATATATATAGATATATATATATATATGAAGTTTAGATATAATATTCTACGCAAACCATGTATTTTGGCAATATTTATATTGCCAAACTAGATGAATGTTATCTCTACAATGTTCGGATTACTTAGAGGTACTGGCAACTGCTGCCCTTTATCCCTTCATATAGTTTTGTTTGGGATAGAACCCCAGTATTCCCATGTTAATTCACCTTTATTTAAAAGATTTATAATCTTACTTGCAAAATAGAATAAAGTGCTATGCTGTTGTTATTTTATTATATGTCAAACATACAGCTTGTTCAGTACCTCTAATATAACTGTTGCCAACCACTAATTTTATGTATTTAGGTATACACTGAGGGGTATATTCACAAGAACGTGTGATAATTACCGCAAGAGTAGCGCAACGCAACTTTCAGCATCGCAGCCTATCGCGGGAAAATAACCCTGTGACAACGTGGAATTCACAACACGGCGGTAGCATGCGATAGTTGGCCGACACCGCGGCCAATGCTCGCGATACAACCACCTCGACGGAGATAAAAACACAAACCACAATGCGAAAAAGCTGCGATGGGCCAAAGCGCGATAAGAAAACATTGACAACCAGCGCGAGGGCAGCAATACTCACGCGCAATGCGGGAAAAAGCACAAGAACAGCATACGGAAAATGCCACAGAACAAAATACATCAACAGCGGAGTACCACGGATGCACCCTGGCCAACTGCAGAGGACAACATGCACACCACAACATCCACGCACCGTGGAAGAACAGAACCTACAGGCACACCACATGAAAGAGACCAATAGCAGACAAATCAGAGCCGCAGGGAGCGACACACCCACCGTGCAGCATACGCACATAAGCAGAAGTGCACCCCGACAGTGACAACATCCCGGTACAAACAGCAACACCTCCACAACTGAACACAGGACACAACTGGTTCGGAAAATGTGCACAACATGGCAAATCACATCTGAAACCCCAGGGACATGTAACATGACAATGTACAATTCCAACCTGTGACCTGCAAATATGTTTTATTCACACATGCAGTGCAATTGGACATCTACTACTGTCCCATGAATGCCACGGACGGTCAAAATGTGACGTGCTCATGAGAAGTAAGTGTCAATGATGGAGTCCCTATGGGCCATTCCTGCCGCAGCTGCAGTGGGATGTGGGCCACCTGCCCCATCACCACCATCATCGTCCGGTACCTCTGGAACTGGGATCCCTGGGGCCCTGGTGCGAACACAGATGTTGTGCAACACACAACATGCAACGATCATCTTACACAAGACGTCCGGGCTGTACAGGAGCTTCCCACCAGTGCCGTCCAGCCACCAGAAACGTGACTTCAACACGCCAAATGTGTGTTCAACGATGCCCCTGGTGCGTATGTGGGCCGCATTGTACTGCCTCTGGGCGGGTGTGTTCGGGTCTCGGAGGGGTGTCATCATCCAAGGGCAGAGTGCATATCCTTGATCACCTGTGACAGTGCAGGGAGAAAAGAGTCAATACTTGGTTCGGCAGGATGTGATGGCAGGCCCACCAATTCAGTGACGCCTGTGCTGGCTGTGTGTGGGGTGAGTGTAAGCCAGCCCTCAGGGAGTAGCATGTGCTGGCAACTACACCAACAGTCATCAGGCACACAGACATGCAATGTCAGAACTACAAGGGGGGATGACTCGAGTCGCACAGGGCTAGTCGCCCCGGATGAACAGCGGCCGACACAGGCCCACCACCACGGGACGCTGACCTGCGGGAGACTGGGGTAGGGTCATGAGGGCAGAGCAGTGCCTCACATGTGTCATGGCTGCATTCTGCATCTCCACACGGTCTGCTGTTGTGTGGCTGTGGTGCCATGTGAAGTCTGTATTGGGTGCTGGGGTAGCCCAGGATGACCATGGAGTGGTGTAGTCGTGTCTGGTAGGTGGTCGTGTAGTTTGACATGTCGGATGTGGTTAGGTCACGTGTGCATCCCCACAGTTGTGCTTTGTGCGTTGGTGGCTGTGGGATGTGTGGTGTGTTGATTTGGTACTTACCAACGAGCAGTCCCGTTCCATATGTGCCATCCTGGAAGCGCTGGTTGATGATGGACTGTCGGAAGATGAAGGAATCATGCACACTGCCTGGGTAGTTGGCGACGACATTGGTGAACATTCCCCGGTGGTCCACTATTGCCTGCACATTGATGGAATGCGTGTGCTTCCTGTTGCGGTAGTGGTGTGCAGTATCCGCAGGGGGCACAAGTGGGACATGTGTGCAGTCGATTGCCCCCAACACAGCCGGGAATCCGGCTATGGTGTAGAATCCTTGCTTAGTCTCCAGCTGTTCCTGCGCAGTGTTGGGGAAGTGAAGGTACTGGGGTATGAAGCTGATGATGGCAGCCAGGACAGGTGTGATAAACTTTGATAGGGCTGGCTGTGAGACCCCTCCGACTCTGGCAGTTGTTGGTTGGAAGGTCCCAGAGGCCAACAGGTGCAGCACTACCAGCAGCTTTGTCTGCGGAGGGATGTTTGTTCTCCGCTGTGTTGGGACCGTCAGCCTGTGGGTGATGTGGGTCAGGATGCGGAGGATGGTTGTCCTTTTAAGCCTGTAGTGGGCAATGACTCCTGCGGGCGTTAGGTCTGTGAGAGTGGTGCGTTTTCAGTAGGTCCGCTGTCTTACTCTACGCTGCCACTGTGGTGGTCCGGGGGGGGCGGGTCCGGGTCCTGGGGGTGGTGGCGGTCCAGGGGGTGGTGGCGGTGGGTGTTGTGGCCCTGTTGGGGCTCCGAGCTGCATGTAGAGTAGCTCCATGGCGTTGTTTGTTCTTCAGGTATGGCTGTGTGCGGGACTCCGTAGCCTACTGCAGGTAGACGTCCGTCTTTACACCTGCTTGAGGCAGGTGTTAAATACCTGCGGCTACCGCTCCTTATCGCCTGTTTTGTGTTCTTATCGCCGATGTGGCTGGTCGTTGTGAATGTTGAGGTGTGATATTGTCTCGACTTTTGGCACGGGAACGCCCACTCTGCATCTCATTAGCGATATTTGCGGGGATCCTCTGTGGCGATGTTTTTTGCGGCTGCTATCGCGGGTAAACTGGTGCTGTGGGCTGTTAACACCAGCTTGTGAATGGGGAGGTAAATTTATTATGACTTTGGCTGCGATGAAGTGCCGTTAATTCGACGATAGCTCCTTGTGAATATGCCCCTGAAACTCTTGAAATCTGTTTTTCCTTAAAATTCTGTCTGGTACTCCTTTGTATTAGGGCATCAGGTATGATATGGGGCATCTCCAGTTGCAGATATAGGGAATCCATATTTACTAAGATTGTTAATACCCTCAGTCATTAAATGAACTAGATCTGATTTGTTATTCATTGGATATACACTGTAGCAACCATTATAGATAAACCTCTATGTGGGACGTGACCAGTAAGATGGCCGAGTGGATGAGAACCTTGGCTGCTTCACGGTGGCCCAGTGTGCAGCGGCCTACGCTTAAAATGGTGGGGGTGACCTGAAGAAGGCTGTGGCACCGAAGTGGCTTCAGAGGACTGCAGCCTTTTAACTATGGCATGGTGAAGGTGGATGCAGTCAGATGCCTCATGGACTCTGCTGGTAGGACCATGCTGGCGGGGCTGAGAGACCCTGAGCGCTGAGAATGCAGAAGCACTCCTCTTGTGATATACGCTTACTGGGCTGCAGATGGGGGACACTACCGGGAACAACTGTCCCCAGAAGACATCGCTGCCAAGTTTTCAAGCTACTTATGTGTGACATACTTGTGGTTTCAGGGTGCACATAAGTGACATTCTACTGTGAAATGTGTGACACTTTGAGTGACACTTTCCCGCAAGTAAATCAAAGTAATAACTACAGTTTGAGAGCTTCTCTGTGAGTTTTCTATTATTAAATATATATAGATATATCACAAAACAATGAAAATATGACTAAAATGAGCCAGACCTATTGGTGTTGCCAACGCTTGTTAACAGTATCATATAAAAGAGTAATAAAGATTTTGATCTGAATAATTAATTAGAATTGAACATGTTTCTGTGAATTAAGCTTTAATAAGATCTGTGGAAGAGTAGTGGTCTTTTGAGTTTTTCAATCTGAGCACTCCTTTCCTCTCATGCTTTTATCTATAGCTCTCACTGTTAGCTACTTCCACCCTATTTTTTCTTTGCATGTTTCGGAAAACCTCCATCTGCATATTTCACATCATCACCTTCCTCTTCATAACTCTCTTTTCACTCTATCTTGCATGTATTTCCTTGTATTGCCCCATGACCACACACCCATCTACTCTCTTTCTCCTCACCGGTAAACACACAATTTTCTGTTTGTGCTTTCAATATTTCAACAGCTTCACACACTTTCATATAAAATGGAAATTACAGGTGGCAAATATTTGAGCATCGCTCTGTGTGCTCAGCAGAGAGGCCAAGGGTCGGATGAGCTGTGCAGAGAGGCCAATGGTAGGCCTGAACTTTCACTACCTTTAGCTTCAGCCACACAGCTCCTGATCATGCTATATAAAAAGCACACACCCACAACCTTTAAATTAACCAGCCACGCATGGCCAGCTCAGTTCACAGTATGTACTGCACAAAAGTCATGTTTTAAGAAAATACTACAGAAATAACTCCATCTGGAAAATGCAAATATTCTTAGGGAATGCAAGATAAGGTCAATTATTTTTCTAGAGGTTTGGGCTTCCAGATAATATAAGGTAAAGTTGAATATAACTTAGAACATTGGAATGTTGGGCGCTCCATTGAAGACAGTAAAGTAGCTCAGGGCTTATAATGGCTGTTACAAGCCTTCTGCTCCAACATTACAGTGTTTGTCTTTCAGTTTCTCTGTTTTTACTTTTGAACATTTGTCCCTTAGTGGGTAGAATGTTCTAATAGGCATATAGGCGTTCTGCCTTGGACTATACTGGTTGTCAAAGGCCCTCTCCCTTGCTTTCCTCGGGTTCCGGGCTTATTAACAAACAGTATAGCCTGGTAGGCTCTAAGGCTATATAGCCCTTGGTAGCAGACTATGAGCCTATATTAGATTCTGAGTGCCCGCAGCACTGCAGCAGCACTGGCTTTTCTATGCAGAAGCCTGCCGGTCTTCTAAGATGACAATGGCTCATGATAGATTGTCTTTGAAGCATCACATAAGCTTTCTTCATTCTCTCCCACTGCATGTCATTGGTCTGTTCTTGCACTGTGTTTCAGATCTTGTTTGTGTGATGCTGTCAAGGGGTTTTTATTATCTCACTGTGGCACTGAGATTAATCCACATATATACAATCAGGAAGCACAAGCTGAATTTTGGAAATGTTACAGGGTGCAGGCGCCTCTGCTGTGCATTAAGTTGGAGTGTACTCAATCAATCCTGTTACTACTGTTTTGACAAATGGGTGAAATAAGCATGTTCAACTGTGAGTAAAATAATCCTTTAGTCTATGATTTTTCTTTTGTGAATCCATTCCTTGCCTCATCTATAGTACATCTCTGGCCATTTCCAGGGCAGAAAGGGGTGAAGAGGGGTTTGTAAATGGTGTGTGTTGAAGTTCACAAACTTTCAAGGTAGGCCAAGCCTTGATTGATCCTCCCTCCCTGCCTCTTTTGCTTGTATGGGGTTTACTATTGCATAATTGTATGCAACTATGTTACACAATTATGCAGCAATAAAACTATTCACATCTGCCAGGTATCCTTTTATGGATGTCTGATAGTCATAAATTGAGCCATTTTTGGCATAAACCTATGTTTACAGCTGTAAATGGCTTTGTGAATTGGGCCCTTTGGCCTCTGTAATTCATGTGACCTTAAACAGGCCCCCAACTCTTCTACTGCCATTTGTTAACCATGTCGAGGTCCTGTTATTCTTTGTTGCCCATCTCCTCCTGGAGCCAGTCTTCTTTCAGGCCATCCTTCTATTCCAAGTCCTGTTTCTCTTTGTCTTTCCTATGCTTCTCTTTGTCTTGATCACCCTGATTCCCTTCTCCTCATGGAGGTCCATCATCCCTCCTTCACCTGGCTGGTATGGTCCTCGTAGTCCTCCTCCACCTGATCTTAGGATAGGATAGGATAAGGATTTATAAAGCGCACTAATACCCGTAGGTGCCAAGGCGCTGGGCGTCGAGGAGAAGAAGAAAAACACAGAGCTACCAACTATGCTGAGTAAAGCCATGTCTTCAGCAGCTTTCTGAACACCGGAAAAGATTCCGCATGAGAGATAGAGGGGGGAAGGGTATTCCAAAGCTTTGCGGCCGCTACAGAGAAGGAGCGTCCGCCCCGTCTGACCTTGCGGAATTTCGGAGAGATCAGGTTTCTCTGTGAGGAGGATCTCAAGGTCCTCCCAGGAATGTACCATTGAAACATGGTTTTCAGCTGCTGCAAACCTTTGCTGTGCAAGGCCTTATAGACCGTACTCAGGACTTTAAAAGAGATGCGCTTCCTAATGGGGAGCCAATGCAGAGTGCGGATCCCCTCCCCCGCTGACTGATGCTTAGGGATATTCAGGATCAGCCTGGCTGCCGCATTCTGGATGACATGAAGCCTGTTCAGGGAGGCCATGCTGATGTTGAGGTACAAGGCATTGCAGTAGTCAAGCCAGGAGGTGACTAGTGCGATGATGGTGGGCCGGTGCAGTTCAGCTGGAATATACGGGAGCACCTTTCTGAGGGTCTTCAAAATATAGAAGCAGGTGCTAACAGTGCAGCTGACCTGAGAATCGAAGGTCAAAACCTCATCAAAAATGACCCCCAGGTTTTTAACTGTCCTAGCCGGAACGGGGAGAGGACCACAGTCTGCCGGCCACCGGGCGTTCGACCAGATTGAGTTCTGCGGACCAAAAACTAAAATCTCAGTTTTCTCTGCATTGATATTGAGGGAATTGTTCTTTATCCAGCCGATAGTGCTAGCCACACAGTGGTTAAATTTCTCTGCGACCAATTGCAAATCATTGGAGATGGAAACAATGATCTGCGTGTCGTCCGCATAGGAAATCACCTGGAACCCAAAAGATCTTACCAGCTTAGCCAGAGGTGTCACGTGCACATTAAAGCGGGTGGGGCTCAGTGATGAGCCCTGGGGAACCCCACAGGGTAGGCTGAAAGCCTTAGCTCTGAAACCTCTGCAGCTGATGATGTTCGTTCTCCCTGTCAGAAAGGAGTGGAGAATCTGCAAGGCCTTTCCCGAGACTCCCACCTTCTGCATTCGTTGGACCATCAGTGTAGAGGAAACGGTGTTGAAAGCAGCCCACAGATCGAGCATAATCAGCACTGCCGAGGCACCCTGATCTACCTGCATGCGAATGTGATCAGAGGCAGCAATGAGGGCGGACTTGGTGCTGTGAACGGCGCGGAAACCATTTTGAGACTGATCTAAGATCTCATGGGATTCAAAGTAATTCATCAACTCAGTGTTGATTAATTTCTCTAGGATTTTTGCAGGGCCGGGAGAAGTGAGATGGGGCGAAAGTTTTTCAATTCAGAGGGATCAGGGTTGGGTGTCTTGAGAAGTGGTGTAACGATGGCCTCCTTCCAGGTGTCCGGATAGCTGCCGGATAGGAGAATGTTGTTAAACACCTTACACAGGAAGTCTGCAATCGGATTAGGGACCATCTTAAGTGTGAGGGGCATTCAGGGGTCTGAGGGAGAGCAGGATTTAAGGCCCAAGAGGAGAGCCAGGGTTTGTTGAACAGTGATCTGTGGAAAAGCTGCAAGAGTGAAAGGAGCATACTTTCCTCGGTTCTGAGTGACCTCCTCGACCTCAGGTTCTTCAGTTTCCGTATGATCACGCTCCTGAGATTTTAAGGACCTTGTCATGGAAATAGGCAGCTATTCTGTCACAGAGGTCTTGTGAGGGGGACAACGAATGTGTCCTTGGAGGCTCGGAGATCTCCTTGATGACCTTGAATAGCATGCTAGAAGGGTTGCCAGCTGCGAGGATCTTGTTGGTGAAGAAGTGGGATTTGGCTTGAAAGATGGCGAGTTCATGCTTCTGTAGCAGAGCTTTCTGCTTGGCTTTTTCCCTAGCACAAGGGTCCATACGCCATCTGCCTTCTTGTCTACGACACTCCCTTCTGAGGGATCTAAGTTCTTAAGAGAACCATGGCGCCGCTGGTTTAGCTCTTTTAAAAATGCAGTTTTTTAATAGGGGCAGCAGTGTCGAGGTCCTCGGTAATCCAATTGCCGAAACCCACCGACGTGGGGGGAATGGGCTGTGCCTCCCGGCACCAGCTGAGGCCAAAGCAGCCTCCCATTTGGGGGCAGAGAGCTTGTTCAGTCCCCTACAGCGGATGTACCTGGGGATGATGCTTTCCTTCGCAATGATGGGGAGTGTAGGACAAACTTTGAACATAATCAACCAATGGTCCACCCAGCTAAGTGGCTGAAATTTCTCAATCTCTAAGTTATAATGATTGGTGAAAATGCTGTCTAAGGTATGGCCGGCGGTGTGGGTGGGAGATTGAACAAGTTGCTCAAATCCCAGGGATGACATGAGTTCTAGGAAGTGTCCTGAGTCATTGTCCTTTTCATTTTCGAGATGGTAGTTAAAATCGCCTGGAATGGTGATATGAGAAGTAGTGATGAATGGTTCCAGTGTTTTACACCATGATTCAATAAACCTGGTACGGGGCCTGGTGGGTGATACACTAGCAGGCCAGAAATATTGTAGCTATTGGACAGCATAATCCTAAAAGAAGCAGCTTCCAGTGGTGAGCCAGGATCCCCGTCCGCATCTAAAAGAGTCCCGGGGCACCAAAGCCAGACTGCCACCTGTGCGCTCAGAGCGGTAACATATGAGGATAGTGTGTCCCGGGGGAACAGCGTCCGCCAGGTCAGGGCCCGAGTTGTCTTTGGCCCATGTCTCGGTGACAAATAGACAGTCCAAATTAAGTGTCTGGATAGTCAGAGCAATTTCGGTTTTATGTTTGGGCATGGAGCGGGCATTTATCAGCGCCCCCCTAATGGATCTAGACTTGAGACCAGTTGTGCTGCCGGTCCTGGTGCTGGTCTTACCACCCCCTAGTACTCGGGCATTGTGCGGGAGCTAAGAGCAGACATCAGACTGTTGTTGGGTCTGAAGTTGCAGTGTTGACAGTGCACTGGTTCCCCCGTGTAGAAGTCCAGCTTAGCTACGCATTCCCTGGGATAACGTTTAGGGCATAATTCAAGGAGACCTGTCCTGGAATAGGTTCTGACCTTGGGGTCCTTGTTATCTGCGGAAAAACGGGCAGGGTGCCTGGCCCCTGGCGCCGTCCAGGCGCGGACGGGCTCAGACGGGCTTGCCTTTGGCGCACGTCCACTGCGCGCCTGGTGTTGTGCCAGCATTTAATGCCCTAACCCGGAAGGGTATGTGGGGCTGCACCGCCAACCTCAGAAAATGGCACCCAACCAGGGAAGAGTTCCGGTACAGGGGACTCTCTCCACACAATCGGGACAACCCGTGGCAGACCAGAGAGACCCTGAGGGAACGAGGGAGAGAGGGAAAGAACTCCAGAGGTGCCCCCGGGACGCCCCCAGCAGTGCAGGTGAGGCAGGATAATGCACGCATACAGTAAGTGCAGAATAAAAGTCCCCACACACCCCCAAGACTATAGAAACACTGAAATAAAATTAGGCAAAGCTTAAAAGTTAAAATGAGAGCATGCTAGAGTGCATTAAAAAGAAGTCACTTGAATTTACAGCAAGCATCAGCAGAGGTCGCCTAACTGCTTCACACGACCGCTCCTCCTGGTCCTCCTAGTCCTGAGGCTACTCTTCCTAATCCTGCTAGTGTTTGTGTTCCTGGGCCTCGTTGTTCCTGGTCCTCTCCTGCGGGTCATCCTGGTGGCCCTAGCGTTGGTCCAACTGATTGCCTTTGTTCTGGTGTTCGTGGTGCCCCTAGTGATCCTACCCCTCCTGTGATTCCTTGCCCTGGTCATCCAGTTCATGATTCTCCTGGTACTCATGGTCATCTTGTACTGATGGTTATGCTTCTCCTGTTGGTGTTCCTGGCAGTCTTTATCCCCCTCCTCCTCCTGGTCTTCCTTGCCCTCCTCCTATTTTTGATGTTTTTGGCTCTACTCTTCATCCTGGACTTCATAGTCCTGATCCATTGCATCCTCTGGTGGTCCAGAGTATTGTGTTCATAATCCCATTGGTCCTGGTCCACCTCCTTCTACTTCAGTTTTTCTTGGTCCTGCTCCTTCCCACTTGGTCATCCTCTTCATTCTCTTGTTCCACCTATTGCTCCCCCTTCTGGTCCTCCAGATATCCCCGGTCTTGATGGAGATTACCTATTTCTGCCATGGTTCTGAAAACCACTTCTGGTTCTTCTCCTCCTGCTTTTGGTCTTCCTATTCCTGCTACTCCTTGGATGTTTCTCACCTCCACCTTCTTGGGTTGGATAACAAGCCGCTATTGGATTACGGCGTTTCACATCACACGTCGCCAATTGGGAGATATATTGAACTGCTCCTATGTTTGTAATTCCAATCAGAGACACCAGTGAGCCATACGTCTAAGCCGGTAGGTGATGTAAAAAAACTCTGCACCTGTGGTTAAAACATACAATCAAGGACATCATTAAATACTATTATTGCTTCATACTGGCGTGGGGGGTACAGAGTTTCAAAGTTGTTTTGGGGCTTAGGGACCTATTTTGAGACCTGTTTTCAATGGTTTTCCATTGCCTGACTTGTCATCAGGGTTGGCTCATGCTGTTTGTGTGTCAGTGGCCCTAGACAGTATCTAAATATATAGCATGTTGTTTTCCAAGGGATGTTTTCTTTTATACATCAGGCTGCTATTGATGATGGCCCATCACCACTGAGTATGGCCATTCATATTGTGTTTCTCTGAGTGCTGTAGTTGATTTATAGTCTGTGATTTTCGGAATGCTAGGTCAATGCTGATTGAAGCCTTGGGAAGGGGGGGGAGGAAGAGAGAGAGAGAGAGAGAGAGAGAGAGAGAGAGAGAGAGAGTCCAGCCACACAGTCGCAGGACGGTTTGGGGGGCAGCCGGGGCTTTTTGCAACAGGTCTCACACTTACTGAGGGTCCGCGCTTGTGTTACAGCGAGTGGAGTGCGTAACTCATGTAACCACATTGTTAGCTATCCCATGCTGCGATTTGTGGTTATCAACTTTCACGACTTTAATATTTTCAACATTTTGAGGTCGTTGCTACACTGGTACGACTGTGAATGGTCCCCTTTTAACCTGCTACTCACCAGTGGTTTAAGCTTTCCACTACTTACCAGTGGTTTATTCCAGTCCCGTGTTAAACTGAAGCTTATGCATCAATGAACAGATTAATGCAACCTTGACTGTTCCTTTGTTTTCAAAATCAAACTAATGTCTTTAAACTATTCCAATATTCCCCTTATCTGACCTCAGCCCCTTGCATTACTGCCAAATTGCTGAGGTCAATCCATGACTAGTTAGTCCAGCCCTGTTTTTTTTTTTTTAGAATTCTGGGACTTGTAGTCCTGGTTTTATACTGGGATCAATAAGTCCCAGAATTCTTAGGAAAAAAAGAGACTGGACTAACTAGGCATGCATGGACGTGGGAAACTTGGCAGCTATGCCCTTGTCTACTTTTGGTGGAAATCTCCGACTCACACATAACATTACTGACTAAAGGACACGCTTGGCCACCATGTGCTCCACAAATGTTGGCCTAAGAGGCAAGGGCAGTGTTTAATTTGAGCCGGTTGTTTCTGGTGCTCAGCACCGGCACTTAATTGTCAACACCAGAGCTTGTGACAGTCTGCCACAAGGTGGCACTGTCTGGCTAATTTAGAGATGACCATGACAACAGTTAATTATTCATTCAATATACATTGAAAATGACTATTAACGTTCGCCCAAGCCATTCCTATAGCTTTGGGGGCCTGGAATAGTCCGAATTGTCACACTTGTAGGAGTGTGATGGCTAGTAGTTATGTTATAACTATCATTGAACTGGGGTGGCGAAGTGAGCTAAAGAACGATGATGGATTCAACCCAGATCTGTGACTGGGGGTGAGTGTCTGAAAAGTTTCAGCGCTCCGTCCATCATCTCCTTGTGTTTGCTTTGTTCGCCCTAAGTTGGCAGGGTATGCCCAGACGTGGGTCCCTTGCTCACTTTGCCACTGGATTCATGCTAGCCTGGCTGATGAGGGCTGTTAGCCCGAAACCGGTCCCAGGATGCTTGTTTCCGGTCCAGGGAAGACATGGCTTGGCAGTTCGGGCTGGACTGTTCCCATGAGGCACAGGGTCAAGACTGATTTGCATATAAGTATGTCTGAACTGGGGTGGCGAAGTGAGCTAAAGAACGATGATGGATTCAACCCAGATCTGTGACTGGGGGTGAGTGTCTGAAAAGTTTCAGCGCTCCGTCCATCATCTCCTTGTGTTTGCTTTGTTCGCCCTAAGTTGGCAGGGTATGCCCAGACGTGGGTCCCTTGCTCACTTTGCCACTGGATTCATGCTAGCCTGGCTGATGAGGGCTGTTAGCCCGAAACCGGTCCCAGGATGCTTGTTTCCGGTCCAGGGAAGACATGGCTTGGCAGTTCGGGCTAGACTGTTCCCATGAGGCACAGGGTCAAGACTGATTTGCATATAAGTATGTCTGAACTGGGGTGGCGAAGTGAGCTAAAGAACGATGATGGATTCAACCCAGATCTGTGACTGGGGGTGAGTGTCTGAAAAGTTTCAGCGCTCCGTCCATCATCTCCTTGTGTTTGCTTTGTTCGCCCTAAGTTGGCAGGGTATGCCCAGACGTGGGTCCCTTGCTCACTTTGCCACTGGATTCATGCTAGCCTGGCTGTTGAGGGCTGTTAGCCCGAAACCGGTCCCAGGATGCTTGTTTCCGGTCCAGGGAAGACATGGCTTGGCAGTTCGGGCTGGACTGTTCCCATGAGGCACAGGGTCAAGGCTGATTTGCATATAAGTATGTCTGAACTGGGGTGGCGAAGTGAGCTAAAGAACGATGATGGATTCAACCCAGATCTGTGACTGGGGGTGAGTGTCTGAAAAGTTTCAGCGCTCCGTCCATCATCTCCTTGTGATAACTATCATTGGTAGCATGCCGGGGGCAACGTGTGGTGCAAGCTGCAGTGGCCTCCTGGCGAGAGCCCGGACACTTATTTTTACAAATTAAGCACTGGCACGGGTTTCACTAATGTGGCGCCAATGGAGTATCAAAAATCTGAGGTTTTTTTTCATAAGTGTTAGTCACCCTTTGAATAAATAATGAACTTCCAGGCAGCCATAAATGAAGCGATGACTAGTTCACGAAGTCATTCATGGTCAGTTTTCATCTGTATCATAAATAAGGCTCCCTGTTTTCCGTTTTTGTACAGATAAATGCAGACAGAAAACAATATTTTTTCCTGTGTGTATTGTTTTTTAAATACAGAAATATACAGACAATAGGTTTTCTTTTGGATGAGTCTCACCAGTGTCGGTCAAGCGTGCTAAGTCAATAGCTGTGCAGACTGACAGGCTGTGGGAGTTAAAAACAAGTTTTCCTGGTGAAGCTTAAATAACAGCAGCAGTCCAGGTGTTTAAGCTGTTCTGCAATGCAATTTATGTCAGACCACTATTGTACTGTAAACAGCTTACACTCATTGGACATTCAGACATGAGTAAGCATTTGTTGGTTAAATAAATGTGGAATTATACCCATGGCAGCTTCATTTTGTACACCAAGCACAAAATAAATATGGATAAATACAGATAAAATGAGCAAAAATAAATATGGATAAATTAAACTAGAGCCTTATCATAAATCAGAGGGAATTGCCCAGAAGTTAAATAGCATCATCAACTGTTACAGAGCATTAGAGGAAAAAAGTCCAGGGAATTAAGAATAGTCTGTTAGCTCCCTCTAGTGACTAGAACAGGAAAGTTAATTTCAGGCAGCACTTCAGAACAGGAAAGTTAATTTCAGGCAGCACTTCAGTTACAGTCGATGTGATTCACTGATAAGAACCCGAGACTTCTTCCTTCCCTCACTCATTATCTCATCCTAGCCAGGGAACAGCCAGAGCCATGCCCTTCCTTCTCCATTTCTGACACAAGCCATACTGCTCTCAAGAGTCACTGAGGGGACGGTACAGAGCACCAAGGTGGCACAGGTCACGGAAGGGACAAATAAAATGCTCAGAGGGACCTGGAAGAGGGGGTTCCAGACTTGAGTTAGGGTTTAATCACAAAGCCAAAACAGTCACTGGAAAAAACGTATCTGAAAAGTGTTATTATTAGAAAGTAAAATCATTAATATTTAAAGTTAAAAAAAATCGCCCAAAAACTTCAGTTGAAGACATGTTATGGCAAAGTTCCAAAATTTAAAACTACTGAAACTCCACAAATACGGTGTATTATGCAAATATAATACTGATCCCAATGTGTTGTTCATGACATTACATACCCTTAAAGCCTTGCAGTCCAATACAGGGGTGTTTGTATAGAAGATACAGACAGCGGGGCCAAACGTTACTCTTACAAATGTCTGAATGCCTTTTCGTGTGCATATAAACTAGCAACCATTATGCATGTAGTTAATATTCACGAATATGTAGAAAACTACAGTTTGCAAGACAATATACAACCCCCTCAATAGGGCCTAACAAGAACCATCAGTGAAAACCCACAGAGTAGAAAATACTATGCCTACTACCATAATCTGTGAGATTACATGCAACAAGACCCTTCCTTCTCTGTAGGTTTTTGTATTTAGGATCAATGACACAATATCTTGGTAAACAATATTGTTTACCACAATATTGTGCTTCTTTACTTATAATGGAAATGCCAAAGTATCGAAAGAATTATCCATTGTATATATATATATTTCCAAAAGCAAACTGAGGAAAAGGAATGCCCAGCCTCTCGGGTCATGGAAATGCCAAAGTATCGAAAGAATTATCGATTGTATATATATATTTCCAAAAGCAAACTGAGGAAAAGGAATGCCCAGCCTCTCGGGTCGGAGCTCGCAAGCGACGTCACCGCTCAATATTCCAAGTCTGTTTTTTATGGCTGTTAAGAAGAGCTTGGTTTAAAAACATGTGCAAGTGTTTTACCCAGCATTTCCATATGATTAAGACCTGCAGAGGTCGAAACGCGTAATCAAGATTTGCTTTTTTGAACTCTGAAATAAATGAAAACTTTACTTACCTGAAACCGGCTGGTGGGCTCGTAGTACATTTCAGAGAAAGGAAGGTGTGTTTGCTTTGGAATATTGATCAGTGACGTCGCTTGAGAGCCGAGAGGGCGGGCATTCCTTTTTGTCAGCTTGCTTTTGGAAATATTGAATAAAAAGGATGCCCGCCGGCAGTGGCAGGAGGCTTAGGGCGTGCTGCGGGGGGCGGGGGGGTGGGTAGTAAACTCGGACATACGACGCAATGGAGGAACGTAATAATTACTTTCCTCCGTTCCGTCGTATGTCTGAGTTTACTACCCCCCCCACCCTGCCCCTCCCCGCCCCGGCACACCGCCCCGCAGCACGCCCTATGCGAACCGCCACTGCTGGCCGCTGGCTACTTGAAAGATATCGATGTAATTTGTAAAGGTGAGGCCACTGTCAGCTTAAACGGGAGGCCTGCCTGAGGAATCAATTGAAGGCTTGGGAGGGAGGGGGGCAAGCCAACACCGAGACCCATTTTTGTGTGTGAAAAAGGCCGATTTATTGAAGACAGGTGCATATCACAAAATCCAAACTAGGCCAATGCCTTACAAACTAAAACCTCAATATACATAAAATAGCTGATCCTCCATTTCCCCCACCCCCACCCCTACGATCCCCACATAAAATCCCCCACCCTGCTGATAACATAACATTACATAACATTCCATAACATTCCATAACAATCCCATTCCACAATATTGCAGTTCCCAACTCCTGCCATCTAATAAAAACCTACCACCGTATCTGTCCTTCTGCAACTGTAACTACCTAACCTCTATTCTAAACTTATCCTACCTGCCTAACCTTTCCCTGGCCCTGCCCACAAAACTTCCAACATTTAACTAAAAACTTCTGCCAATCTGGCCAACTTTTTAACAACCCCGCTGCACCTGCTTCAAGCGACAGCATATACAAAATCACCAGAACCCTATGCACCCTTCCCCAACAAAAACGGCCAAACCTTAGAGAATCCTCTTCGAAACACGCCTACTGAAACCCCTAAGTAAAGGGTGGGCGGGAGGGAAAAGGCTAAATCCTACTACACTCCCAGCCACCGGGTCACCAAAACCTAAAATGGTGGCTGGGAGAGGGGGAGCCAGCCCCTTATAGCCATTTGGGCTATCAAAATAATTTGGGCTACTTTTGGGCTATTCCCCACGTAGCCCAAACAAACCTACAAAATGGCCGCTGTCGTCCTGCCCCTTCCCCTCCCAAACTGCCCGGGGGGCAGACCTCCCGGGGCTCGGCTGCCCCCCAAACCCCCTTTGGGAGGGAGGGGGGCAAGCCAACACCGAGACCCATTTTTGTGTGTGAAAAAGGCCGCTTTATTGAAGACAGGTGCATATCACAAAATCCAAACTAGGCCAATGCCTTACAAACTAAAACCTCAATATACATAAAATAGCTGATCCTCCATTTCCCCCACCCCCACCCCTACGATCCCCACATAAAATCCCCCACCCTGCCGATAACATAACATTACATAACATTCCATAACAATCCCATTCCACAATATTGCAGTTCCCAACTCCTGCCATCTAATAAAAACCTACCACCGTATCTGTCCTTCTGCAACTGTAACTACCTAACCTCTATTCTAAACTTATCCTACCTGCCTAACCTTTCCCTGGCCCTGCCCACTAAACTTCCAACATTTAACTAAAAACTTCTGCCAATCTGGCCAACTTTTTAACAACCCCGCCACCCAGGAAAAAGCGGGAGCATAGGCGGTGAGGCCGCCTCCCTTTTTTTCTGCCCCCCCTGCCTTAGTAGGAATGCTCTCCCACCGACTCTAAGCATACAACCTCCTATCCCGCACTAACTAATACTCTTAATACACTACCTTAATACTCTTACTACACTACCTTACCCTCCAGCAGATACAATCCCATACCTTAACCGGACAAATGTACTCCCCTGCCACTAAACAATTCCGCCATGTCCCACTTAATCGCACTATGCGCCAACCTGGAAAAACCCAACTCTCTGCATTATGCCCCCCACTCTGTATTTCAGTTTTCTCCTGGCCTTGTCCACCTCCCTAGGAATGATAGCCCCTCTCCACCTGACGCAGGATAAGCTCCAACAAATGGCAAAGCACCCGGGCCACTGCGGCTTCCACAGGGCCAGGTCTCGCTTCCCTATTCTCGTAAGGACCAAAAACCCTCCTCTCTAACCATGACATGTTCCCCCAAGTGAATCAGCAAAATGTTGGGGCCCCTACCAGCCACCAACCTACCATTCCTTAAACGCAAAAGTTCCTTCCACAGCATGCACCCCTCCCTATCCCCATAACCGTAAATACATCTTTAATAACATCCAATATTTCTACAAAAATACTGGGCCCGCGCCTGGACCTGGGCCCACTTCACGAAAGAATGTCCCCCTATCCATATGGTCATCTCCCAGACGAGGGGGCCCCCAACCGAACCTGAAATAGAAAACTGCGTGAACAGAGGAAAACACATAACCGCGCGCAATCCCTCTTGGAACACCGCGAGCACATCCCTGGTAACAGTCCGAAACCCATCTCTTCCACCCCCCTAGTTGTCACCCCTCCCCACACCCTGTTCCTGGCATCCCGACGCTACCCCTGATGTAAAAGTCTGTCCTGTCAGTGCCCTCCCCAGTCGTCTGCAAAAAATCCTCCCTATTCCTACCCCCGCCAGCAAATGTAAGGTGTCCCACCGACCCCTGCTTCTCATGAACTGTGCCTTTGTTTCTGGCCATCCTTATCTCGAGCAGCCCCAGCACCTGCTGTTGTTTAACCATCCGCCACCGAGCCTCCCTCACGTGGGCATCCAGCTCCAAGCCCCAAAAAAGAAAAGAGACGTACTGGGCCCCATCATTGCATCCCGTGCCAAGGTGTTCCAAGTTCCCTCATGATCTCTTTGAAGCTGTCCAGTGCTACCTGGCACTCCGTGGAGTCTGAGGTGCCGACAAAGAAATAAGTCATCCAGATAGTGCTTGCCAACTGGTGACCCGTGCGCCTGTAACACAACCCTTGGAGAAGCGTACTGAAATCTTCAAATGCGCAAAACATAGAGCAGCTCATTGGTAATGCTTTGCCCACGTCCCAAACCATGGAAATGGATGCACAAGAAGTCCCAAACCCCCTGGTGTACTAATAGCACTCGGAAAGCTGCCCATCCGTCTCATTATGCTGTTCCCGCTGTTGCGCCCGTGGTCACTTACCAGTGACATGGCCACGTCAACCGACTTTTGCTCATTCTGCTGTTGCGCCCGTGGTCACTTACCAGTGACCTGGCCACGTCAACCGACTTATGCTCATTCTGCCGTTGCGCCCGTGGTCACTTACCAGTGACATGGCCACGTCAACCGATTTATGCTCATTCCGCTGTTGCGCCCGTCGTCACTTACCAGTGACATGGCCACGTCAACTGACTTATACTCATTCCGCTGTTGCGCCCGTGGTCACTTACCAGTGACATGGTCACGTCAACCGATTAATAAGACACAGTATCCCCTGTGCCTTCCATAAAAACCTGAAACGCATTGCCGTCTGGCCGTAAACATGCTGAATTAACCTAAATTTCCCTTGTTGTGTCGCATGAACCGCCCACTATAGAAACCACCAATTATCCCATGGCCCTCTGCAAGTGGGCCCGCCATGCGAGCTTCACGCACTTCCTTATCCCATTTGCCCTGCACCACCTCCGGGTGCTCCCTTACTGACTGTACATTGTCCTCTCCTCGCCTACCCTTGGGGCCCTTGTAACCTAAACGAAAACCGTCCGTAAACCCGTCCCGTCGCGTTTTCGCAGCCTTCTGGTTGCTCTAACCCGGCAAGGCTGCCCCTAACCAGTCCACCCTAACTGGCGTATGACCCTTTGGCCCAGCCCCTCTAGCCCCCCGACCCCACCCGAAAAGCTGCTGCTGCTGTCCCCCCCTTGGTGCTCCTACTGGCCCCCGACTGAGCCCCCCCAAAAGCAATGAACCACGGCATGTCTGCCTCCACATTTCGAGCAGTCGTGCCTGAATCTACAAAATTCTCTGAAGCACGTTCCCTTATTGAAATCCCAGCAGGCCCCCCCAGAGCCCGTCTGCCCCCGGCCCGTACCCCCCACCCCTCCCCAGGTGGGCTGCCCCTGAGAGGGGTGATAAACGAGCGGTAATCCGCTGGCTGTAAAAATTGTCTTCCCTGCCCTAGAGGACCCCATTGTGTGCTGCCACAGATCCGTATCTAACTCCCCCATTTAGCTTCTGTGTCCCATGCCATACGAGCCCTAAACTCCTCGTCGTATTGGGCCCAAGCGTATCCCTCCCCCGTGATTTGCGCCTTCCTAATGACGTCCATATACTTAAAGAGGGCCACACACCGCTCCGGGTATTTCTCGCAATACACGCTGGCATATATGAGAAAAGCTGCCGTCCAGTTTTCGACAGTGAGGGGCACCCTGGGCCGCTTTGCCAACTCATATTCTTCCTCCTTTGACCCTTCCTTTGCGCGCACCTCCCTGTGCAGTAGCTTGAGCATTTCCACATACTCCCCTTTCCATATGCGCTCTTTCGTGGCCAACATCAAATGCGCTCACAATGGCTTTGTGACCCCCATATATGGCAACTTCTTGATTTTCAATTCCTTGCTCTCTAGTTTCCCGTCTAACTCTACCATCCCTGATGCCCCTGCGACGCCCTCCACCTTTGACTTAGCATCGTCCCCCACACTTACCGGCGTCTTGCCTGAGTCGTCTGTGCCCACACCCACATCCGACACGTATCTACCTCCGCTTAACC
This sequence comes from Calotriton arnoldi, assembly GCA_963921515.1. Taxonomy (NCBI): domain Eukaryota; kingdom Metazoa; phylum Chordata; class Amphibia; order Caudata; family Salamandridae; genus Calotriton; species Calotriton arnoldi. The sequence continues at coordinate 20,926 of CAWUFW010015722.1, forward strand.
TCTCTCCCTCCTCCCCCACCCCTTCCCCCCTCCGATCCCCACCGACACCATCACAGGTTTCACCCTTCCGAACCCTGTTTTACCTTGGTCCAAGGAGGGTGCCCGTCTTGCTGCAGTCCACCTTGCCACAGGAACCGCCGCGTCCTCTAACCCCGCTGACCGATCTGTGGGCTCCATCGGGCGTCGTGACCTCTGCAATGTACTATAACAGACATTATTCGGCCCCCCCGCCCCGCCCTCCTTGCTTTCCCTCAATTCACACTCCTCGAGACTATCCTCCTCATTGCCCAAATCAAAGGTCTCCAACTGCCCCCAACGCCTGTCTGGCGGAGGCGCCGACTGCACCGTCCTTTGCCCCACAACAGTATCGCAATACATGGTCCTGTGGGCGCGATGCCCCGTGACCCGTTGAGGGCCATTGGGTGTTGGGGCCAGCGAGACTGTCCTGGGCCTACTTGCGCCGGCCGCGACGGGCTCCCACGCCGGTATTGGGCACGCCGCGCAAGGCTCCACCCTCCCTTCACCTTGGCGCTTATGAGCCGCTCCCAGCTCTGCCAAGTCTGTCTTCCGCCGCTGTCCCACCGCCTGCAACAAAAAGTTATGGTCCGGTGTGCTGGGCCTAATCTCCCTATCCCCCCCTACCCAATTCCTCTTCCTACCTACTCCCAACGTACTAGCCGCCCAATGGCGCCCTACTCTGCTAAGATCAATGGCTACCCCCCCAACCCTGTCCCCCTCCTCGTCATCTCTCCATTCCCGTCTCCCCAGGTTCCCCAACCTGCCCAGCCCTGCCGCCGATGAGCTGTAACTCAAACCTCCACCAGATCCCCCTCCCACACCTGACCCTTCGCCCCCCTGCCTGACCCCCAGACCCAGAGCGCCACCTTGCGCCATGTAGGCATCAATCTGCTCCCTCCGTGATAAGCCCCGTACCTCCTCATGCCCTGAGGTAAAGATGTCCTGGCTCTCCCAGTCCCGACCCCCCCCTCCGACCCCAACTCCTCCGGGATACAGTCCTCCTCCCCCTCCAGAAACCAGTCTCCCTCCCCCCTTAATCCCCCAGCCGCTCCAGGGGGACCCCCCACCTTTCCCCGACCCACCCCTCCCTCCAGTGCATCCTGCCTCAACCCGACCGGAGCCTGCATCGTGCTCAGCTGCCAGTCCTCGCCGTCCCCTCCTGCCCGTGGCCCCAAGATGCCCCCCTGCTCTCCTCCACTCAGCAAGCTCACCTCCAGAGGGGCAGCCCTGCCGGTGGGCCCCGGCGTCTTCTTCCCCCCCTCCCCGTGTACCACAACTGGGCCTTTGCCCTGTGCCCCTTTGTCCCCCTCCCTTCTCCTTACAACGCTGCCCTGGGGCCCGGCCTGAGAACCACGCGGCCTGCTCCGCCGTCGAGCCCCGCCCCATTTCTTCCCGCCGGAGCCTCCAAGGAGACGAGAGGCTCCGGCACATCCGTCACAAGCGGGGCCGCTCTCCTGGTGTATGAGCCCCGAACCTTCTCTGCACCAGCCTGGGAGGCGCGCGGTGCGCTCCGCCGGCGAACCCCAACCACAGACTCTCCCGCCGCAGCCTCAACGCACACTAGAGGCTGCGGCTCCCTGCCAACACCCCGGGCCGCACGCACGCCACTCTTGCAGCCCGGGTCACTCACCTGTCCACGCTTCGCCCTCATGGGGGGCGAGAAGGCTGCGACGGCGGCCGCCACCCCGGCAGACGCGCGCCTCACCGGGCGCGCGGTTTCCGGCCCAAGAAAATCAAAACAGCCGGCCTCACGGAGCAGCCGGACCGCCTCCAAAACTCTGGTATCCTCTCTCGCCATGACGACCGTCGAACGCCTGAACTAACAAGCCTAACCCCGAAATAAATCCCTCACGATAAGGTATTCCTCACAAAAAAGGCTAAATCCTACTACACTCCCAGCCACCGGGTCACCAAAACCTAAAATGGTGGCTGGGAGAGGGGGAGCCAGCCCCTTATAGCCATTTGGGCTATTCCCCACGTAGCCCAAACAAACCTACAAAATGGCCGCTGTCGTCCTGCCCCTTCCCCTCCCAAACTGCCCGGGGGGCAGACCTCCCGGGGCTCGGCTGCCCCCCAAGCCCCCTTTATGGAAGTGGCCAGGGTTTGCGGAAGTACTTTGTACCCCTGCACATGCCGATATGTAATTAACATCGCATTTACAGAGTGAGAAAAGCAACAGCAGTACGGATTTATTTACAGTGAATATAATGTGGCTGGGTTTTTCTCCAATATTGTGCAGGACATAGACTTTGCCCTACATGAAATTGAATTATTTGAGGCTAATATGAGGACATGTACAAGTACAATTTATGGGAAATAAAACTCTACAAAACACGTGATACGGAGGATACATAGGAGTTCATAGTGAGCAATTACAAAGCATTATGGATACTGTGGTCTGAAATTATCTTGGAAACATCAGTTGTCGCTTTCAAGTTAATCAAAACAACATGAAGGATAACATCTGCCAATAGATGGTGATTTTGCAGTAATGACAGCAATAAATTTAGCAAACACTAACTGGTGACCACAATATTTTACATTAATTTGCAATGGGACAGCAATGATCTATATGAGTGACCTAATCCTTTTAAAGTCTGTTTTTTATGGCTGTTGCTTTAAAAACATGTGCAAGTGTTTTACCCAGCATTTCCATATGATTAAGACCTGAAGAGGTCGAAACGCATAATGGAGATTTGCTTTCTTGAACTCTGAAATAAATGAAAACTTTACTTACCTGAAACCGGCTGGTGTGCTCGTGTTACACTTTCAGAGAAAGGAAGGTGTGTTTGCTTTGGAATATATATATATATATATATATATATATATATATATATATATATATATATATATATATATATATATATATATATATATATATATATATATATATATATATATATACTTCACTTAAACAATTGTTTTTTCAATTAGAACGCCTATATAAAAAGAGATTAACAAAAGCAGGAAAATAATTGTTTTAGATAAATATTTGGAAGTAAATCAGGTCCCAAGAGGCCTGAGAATATTCATGATGCCGACACACCCATAACACCAGGTCTGAATTATTAGAGGAATGGGGGCAAAATAATATGCAGTGTTCAATGAACATAATGAAAATTCTGATCAAGCACGCAAAGATTGACCTCGATGAGGTGCATACTCTAATAAAAGAAACGGAATCCAAAGCATTATCTAATACCAATAAAGAGGAGACAGCTAAATTGAGGAAAGATATGGAGAGCCATTTAGAGAAATATGAGTAGGGGATACAAGAGAAAAAGAGAAGAAAATTCTCCAGAGAATAAATGTATTACAGACAAGGCAGACTTTTTACTTTTGCTAAAAGATTTGATATCTTAAAACAAAGCTATGCGACAAGAAAAATTCCCACAGCAACAGGTGACATCACTAGCGAATCAAATATAAGCGAAGGAGAGGGAACGAGCAATCCAGCACTCTCAATAAAGACCACTTTTTTAAAGGGAATGAGGCTCATGCATCTGGATCAGACCATGACAAGAAGGAAAGGGAGAGGAAGTGGAGCAGGCAGAGGACGTGGCAGAGGAGATACAAGGTGTTCAAAAGCCCAAGAAAGACAAGAAGATCAAAACGAAAAAAGACAATATCCCTGCACAATCTAAACAAAAAGAAATAACTAATGAAGAGGAAAATCTGATAATAAATCTTTCCAATTATGTGCTAACAGACGATGAGAAAGCCTTACTTAATAAAGGACTTTCCTTTTGTTCTGAGAGTCCCTTTAATTACACAGACACCAGAAGTGATATATATAAATACATAAGGAATCTGAAATTGGCCAAAATTCATGCAAACAAACCTATGAGATCTATAGATCAAATATCAACTACACAGGAAAAAGACAAAGATAATCCTTTAACTATAGAACAAATTCCAGATCTCAAAAACATGTTTGATCTTATGTTCAATTTGGACAAGGAAGACATGACAAAAAGTGAGATATTGCAGTAATTACTAATAGAGACGGATCAACACTCTTTTAGCAAACTTAAAAGCAAATCGAAATACTGTCCTTCATTATGTTATGTTATGTTATGTTATAATGTACTTGTAAAGCGCTCGGCTACTCAGAAGAGTGTCCCGGCGCTAGACGGAGCCCTAAATTATCCTGATAATACCAGGCAAACACTACTGCTGAAATAACCAGGTTTTAAGTTGTTTACGGAAAGTCAGCAAATCGGGTACTTGTCTGAGATGCTGAGGCAGACTATTCCAGCTACGGGCAACCTGAACTTGAAAAGAGCGTCCCCCTCTGCACAAACGGGAGAATCTAGGGACCGCTATAATCACCTGGAAATAAGATCGATCTCTTCTCGGATGCTATAATTTGTGAAATAGAAAAACTAACCAAGACAAGACAACCAAAAAAGGAAAATAATAATCTAGCCTGCTGATAAAGGAGGGAATATAGTTATGCTAAACAAAAGGGACTATATGCAAGAGGCTTACAGGCAATTGAATGATAAGACAAAATATGTTAAACTGCCGGCCAGTCCTATTAATCAAATGACAATTGAGCTAATGAAACATTTGAAACCATGGTACGAAGTGAATCTTATCAACAATGATGAATACAAATTTCTGTTGAAGGATCAATCAACCATGCCAACTATATACTTCCTACCAAAAATTCACAAAACTCTTGTCAACCCTCGGGGCAGACCTATTGTTTCATCCTGTGACTCATTATATGAAAATCTATCTACAAATGTGGACACCTATCTAGCACCTATAGTACAAAGTCTGAGCTCATGCATAAGAGACACTGGTGACTTCTTACGTATACTAGCAGAAACAGATTGGAATGACAAGTACATGATGACAACCATCGATGTTGTATCACTTTATACCTCCATTGAACACGGAATAGGATTATAAGCTTGTGCCCACTTTTTGAGACAGAGAAATATTACAGAATTACAACATTACAAGATGCTTTTAAGGATGACTGAAATTTGTCTGATGAACAATGTTTTTTTGTTTAACCATGAGTTTTAACATCAAAAGTGCGGTACCGCAATGGGCATTTCCTTCTCACTGAACTATGCGAATATTATGATGGGCTGGTGGGAGAAGGAAATAGCATGGGGAACTGACATTCATGAAGAGCTAGAAAACATAATACTGTGGGTCAGGTATATTGACGACTTATTCCTGATATGGAATGGCAATGAGAATGATTTCATGGAATACTTCAATAAATTGAATCACAATAACATAGGATTATCCTTTACACGTGCAATAAGCAAAACAAATATCAATTTCCTAGATACACACATCTATATAGATCAAGGTGTAATCCATTCTACCTTGCATAGGAAGGAGACAGCTACCAACAGCATACTTCATGGGGGGAGTTTCCGTCCTACTTCACTGATAAGAAGCATCCCGTATGGAGAGCTAATAAGAATGGGAAGGAACTGTTCCAAAGATGAGGATGCAGAAATAAAATTCGATGAAACAGTATCATGGATGAAAAATAGAGGATAGAAACAAATGGATTTGATGACATGTCTTAGAAAAGTTAGAACAAAATCACGCGCAGACACATTAATCACGAGGAAAGAGCAACAACATTAGGGACTTGAACAATTGTAACAACAAGCCCCCAGATTTATAATCACCTATAGTAAAGAAAGTAAACAAATTGTAAATGCAATACAAAAACATTGGCACCTGATATCAAAAGATTCAGACATAGGTGGCCTTCTGGGGAAAAGACCATTAGTCACCTACAGGAAAACTAAATCTCTGAAAGATCAACTAGTTCAAAGACATCTACAAGAAAGAAGACCAATAAAAAACTGGCTAGTGAAAGCCAGGAATGGATTTTCTAAATGTAATAACTGCAAGGCATGCAAGATAGGAATCAACAAGAAATATTTGATGGACAAAGAAGGAAAAACAATTCACAATAATAAAAGCATTACATGTAAAACAGCATACGTCATCTATGTATGGAGAGGATGTGGCCTTACGGCTAGAGCGGTCAACCTCGAAGCTGGGGAACCGGGTTCGAGTCTCGGCAGGGATGCTCATCATCCTGTGATTCCGGGCAAATCACTTAATCTCCCCGTGCCTAACAAAAATGAATGTGTCCATCTGTAACGAAACTGGTGCTCATGTAAAGCGTTCTGATACCTGATATCTTTGGGTCGAGTTCACGCTATCTAAAACTAAAAAAAATAAAATATGTGATATAGTGCAACTGTGGCCTACAATATATAGGAAAATGTTGAGAAAACGTATACTTGGACATATAAGAGCAGTCAAAAATAAGGAAGTACAGGGAGGCACTGGGTGACTTAGGGAAAGTTTTGACAGATCTCCCCATGGGCACACTTACACTGGGGGGAGACTTTAATATGACTATGGATGATCATAAGGACAGATATCCCCAGCGTCCCCTGGCACGGCCTAACACCCAAATGAAAGACTTTGCGCAGGCCATGGGCCTAGTAGAAATATGGCGCACCCTGCTCCCGGACTTGATTCACTACACCTACTACTCCAACGCCCACAGGAGCATGTCCCGCATTGACTATTTCCTCACCCATTTAGCAGATATCAGACATTTTAGACACCCGCGTGGTCTGCCGAGGGGCATTTCGGACTACTCTCCAGTGTGGATTGAGCTTACTTATTACATACAAGACACCGAAACACGATTGTCCTTAATCCCTGGCTGCTTAAAATTCCAGACATCAAAGAGACCCTGACTACGCAGACAGACCTTTACTTTAAGGAGAATATCGGATCCGTAGATTCGGCACAGGTAATTTGGGAAGCCTATAAGGCGGTGCTTAACCCATTCGATGCTTCGGACGGCCCCCGGCCGTCCGACGTCACGGTGGGCGTGAGCGGAGGACGGCCGGGGGCCGTCCGAGACACGCCCACTCATTATTTTACCCGCACCGCGGCGGAATTCGCGCCGCGGTCAATGGGTTAAAGGGCAAGCCCTAGCGCTGAAAACGGGTTATGTCGGGCAGCAAAACCAGCAGCTCTCTCAGCTGGAGAATGAACTCCAGCGATTAGAGGCACAAACTGCTTCCCTACCCAATGAGGATACAGCGCATCAATTACTTGTTAAACAGCTAGAATACAAAGCCCTGGCGAGGGAAAAGACGGGGGCCAGATTACTCCAGTCGCAACATAAGGTGTATGAAGTGGGGGATAGAGCAGGGAAAATGTTGGCGTGGCTGGAGAAGAGGGAGCAGGGGGAGCGATGGGTTCCCCAACTGACCGTCGGCGGGGCGGGCCAAGTCTCGGACCCACAAGACATTGCAGAAGCATTCGTGGATCACTTGGAGAAGGTTTATACCCCATCAACTCGGTATACAGCCGAGGACTCCTGGCAACTGCTGGTTGACTTGCGCCTACCCACCCTATCGGAGGTAGATCGGGACTTCATGGACGAAGATCTGACTGATGACGAAATTTGCAAGGCCATATATAGTATCCAGTGAGGGAAGGCAATGGGGCCTAACGGGGTCCCTATAGAATTTCTAAAGTCCGTGGCCCAACGGGTCGCGCCACATCTGAAAAAACATGTATAACGAGAGCCTTGAAAAGGGATTTTGCCTGAGGACCAGCGTCTGGCCTCTATTGTTGTCATTCGGAAACCGGGAAAGCCCACTGATAGCTGCGGATCCTATCGACCAATTTCGTTAATCAATGTTGAGGCAAAAGTACTGGCAAAACTCCTGGCTTCTCGCCTGGTGTCAATAATCCCTTCGTTGGTCCATATGGACCAATCCGGGTTTATGCCGGGGAGGAACACAGCTCTCAACATTCGCCGCGTTAACAACGTCCTAGGGCGCCAGACCTTTATTGAGGAAGATGCAGTGATACTCTCTTTGGATGCCTCTATGGCGTTCGACTCTATAGAATGGCCCTATCTTTTTGAGGTGCTGAAGCGCCTGGGGTTTGGCCCGAGATTTCAGGGGTGGATCAAACTTCTCTATACGAACTTAAAAGGCCAGGTGAAAGTCAATAATCGCACGTCTAGGGTGTTCCCGTTGGGTAGAGGTACCAGGCAGGGCTGCCCCCTGTCCCCCCTGATCTTCTCCTTGGTTCTTGAGCCGCTGGCAACCTGGGTGAGAGGAGACGTCTCAATTAGAGGGCTGAAATGGGCAGAGGGACACGAAGACAGAATTTTGTTGTATGCGGATGACATCCTGGTGTATCTCGCGTCCCCATATACTTCAATACACGCACTGTTGAACATTTTCATCAACTTTGGCAAATATTCAGGATATGCCATTAATTGGACCAAAACGGTGCTCTTTGTTCTTCGGGGCTCTGTCCCCAGGCTCCCTCGGGGATGTGAGATTGAAATAGCTCAAGAAGGATTCCGATACTTAGGGGTTTATATTACACCGGACCCCCAACTCTTCTATGATAAGAATCTGGCCGTCCCCCTAGAAAGGTTACGTAGCGATGTCAAATACTGGAGATCTTTGCCGCTCTCTCTGCTGGGCAGAGCTGCTCTGTTTAAAATGCTGGCTCTCCCGCTGGCTCTCCCGCGATTCCTCTATATTCTTCAAAATTGCCCCTACAAAGTCCCTGACTCATATTTCAAAAGTATTGAAGGTGAGGTTCGATTGCTGCTATGGGACGGGGGAGCGCCTCGTATAGCGCTCCACAAATTGACTAAAGGGTGGTATGATGGAGAGATTGCTCTCCCGGACGTCGAACAATATTATTGGGCCTCGCAGCTAGTGGCCGTTAATCATTGGCTATACCTCTCCCCGGTAGACCCTGCGTATATGCTGGACAGATATCAAATGGGAAGGGTGTCTAGGAGCTCTATATACCAAGGTCCGGAGAGGAAGATATGTGGGCCCTACCCTGCAGACCGTCGAAATCTGGCATCAGGCAAATAAACGCCTAGGTTGGACCGGAGTGTTGACCAAGGCCACGCCCTTATGGTCTACTCAGAAACTCGGCCTCCTGTGTTTTCAACCGGGCTTTGATAAATGGGACACAATTGGTATATCTAACATTGGCCATCTAGTGAAGAAGGGCAAAATCCTCACATTTAATGAACTACAACAGCAATATAAATTGGCCCAAGGGGAATTATTCCGCTATCTACAAATTCGCCATTCACTCATAACAACACTTCCGGACCTAAACACCTTAATGGAATCGTCCCCCCTGGAGGACCGGCTGCTCTCTGACCCCATGCCAAACAAAGCCGTATCACTAACATATCGAAAACTTTGTAACAATCTCCCGGATCCCTTTCAGGCTTTGCGGGACAGGTGGCAGGGAGACGTAGGCCAACTTGAAGATGAGGACTGGCAGACAGCACAGGTACCTCCAGTATGTGCCACAGAGCTGCGTTGCAGAGAGGTGTTCCCAGGCCACGCCCCTTTTTACACCTCTCTGCAACGCAGCTCTGTGGCGCTTACTGGAGGTACCTGGTGGGCTAGTTGGCCCCCAGGGACCCTCAGGACTCAAGGGGAATTAATCCCCCAATTTACAACGCACCAGGGGGCGCGTTTGCACAGTGGTGCAGGGAGGGGGCGGGCCTGACATAGCAAGTGTGCAAACGCGCCCCCTTGCACATTGTAAATTGGGGGATTAAGTCCCCTTCAACCCTGAGGGTCCCTGGGGGCCAACTAGCCCACCAGGTACCTCCAGTAAGCGCCACAGAGCTGCGTTGCAGAGAGGTGGTCTGAGGCCACGCCCCTTTTCACACCTCTCTGCAACACAGCTCTGTGGCGCTTACTGGAGGTACCTGGTGGGTTAGTTGGCCCCCAGGGACCCTCAGGAATCAAGGGGAATTAATCCCCCAACTTACAATGCGCTAGGGGGTGCGTTTGCACAGTGGTGCAGCGAGGGGGCGGGGCCTGATATAACAAGTGTGCTAACGCGCCCCCTGGTGCGTTGTAAATTGGGGGATTAAGTCCTCTTCAATCCTGAGGGTCCCTGGGGGCCAACTAGCCCACCATGTACCTCCAGTAAGCGCCACAGAGCTGCGTTGCAGAGAGTTGGTCTGAGGCCACGTCCCTTTTTACACCTCTCTGCAACGCAGCTCTGTGGCGCTTAATGGAGGTACCTGGTGGCCTAGTTGGCCCCCAGGGACCCTCAGGATTCAAGGGGACTTAATCCCCCAACTTAGAACGCGCCAGGGGGCGCATTTGCAGAGTGCTGCAGGGAGGGGGTGGGGCCTGATATGAAAAGTTAGCAATCCTGCTGTGTGGGACTTACTAGAGGTAATAAAAGGGGTAGTTGGCCCCCAAGGTTGACGTTGGGGGCTAACTATCCCTCCTGTTACGTCCGCTAAATCCCACACAGTGGGATTGCTAAAAGGTGTTTGAAGGCCATGCTCACCTTTCTCCACCACTCTGCAAACGCGACTGCTATGTTATAGTTAGAAATTAGCATTTAAAAAACCTTTGAAATTCACTGAAAAAACCATAGGTTTCAGGCACGTTATAGTTAGAAATTAGCATTTAAAAACCTTAGAAATTCACTGAAAAACCATAGGTTTCAGGGACATTATAGTTAGTTGGACATTTCACTCGTACAAAACCAGAGAAATTCCACCGTTATAGTTAGTTCAGCTAACTATAACTCGCGCCCCCGCAATGCACTGCTGATGACGTTACATATTACATCATTCATGACATGGTCAGTGACATCAGTGTCTTCTCAAAGATCCCCAAGACACCTAAAGAGCCATTGTATACTAAGATATCTGTCGCAATTGGCACGCAATTCAGTATGTTCATATATGTGGCATGTATTGAAATTATCAGAAATGGAACTCAAGAATCTAGCTATGTCATCCCATAACACCTCAAGCAGATATTTATTAATATGGTGATATTATTCCCTAGTTTATAATAATGGGCGGCATAACATGGATTTACATATGGAGATTTTAAAAAATAGGACATTTATAATATGATTATGAACACTCACTGAGTGCTGAGTAATATAATTTCATACCTGATCAGGTATTTCTCTGATGGAGGGTTTGTGGTGGCTGTCCCCTCATACTCCTGCACATGGTATATGTTTGTGACTCATTTCACTTTTTGAACAACTGTTCAGGATAGTAGGTGCATTTCTTCTTTTTTGACTCAGCAATCCATTGAAAATCCTTTGATTGTGCAATTGACTTAGTACCCACGGTCATAATCCTTCAAAGCCAGTTCACAGTCTTACAAAAAGGTAAGAGGAAGAATTAAGAAATACATTGAAGAAAATCTGGCTAAAGGCTATCTAAGACATTCAACCTTACCAGCAGGGGCTTCAATATTTTTTGTGCCAAAAGTTAATAAGGAGCTGAAGCCATGTATCAATTACTGTAAACTGTTAACTTTGCACCATCAGCATCAAGAACTGACATCTGTTGCCTCTCATCTCTGTCCTTCTAGGTCAACTACGTAATTCCCAATATTTCACTAAACTCAGCCCCCCTCTATCACTGAAGCAAGTGGTGGGTGCTCCTTTTAGGGGGTAGAAGGGTGGTTAATAAGAGGTCTGTTGTAGGGTCCCATGAGCTCGATCTCCGTCTTAACCAGTCCTTTAGCAAAAAAACATGGCGAAAACACCTTCCTGAGATTCTGCTGGACCTTACCCAAAGATGTGAAAGTCTGAATGTATGATGAAATGTCTTTAACAAGACAGTACCAAACAATAACCATCAGTGTCAGGACCTGACTATTTGTCTGCCATCTCTACAAGTGTATGGCCTATTCTCATTAAGAGAGCCTTTCTTCTTTTAGCTGCATTTGTGTTACTCAGCAGACAAAGGGCCCGCTGGACCCATCCCTATTGGACAGATGAATCAACTTGAGCACCATATTGACCGAAAAGCCTTATCTACCCCATTAGGAACTTTACCTTTTTTGGAAAAAAATCAAGACCATCAGCCTCTGGGGTTACAGCCAATTTATGTGGTGTGATTGATCTTACACATTCTGTCTGGAGCTTATTTCTGTTAGCTTTGTTCATAGGTTTCCTAATCCAGTGAGTCACAAACTCAAAGCTCGCTGGAGCAGAAGTTTATTCCCCAGATCTAGGATGTGTAATTACCTCGGGATTAAAGTAGGTAGAGCTTAGGCATCCAGTACACCATCACTCACTCCTGTTAATGGGCCTACTGCAGCCCCTCTGTCAGGATTCCTGCCACAGCTCACCTCTCTTGACTATCACAATATGCCGGCATGACTCATATTGTTCCTCCAACATTGAACAAATGTCTTGTACCCTGACTTTTGACCATATTGCTGTTGGTAATACCTAGCTGCAGCTGGTGTTCCCTGGCTGCCAAGACGTGGAACTCCCTACCCATCCACCTCCGCCTTACCCAAGACCATCTCTCCTTCAGGAAGCAACTCAAGACCTGGCTGTTCGAACAGTAGCGGACCCCCCTCCCCCAAGCGCCTTGAGACCCTCCGGGTGAGTAGCGCGCTATACAAATGATTGATTGATTGATTGGTTTGTTTGAAAAGGCTTAAAAGCTTTTACAAATGTTTTGCCATGCATATGCAAGGTCATTTTCAGGCGCCAGGGAAACATCCAGAAAATCCACCAGAAAAAGCATCAAGAAACCGGCATAGATTACCTCAACGTGAACCTTCCAGAAGACACCCCTCATCAAATTAATCCCCTGCACCTGTTCCTTGCTGTAAGCAATTAGAACCCAACCTTTGTGAACATCCTAAAGCACCCTCTAGAAGGCAGTCTCATCAAGTTAATTATCTGCACCTGTTCCGTGTTACAAACAATTAGAATGTGACCTTTATGAATGTTTTAAAGCAGTCTTATTTAAAGACCGTCCACACACCTTCCCTTCGCTTAGCCTCTTCGCCTGCCACATACCTGTTTCCCGGCTCGAGGACTCTATCTTTCCAGCTCCCTTGATCCTCACACTTCGACCTCACCGCAAAGAACGTCCTGCATTAGTCTCACAGCTGAATGGGAAAAAGAACAGGAGAGACGTATTAACTGACTTGATTTCACTACGCGCTGAGCTGAGTCGCAACATTGTGCTACAAACAAAGGTAACCAGAGTTTTTGTTCAACTTGTACATTCTGTTGGCAGGGCTCACTCAGAGAGGACTTGGGTGAAGCTAACCTTGTCCAAATTTGCTTGTGGGTTTGATGCTGAAATCATACTCACTACAGTTTCGAGAACTTTGATGAAGGGGCCTCTACGGACAATCTAAATGATACAAAGTGCACAGTGGAAAGTAGTGCACTAGGGTGGCCATAATGACTCATAACAATCACTCATAGCTATTTATAAACGCCGCACATTCTTAAGTGTTCACTTTAGTATAGTTGGAAGTCTTTTTGGGAGACAGCACTCTGGTGTTTACGTTCAGTGCAATTGAATACTCCCTTACAGCCTTTCCACAGCCGGACCAGGGGGGAGTAGAAACTCCAGCCCCCAGCCTGCACTGCGGCAGCGATGCTGCCAACGCCATGCCAGGAGGCGCTTTAAGCCGACCAGGGCTCGGGCAGGGCCAACGGCGGGCCCGTCTGCCCCCGTCAGAGGCCAGAGGAGGCCGGGCCAGGCCACCCCCCTTGGTCCTACCATTGAATATTTTTAAACCGCACAAGGTGTCATACCCAGTCGGTCAGGGATAGTAATATGGGCAAGAAGAAAGTAGGAGAGGGTCCAAAAACACCCCAATTAACTGCCACGCCTACCTTGCTGGATAGAATGCTTTAGAGAGCGGTGCGGGCAATCAATGAAGAAATTAACCAAACGGAGAGAAGGTTATCCCTCACAGCTGTCACGGTCGACTCACCCAATACCGATGGGGTAATGTCTCGCCCTGTATCATCCTCTTCTCCTGGACTTGGACAAGGGCAATTACCCTCGGGCAATGGTCGATTGGGACAAGGCCCAGATGCCTCAGTATTGCCACAAAGAGATGGCTCACCAAGCAGTTCACCCCAACTTAGGCAGGGGAAACCTTAGAGAAAAATTCCAAAGGATAAGATTAATAAAAAAGTGACTCGAAGTTCCCCTCCGTCTAAGACCCTGGGTGTTGATCCGGCCGTCATAGTAAATGAACCACCGTCGATTCCCACAGCTGCTCAGCCATATACGGATCAACATACGTCGATGAGAAAGAAGGATTGAATGGGAGAGGGGATATGTTGTTAGAAGGGGAATCTCTGACAAAAATTTTAATGCTTTTACGGGCTGAATTGTCACCAAAATATATACAAAGTTGGACATATTAAACAAATCCATTGATGAGGTTAAGAAGATGCTGGGTAGAAGAGAACAAGCTCAAGCCAATTGTGATAAAGATGAAAGTAACCCCAGAGTGGCGATGTGTCCCCAAGAGTATATACAATCTTGCCCCCGTTTGGACACGGCAACCCCTATCTCAAAGACTTGTAATAAGGGGGATGGTCTTGGCAATGCTCCCCTAAATTTACAAACTTTCAAGGGACCCAATCTAGTAATTGATATTTCTAGAAGGGAGGAACCCACCATCATTTCCTCGAAGGATCAAGAAAACAAAACGACCCAAATGAGGAAAGAAGCCTCATGTGAAGAACAGCCAGTGATTGGTCTACCCCCTGCCTCATGCCCATATGTGATTATTCTTGCTGGTATACAGAGTCTAAGGAGGGGCCAACAGGAATCTTATGAACAACTGTTTAATAAGACATTGAACTGGCTGAGCCGTTATAGAAGTTTTCCGTTTAGATTCGCTAACACGATCTTGATGGCAAGACGGGTGGGGTGGATTGGGCAAGGGAGGCCTGAAATTCCCAGAGATTGCATTATTGTTAATATTAGTATCCACCAATCTGGCCGAAAGTCTGCTTTATGGAGACCTGAGTTGTCAAATGGACTTTTCTAATATTGTCTTATTGCCATTGGGTTCTTTTTATAGGCCAGGGGTCCAATTGAGACAAGAGACCAATAGAGCCCCAAGGACACTGAGAGAGGATATTCAGTCAGAAGACAGAGTGAAGGAAGGGGGCATGGTGCATAGGTACAATTACCCCGGTATAGTAACACATAATGGCTTTGATGTATTAGCAGAGGTGGATTGACTACCCAGTGAAGAGAATAATCCATCACAGTCAGAACTAACAGAGGACAGGCCCCTGCTTGTAAAAACAAGACAGGGAGGGTAACAGGGGAGGGAATACCTACAAATAGGATAACAAATAACCTGTCCATATTAAGTTGGAATATTGCAGGGATACGCACTATATGTGCAGATAATAGAGGATGGATTATTGTAAAACATTCAGGATGGTGTGCCTACAAGAAACCTGGGATGCAGATGGGAACCTATTTATGGATGGGTTTACTGCTTTCCAGGTTAAGGCAGAGCCGTCCCTATTTGGTAGAGCTAAGGGGGCTTGGTAACGTTCATTAGCCTGAGAATAGAGTGTACTGCTGAACTGGTAACATTTGAGTCTAGCAATATTCTGGGAGTTTTACTTTCGTTCGCCCATCATAATAAAAATTTAGACAATTAACATTTACAATTCACCCTCTGCTAAGATACCCCTGGAGACAGAGCTAAGGGGCTTTTATGAAAAGACCGTGTTAGAGTGGTCCTACTCGCCAATAGTTTTGTTAGTGGGAGATTTCAACTTGCATCCCTGCGACACTTGTGCTGAGGAAAGGGACCGGGTCCGGCCAGAGGAATTAGAGCGGATTCATTTTAAGCATACTAGTCAAGGTGATAATTTTGACCTTTTAATCTCAGAATTAAACCTTTTTAATCTCTTACTTAGAGAAGAGTATGTCTCAGCCACGGCGGATCTTGACTTTTAAGGGAAGAAATAAAAACTCAACTATAGATTATATTTTGGTTTCAATATTTGGTAGATTTTAAAATAGTATGGAATGCTTTTAGTGATCACAACCCAATAACTGCAAAGTTTAGCTGGAATGATCTTGAAGCAAAGACGCCCAATATCAATAAAGACCTGTTTATCATTAAAACCCAAGGGAGGCGTATTAGCTGGGGGAAAGTACTCCCGGAGGACTTTTTAAGGAATCTGGTCCAGAAGTGCAGTTATGATTTTGAGGTCTGTCTGAATGAAGACGCACATGAATTGGCCATTTTAGACTCTTTTTTCTTCATCTGCAAAGAGATTCACCGAGCCCTGACGAGATGTAATGTTAAGGTTATTAGCTCAGGACCTAAATGGTTCAACAATAACAGCTCAAAGGCCCATAAAGATTTGATGATAGCATTAAAGTCTAAACCGAGGCAGAGATGCGCAGTTAAGGTGGCCTGACAGGCATATGGGCTAGCTCGCAAGGTAAGATTGGATGCCCTGAAGAGAGAAGCTTGGGATCAGCTTAAAGAGGCCTGCGACACAAGGAATAGTGCAGACTTCTGGAGGGTAGTAAATGAGCCATTATTTAATGAGGGCACAGCAGTAGATTTAAGTGTTACTAAACCTGCGCAGAAATGGGAAGAGCATTTTGGTCGCATATATGCTGGAGATATCACAGAAAATACTGTTCACTTTGAATTAGAAGAGGCGATGGAAAGTATAATGGAATTGTCAGCAGGGAAGGCTCCGGGCCCTGATGGAGTTCCTGGTGACCTTTTTAAATCATGTATAGATCTTTGGGCACCCCTGGTTACACAACATTTGAATGCAGCAGCCTGTGATCATATTCCAGTCTCGTGGAAGCAATCGATCATAATACCCATTTTTAAAAAGGGGAACCGTGCGGACCCAGCGTGCTTCCGTCGGATCTCTCTGATAGACGCGGAAGTAAAGGTGTGGGGTAGGCTTTTATTGAGGCGTTTAATAGATTGGGCTAATGATAACAATATACTATCTGATATACAGTAAGGATTCAGGCCGGGACGTGGCACGATTGAACAGAATTTGAATCTATATTTGATAGTTAGCAAGTATACGGTGGCTAAAAAGGAAAGTATACACTTAGCCTTCATGGACCTCAGCACAGCATTTGACACGGTGGTAAGATCTAAGCTATGGGCTGTGCTGAGGGACATGGGGATGGACGAAGCTATAGTTGCACTTCTGCACAATCTACATATGGGGCTCGAGGCAAGGGTAAGATTTGGCCCATCAGGATAATGCACTAAGCACTTAAAGCAGGGGAGAGGGGTGCGTCAGGGTTGTATTTTAGCTCCTTTTCTTTTTATTTTATATATAAATCAATTAGATCTGTTTTTAAGAGATAACTGTAAAGACGTCCCAAGGATAGGACGCAGAACGGTGCCCGCCTTGCTGTACGCGGATGACACTGTTCTTATTTCCCGGACAGCTAATGGCTTGCAATCTTTACTGTACCATTTTTATGAATTTATGGAAAATTTGGGTCTAAAAATTAATTTTACCAAATCATATACTATGACTTTAGGACCTAGAGGCACCAAGACTAGAAAATGTGTGATAAAGGATAAGAAAATAGGTAAGGTGGATAGGTTTAGCTATCTAGGCATACTGCTGGATGAGGGACTGTCCTGGGCGCCCTTATTGAAATTACACACTTAATCCTTTAATAGAGCGGCTCATAGCATTGATGCCTTCTCTAGGCGTTTAGGTCTCAGTCACATAAAGTCCATACCACACCTTTACAACGCTAAGTGTGTTCCGACTGTAACCTACGGGGCAGAAATCTGGGGTTATAAATCTCCTATATTAATACAAATAGCAGAAAATAGATACGTAAGGAAACTGTTACGCATCCCACAGAATGTCCCGTCAGAAATAGTTCATGAAGAGATAGGGGCAGGTCACATAGGTGACTACATACGCTTGCGCCCGATACTACTATGGTGCTCAATATGGACTCAAAAAGAATTGGATTTTAATAGACTAATAGTAAGAGATTGTTTGAACTTGAACTTTAGTTATCGTATACCATGGCTGAGCTATATAAAAACTACCCTGTCTAATTTGGGATTAATGCATGTCTTTAACTCACCTGAGAAAATAACTAAATCAGTTACTGCAGAAGTCAAGAAGGTATTTTTAGAGCATACTCAAGAATTTAGATTGCAAGACTCACAGCGTAAACGCTGTTGCATACATCATACAATGGTCAAAAGTAGTGAAAGAATGGAACTTTATCTAACACTGGACATGCCGGTGAACCATAGAAGACTTTTAACATACTTTAGCCTGAATATGTTTCCGCAGCTTGTGGTAGGATGGCATAGGCAACAAGACCTTCCTGTATGTTCTTGTGATGAGTCTTCTGCACTAGACACTTTACACATTGTACTAATTTGCCCTAAATGGACCAATTTGCGTCAAAAGTATATACGCCCTTTATTTGCACATTTGAATTTTAAACAAACGAGACCTGCCCTTTTATGTTTACAATTTTTAGGAAATTCTACTGTCTGTTGGTATGTGGCGAGATTTTTAATACCAGTGTATTATGCTTATGCTTGACATTGAAATGGAGTGAATTTACTTAATGACATTATTTGCTGCTTTTACTATTTTTGTATGATTGTTTTATTGTACTTTTATGATTGTCAAATACAATCGAATAAAGTGATTATTGAATTGAAAACAAAGCAACAGAACTGAGGGTTGGTTAAGATTTGAAAAGCTTTCATGAGGTGATACCTTAAGAGATAGAGTTATTACTGGACTAAAAGCCTTATTATTTGTTTGTTTATGGGTACCATATCTGCTGGTACCATTCAGCAGACTGGTGTGAATGCCTGCTGCACTGTTTCTGTTGAGTAGAGCCACAGCATCTTTGACTCTACACGCTCTCTCCATCCCAACCCCCTTACCCCTAGGATTTGCCACTGGAGCAGTGTCTCGTCCTGTAAACTGAGGGCAAGTCTAGAAGGATTTGGGAACTAGCATCACCACCCTATTTGAATCATCTGGGATCCAGGTAGGTGGCTTATGACACCCTCATGTATGAGAATTTCCAAAGTCCACTTGATGACCAGTAGGAGAGGACCTCAAATCTGTCTCTGAAGGACCAAAAAGCAAAGATGCTTTGTTTGTTTATCACCTTAAGAAGGGATCTGTCATGATTACACAACATAATGGAATCAGGAACTTGAGAGGTACAGGAAATAATATGTTTAAATCGTGTTTGTTGAATGCTTACCACAATTGGAGTGCAATATATGATGTTGATTAGGATTGGAGGAAATGTGATGTGTGCAGCGGCAATGGTCACAACAAAACAAAACCAACTCTCTCACAGGAAGCAGGGTTTCGGAACTGGCAGCCATCTTGGATATATTTCTATGAAAGGAGAGTGGAATTGGAGTCTTATTGCTTCTCAAAGCAGTCCATAGTTGAAATTGTTGAAGGTTCATCGAGGGGCCAGTGTCTTCTGGTAGGAGCATTGACTTTGATTTCCTGCTATTTGTACTGTCTTGCCTATTCAGATCGTAACTTACGATCATCTAAATTTTTCAAGACCTTGTATATTTGTGTGCTCTATTTTTATCATGTTTATTGGCTTTTTTAGGCACATTCCTATTATGCACTTTATGTCTCTGTTGCTTTCATCACCGCCGTTGTACATATAATCATTTGCAGGATTTTCAAGGCTAACTAGTTATTGGACCCATGTGCATTGAAATCCCTAGTAAATTTTAGAGTCATGCTTTGAAACCATGCCACATGGATTTAAAAGGACAATAGTTAACTCGTTTTTATATTTATTTTTCAGTGAGAGAACTGCAATTAAGATTATAGAGGAAAGGGTTGAGTTGCAGGACTTATTACTTAAGGAAATTAGGTAGAAGCATTGTGTATTATTATAATGGTACACGGTACAGACTTTCATATTAGTCCTGGAGGACGTGTGATGAGCCTTGCATCAGTGTTTTCTCTCTCTTCCCCTTCCCCTTTTCCCTTCTGTATGGACTGCAGTGATTTCTATTTCAATTAGAAATAATGTTTTTCAGTGGTGTAGCAAGAGTAGGGTGGGGGGGCGGCAGCCTCTCCCCGTCTTGCTCTTACCTGCAACCGTGCGGGGCGGGCGTCGCAGGAATTGCCAGCACCCCCACCCCGCTCTTACATGCAGCCGCCAGGCACCAAACGCAGTGACCGCCACAGGTGGCACAACATCTAGCTACGCCACTGATGTTTTTTCTTCGGAGGTAAATGGGACTAGCTTCGTGGCACTACTGCAGACTACCGCAGGATTCCCCACAAAGGTGACCTTCCTAGATGCCTCAGCACTTCTTTTCTTCGAGGGGATGTCTTTACAGTGCATAGACGATGATCCATGCCCCTGGGAGCTATGTGTCTCATAACAAGGACAGGGGGCGCCTGATCTATGAGTCTGGTCAAGGAAGCTACATGGAATAACTGATAGTCTTCTGTATAGATTGAAGTGGTGCAGTCACCACTGTCCGTAACTTGCACATCATTGCCAGACTCCTGTCTAGATTGCCCTTCCTGGTATCCACATCCACCGAGGATTCAGACCCAACATGGTCTGAGTTTAATGGAGGTTTATTAACAGAATATTTCCTAAGTCTTCTTTTTTCTGTTCCCTCTATATTCCGCCTGTTAAAGCACATCTATGAGAGGCAGGCATCCTTTAAAGAAACTGGAATAACCTAGGAATAAATATTGTTTGCTTTTATTATACTAAAGGATGTGTTGGGATTGGTGGTCTTATTGTGCAGTCATACTGAAGCTAGTCTGCGGACCTTCATTACCTATACAGTGTCCCTTTTTATTTCCACTCTGCATTAATTTGCACAAACATATTTTTTCTTTGCTACTGAAGATTTCAGTAAAGAAAATTAGTCACAATTGAGCCTCTGATGTTGTGATAGAATCTGTGCAGTGATTCTTCGTCAGAGATGTCAATAAGGCCATGCTCCTATTGAACATCATGACGTTTAGGGGTTTCATTGATGGAAAACAAACGATTCTGTGCACTATCATTTTTATTAATATCTACAGTATTGAATCCAGTGTTATTATGAAATGCATCAGTACTACCTGTACCCTCTAGAGTCTGTTTTTTGCTCTCAAAAGTTGGCACCTCTCTGGAGCAGGCATCTTTTTAACCCCGTTAGCTTGGCTACCAATGATCTTAATTTGTAAAATAATAAGTGCCAGGGTCCAAGATATTTCTAATGAGGCCACTGCTGCTTGTTCCATCTCAGGTCCCTACCAGCGCTGACAAATACCAGTACCAGCAACACCTACTTACCATTGCAGTCCTACCAATGTAAACATTTGGACTGTACTAGTTGACCCAAAGCTGTAAGAGTGGCCTGAGCACCCTGGTATTATTATTTTTGAATCATACATTGAACTATTAAGTACAATTTGCTCATGTGGGGCCAGATTTACGACCCTGTTGCACAAAGCAGTGTGGCATCCGAAGATGCTGTGCTGCGTTGCGTGACGGGGAGAGAGTAGAAAAATGCCATATCTACAGAGATGTGGCACTTTCCTCCCCTCTCCCTAGCGCATCACACAATCAGGCTGCCGAGCACCACGCACACCTTTGCACCATAGTGCAAGGGTGTGTGCGTGAGTCTAGCATAGGTTTTGTACAGGAAGGGTAGCCTTCCAGTACGAAATACTATGCTTAAACAAACTAAACAACTTTTCCTACTTTGTATGTGTGCTGTACAGTGCATCACACACGTAAAGTCAGAAAAGAAAGGAGAAATAAAAATATTTCTCTTTTTAGCGGCTGCTTTAAAGTGGTGTTATTTTTTAGGGCAAAAATCTGTCTGTTACTGCTAGTAGATACGGTTTTGCCTCAAAAAGCATGGGTGGTTGCATTGCAATACCCATGTAGCACCCAAGTAATGCCCCTCTGATGCAGAGAAATGCAAAGCAGGGCTTTGTGCTGCTTTTCGATACTTTTTTGCAACTTTCCAGCTCATAACAAGTTTCGTGCTGGAAGGTAAATCCAGCTAAAAAAGTTTTGAGCTGGAAGCAAACCAAGTGCAATAGGTTTATTAATCTGGCGCTTGGGTTTAAAAAAAAAAAAAAAAAGCTGACAGCGCCACTATGTGGTGGACTGCCATAAATATGTGCTGTTGTAACGTAATAAGTGCTCGTGCCAAGCATCATCAAACACTAACACAAATTAGGTACTGTCTAGGACAGATTAGCAACTGCGCAAAATTAGTAGCAGATGAATTGACCTTGGAATAGGGCAGGTGAATTGACCTTGGAATAGGGTGACCAGATTTTGAAAACCAAAAACCGGGACACTCAGAAAACATAGAAAAGGGACCAGTAGCGGATGCAGCGCACGCAACGAAATTCGTTTTATTGATTTTTGTGTTTACTTACCTGTATTCGGCCGAATTCCGTATTTTACTACCCCCCACCCTGCCCCTCCCCCGCCCCATGTCACCGCCCGGCAGCACTCCCACCACCGACCGCTACTGAAAGGGACTACACTTTTACATCAGCCGAGGTTCACAAAATGACTTAAATGACATCACGCATCAACATAGAAACACAGACAATGCTAAGGAACTAAATTAAAAGCAACTTTTA
The DNA here is from genome assembly GCA_963921515.1 of Calotriton arnoldi. Lineage (NCBI taxonomy): Eukaryota > Metazoa > Chordata > Amphibia > Caudata > Salamandridae > Calotriton > Calotriton arnoldi. The sequence goes on from CAWUFW010015722.1 coordinate 43,459, forward strand.
AACCCAGCCTCATGGGTGTTACTTAAAATGTGTTCTGATAAGAGTTGCTAACTTGTCCTGCCTTTGAGCATATAAAAACCTTCCTCCCTCTGTTTTCAGTCAACCCTCTCTAAAAACTGGGACATGAGGTAAATTTATCAAAATCGTCCGGGACAGGTAGTGAAAAACCAGGACTGTCATGGCAAATCTGGGACTCCTGGTCACCCTACCTTGGAATGAAGTTAGGGAATGTTCCCACTTTTGCAATTACCCTAGCACATCATTACATAGTCTGAGGAGCTTAATTTACAGGTGCTTGAAAAGCTTGATTTGTACGCTGCCCACCGAGCTTATGGTGCTGAAGCAGTGCTTAATTTGAGCCAGTGGTATCCGGTACTCGGCACCGGAACTGAATTGTCAGCACTGGTGCTTGTGACAGTTTGACACAACATGGTGCTGTCTGGCTAATTTAGAGATGACCACAACAACAGTTAATTATTAACTCAATATACATTTAAAATGAATATTTCTTGCTGCCCAAGCCATTCTTATAACTTTGGGGGCCTGAAATAGTCTGAATTGTCACAATTGTAGGAGTGTGATGGTTAGTAGTTGTGTTGTTACTATCATTGGCAGCATGGCAGGAGCAATGTGTGGTGCAAGCTGCATTGGCCTCCTAACGAGAGCCCTGGCACTTATTTTTTCACAAATTAAGCACTATGCTGAAGTACCAATGTTCGTCAGGAAGACATATCTAGAGCTGGAAGTGCAGAGTTACCTGCCCCTTGCCTTCCAGCCAGAGGGCACAACAGTGATGCACTAGCGCACTCCACACGCAACACTTGTGCTGCCATCGCACAGCTCTTGCTTCCTCATTTCCTTTGTTTTTGAAGGGCCATTATACAATCACAAAACAGCTTATCTGTTGGCTCCGCCCCTTTTATTATTTCCGCTGGCTCTTACCACCAGCTGTCAGTAGACTTGCAGGCATTCAGTGAATAACGAGGTGAGTTAGTATGATTAAAGTGAAACTCGAACAAAAGCAGTAAAGTCAGTCTTTAAAATGCTGACCTATAATATGAATGTTTGCTGTTTGATGGTGGCAGTGACATTAGTGCAGTGTCCTCTTAAGAATTTTGAGGGCCCGGGCAAGATATATTTTGGAGGCCCTGGTACAGAACAAATTTGATTTTTTTCTACCTATTCCATGATAATAAAAACCAGTGTGATGATAAACAATTCTAAATAACATGTTAAAGTTTAATAGGGTCACACACAAACAGTTGAAATATGTCTTGCCTGAGACCATAAAAATCCTTAGTAAAGAGACAGATTCAGACAAAGAGAGGAAGAGAAAGGTAGAGATGGAGATATTTTTAGATAGAGAAATATAGTGGATGGGATCAAACAAAGAGAAAGTTCACTTTTCCAAAGGTGGCCCTGTAAGGTGGAAGCCCTTGGCAATTGCCAACTTTGCCCATACCCTAAAACATGTCTTCATTTGTGTGATCGCAGGCACAGACTAAGGAAGATGCCTGCCCCAACCATCAGACAGTTTGTGCAGGAGTGGGAAAGTCCTTGTTGTGGCCTCAAGGCCTGCCACACCTCAGTGCCTTCCCATTTGTGACATGCTAGGAGTAGGTGCCCAGACATCTCTCTTCTGCTTCAGTGCGACCTTGACCTCACTTTGCCCTTCTGACTCCTGTTGATGTTTGTCTCCTGCCATTTTTCTTTTACTTGATGGTAATAGTGTCTAAGTGCGGCCTTGTAGGTGTTTCTTGTGGTGGCTCCTTAGGTGGTTCTCCATTTCCTTTCAAGTTGTTTGCAAACTCTCTTTGACTTTCTGAGGTCAACGTTGTTCCAGCTAGCTTGTTTGTTGGATCTTTTGGTTCTGGTGTTTTTCGGGGGCACCAGGGTATTGGTGCAGATGGTGATCCAGTTGTTGAAGTTGTTTGTGTTGTTGATGAGGTCGTTGGTGGGGTCCAATGGCTATGTGCTGTCCTCTTCTCAGTACCGCAGATTATGCGTTTATATAGTGCCTAATGTCAGATCATGCAACTTAGAAACACCATCAATGACAGGTGTTTCTGCATGTGCAGGGCAACAGCTCCATGCAGCCCCTCTTGTGTTTATGTTGTATCTATCAATTGCATGGAAATCACTCAGCACAATCATTCTTGTGACTTTTGTCACTGACACTCCCTTCTTCCCCGTTCTGTGATTTGACTATATCTGTTAGCAAGATCCCATGTTTAGGAATCTGCACACTGGTCACAACCAATTTGCTCTTGGAGCTCTGCGTCTGGGGTGTGAACAGCCTTGAAAACAACTGACGACAGCGTGCAGCCACACGGCGCTAACTGACAGCGCCCCGAGATACTGCTGAAAAGTTTCCAGATCCCATCTGACGCCTGGGGAATATTCAAAAGGTGATGAATCTGCGGCTGGATATCGTCCCTACCAGAAAGAGCGTTACCAAAGATTTTTAGCTGCCATTTATTCATTTAAAAGAGCTTGAAAGGCTCCAAAGGAAATTTTGTATCTGTCTGGTACGTCTAATGTTATTAAAAACATCCTTTATGTTGGTAAAGAATCTTCTAAATTTTTTACCTCCTGCTAGTTCAAAAACAAGTGCTTTCATTCAATATCTGTATTAAGTATCACCCACATGCTTCCAGCAATCAGCAAATTACTACTTTTCCTAGATCAGAAGTCCAGAGTACGTTTACATCTAAGGGGTATAAAAATATTGAAAAACAGCCACCACTTAGAAACAAAGTTAATACCTATAACTACAACGTAATCTTTCAAGCAACTTAAGTCACTCAAACTTTGCTTATGCTAGCCTCTCTGTTCCATATTTTACTTTCATATAAAGCACCAAGCTGGAAATATAGTAGTCCAGCATCTCAAGATTATGATTTAATTTACTGTCATCACATCCACAAAGGACATAGAGATCCGGTTAGATTGTTGTAGTGTTTGTGTCTCAGTGACATATTAATCTGATTAAAAGCACATTGTACATCAGCAATATGTGTCTATCATATTATAATGTCTACCTCAAGGCTACAATTGTTATGACATGAAGATTCCCAGGATCTTGTTATTCTAGTTTCATCTTAAGTAACACTGTGCTTTAATTAATCATTAAGGTTCTTCCATTTTACCTTACCATACCATACCATACCATTTATAGAGCACACGGCTACCACCAACGGTGGTGTCCTGGCGCTAGGCAGTGGAATAACAGATAGGGAAGAGAGGGCAGACTAAGGTAGATCGAACAGCCAGGTTTTCAAAGCCTTCCTGAACTTAAGTTCAGACTCAGCCTTACGAAGATGGTACGGCATGGAATTCCAGAGGGCAGCCATTCTCACCGAGAAAGATCGCCCGCCAATCCTGGCTTTAGTAAAGCGAGGAGTCCGGAGCAGTTCCTGGTGGTTAGAACGCAAGGTCCTGGTCTGGCGATATTTCTGGAGTCTCTGCTTCAGATATTCAGGGCCGCTGTCTCTTGAAGCTCTGTAGGCCAAGGACAGCGCCTTGAACTCTATACGCCTTTTGACTGGAAGCCAGTGGAGACTACGCAAATGAGGGGAAATATGGTGGCGGAAAGGCATGTTTCTAATGAGCCTAGCTGCAGCGTTCTGGATAGTCTGCAATTTCCTAATCAGGTACACCGGGAGCCCCAGGTACAAGCTGTTGGCATAGTCCAGCTGAGACGTGATAAGAGTGTGAACCACCGTTTCCCGACAGTCCATCGGAAGAAGATGGAGGAATCTCTGCAAGGCTTTCAGTTTCCAAAAGCATGATGCAGAAACTTGACCAATCTGGGCCTTGCCAGAGAGTTTAGAATCGAATTTAAATCCTAGATTTCTAACTGAGGTGACAGGAGCCGGTGGAGGGTTAAGCTCTGCCGGCCACCAGAGATCGGCCCGTGGAGGAGAAGGTTGATTAAAAAAAAGTACCTCCGTTTTATCTGTGCTCAATTTTAAGCAACTTTCTGTCATCCAAGAGGAGATATGGATCAAACATTGCTTAAAACTATCAAATGCGACCTCTGCGTGATCTTTAAAAGAGAACACCAGCTGGGTGTCGTTATGTTATGTTATCTGATATTTATAAAGCACACGGCTACTCCCAGGAGTCTCCCGGCGCTGGGAGCAAAGACCACATAACATCATACAGAGCAATTCCTCTACAACGGAACTCAAAGCTGAAAGAGCCATGTTTTTAGACTCCTCCTAAAAGTAAGGAGGTCCGGGATCTGTCTAAGAGAGATGGGTAGGCTATTCCACAGCCGAGAAGCCACAGCTTGGAAAGATCTACCCCCTACCCGGGAGAGCAGGACCTTCGGAGTTGAGATCAAAAGCTGAGAAGAAGATCTCAAGGTACGCTGTGGTATAAAAGGTTGAAATCTTTCCCTAAGGTAAGGGGCTCCAATCTTATGAAATTCTTTAAAAACCAAGACTAAGGCTTTAAATTGGATTCTTTTCCGCACCGGAAGCCAGTGTAGAGAGGACAGAAGCTGAGTTGTGTGAGTCCTGGGACCTGTCAGAAAGATGGCCCTTGCCGCCACATTCTGAATCACCTGTAATCGGCCCAGAAGGTACTCAGGGAGGCCGAGATACAGGGAATTAACATAGTCCAATCTGGACACCACCAGGGCCAGGACCACTGTTTTCCTGTAGGGGACTGAGAGCAGGGGGAGAAAGTTCCTCAGCATTCTCAACACCCCAAAACAGACCCCAGCCACCGTTTGGACTTGGGCCTTCATAGAAAGGGCTGCATCCAATTTGACCCCTAGATTTTTCACGATGGTGACAGAAGACGAGGGGGGGGACATGTCCTGCGGCCACCAGGTATGCCAAGCTTCATACAGACGTGGACCAAAGAAGATAATCTCTGACTTTTCAGAGTTACACTTTAATTGATTGTGTCTGAGCCAGGAGAAGACTTCAGAGAGGCAGGTGTTAATTAAGTTGCCGTTGAATTCGGCACCCTTCTCGCACGTAAACAGCAGCTGGGTGTCATCGGCATATGACACTATTTTGGCCCCGTATTTCTCGGCGAGAAGGGCGAGAGGGGCCATATACAAATTAAACAAAGTTGGGCTCAATATTGAGCCCTGTGGGACCCCGACATTCATGGGAGGAATCGCAGCGGCAAAAGGCGGAGACCAGATAGTTTGTGAGTGGTTAACAAGGAAAGACGTAAACCATCTTAATACCGTGCCACCAATACCGCTCTCCGTGAGTCTTTGCAGTAATCTGTTGTGGGGCACGGTATCGAAGGCTGCGGAGAGGTCTAATAATACCAATACCGCATTACCTCCTTTATCCAACGTAGCTTTAATTGTCTCTGCGACTTCTAGCAGGGCTGTTTCCGTGCTGAAGTTAGCTCTGAAACCCGACTGGCTAGGGTGCAGCAAATGATTTGCCTCCACGTATTTCGTTGTGATTTCATTGACATATTTCTCCAAAACCTTGGAGAAAAAAGGCAGAAGTGATATGGGCCTGTAATTACTGGCGGCCTCTGGATCTGCCGTAGGTTTCTTTAGCAGCGGAAGAATTTTGGCACGTTTCCAAGTTTGCGGCATGAGCCCTTCCCGCAAGGCGGTGTTCAAAATCAGGTTCACTACAGGGTTAATCACTTCTGCTATTGAGGACAGTACTTTTGCTGGACATGGGTCTGATGGAGAGCCAGACTTCAGAGCTTTCATAAGTGCTAGAGATTGCTCCAAGGTGATCACAGGGAACTCCATAAGGGAGGGGTCAGTGCGGGGACACACGTCAAGGGGAGGTACAATGGCAGCCTCTAATTCAGTGGACTGAGCTGCGAAGGAGTCCTGAATATTTATTTTTTCATGGAAAAAACAGGCCATGCGACTAATCCAGTCGCTTGTGGGAGCAAATAGTCGACTAATTGTCGTAGGAGAGGAGAAACTTTTTACAATATTGAAAAGTTCTCTACTTTTATTGCCCGCCTGATCAATCTGCGTATGAGACCACTCTCACCCCACAGTGCTCAACTAATGTTGCCAGGGGGGTGAGATACACATTAAAAAGAGTAGGGCTCAACGCCGACCCCTGGGGGACTCCACACACAAGAGGACTGGAGGGGGAAACATGCGGGCGGAGAAAAACTTGCTGAGACTGGGCGTTGAGAAAAGAGCGGAACCAAGCTAGAGTAGTTCCCGTCACTCCTAGCAAAGCCAGTCTCTCTAGCAGAATCTGATGTGATAGCGTGTCAAATGCTGCGGACAAGTCCAGCAGCACCAGCATTGCACAGCTACCCTGATCTAAGGATTCCCGTATCGTTTCCGCCACTTCCAGCAAGGCCGTCTCAGTGCTGTAGCCTCACCTAAAGCCCGATTGGGAGTCATGTAGATGGTTATTAGCCTCCAGGAAGTCAGATAACTGCCTCTGAACTTCCTTCTCTAGGATTTTAGCGGGCGCAGGCAGGAGAGAGATCGGCGTAAAGTTCTTAAGTACCGCTGGGTCCGCATCCTCTTTCTTAAGGATCGGCAGGACGTATGCCTTTTTCCAGATGGAAAGGTAGCTGCCCGTTGTCAGCGAAGCATTCCAGACTGAATTAAAATGGGGGTTAAGTAGAGGGGCCAGCAGCTTGAAGAATCTAGCTGGGCTGGGGTCCAGGGGCGAGCCGGACTTCTAGGCAAAATGGGCGAAATTCAGCCCACACACTGGCATGGTGTTTTAGATGCAAAACACACTGCACGTCCTTTCTGTTGTTTTCTAATAAGGTAATGCCTTTTCATTACCACACAAATTAATCACTTCCTCACTTGCCAAGCCCCATCCAAAGTAATCCTTACAACTGTATTACACCGCGACTGTTTTTAAACAACTCACCAGCCCTTTTTCATCGCCTACAAGAGACCTAGTAACACCTTGCAGCACTTCATCAGGGGCATTGGTCATAATGCAACTACGTTATTAATTCTCACAACCGTGCAATAACATTCCCTTACCTGCCACACAAAGAACACAGATCATCGGTTGACGTTCCCGCTTCCTCTGGTGCATCGCTCTGCTCCAGTCTTATCTATTGGGAAGGCATCTGACGTCAGTAACCAATTATCATCACTTTATGCTAATTTAAAAAAATGGTTACCTATTAGAGTACTCTCAGTGGAACTATTGCACGCGAGTCAGCAATAGCAGCAAGTGGGGGCCACATAATGCTACATAGCCCCAGCTTCCTTCCAAAATTCTATAGCAGAGTCATACATGACACAAATGTATTGTTATTGCATTTTCTTTTTTACTATATAAAGGTTTAACTCTGGTTGGAGGGGACTTTGTAACAAACATTTGTTCCTTTGCTTGTTTCTTCACTCCCTCCAGTTGCTGATCCTGAGTCCTGAAGAATCCACTATCAGATTCCAGATTTCCGATTTTCTTCAATCCATTGAAGTTCTAGTCCAGTATGGAGGTTTTTTTATGCCTTGGCTTTCCTCTTGCGAAGATGGCAGCTTCTTGAGGGCACTGACCTACAACATATTACAGTGTGTGGTGACTTTGTGGCTTCTGGAAACAGTCACCCGTACATCTGATAGTGGAAGACCCGAAATGAGTTACATGCAAGCGTCCAGACCTGAACATATCTGTAATGTGCTTATAAACATCATTTATACTTGTAAATAATCTTCTCCATTTTTAACCTACTACTAGTTCAAAAACAAGTTCCTTCATGCAATATCTACATTAACTATCCCCTTTATGCTTCCAGCGATCAGGAAATTACGTCAATCAGATTGTGGACTGCCTTGGATTGTGCACAAACAGGACAGGATTTTACATCAAGCTCTGCACTCTTGCGAACAGTAAGCCCAGAAGGAATGTAGGACTAGCTCTAAGGTTGACTAAACCCCGCGATGACTGCTACTGCAGTGTTGTGACAAATTCGCAGAACCTCGTTTTGACAGACCTTAGTAGGGATCAACGAGACGCCCTGGAAAAATACAGATTCTGGCAGTAGGCCAAGTATACTTGACTTTGCAGAGCATCAACATCTTCCAGAGAGATCTCAGCATAAGTGTTTCTCACATAGAAAGGACTTTGTCAGATAGATAACTTTGTCAGGAAGCAAAATGACAGGAGTCTTAGAACCCTCAACAAAAAATGTCTTGTCTAGACAAGGCATCAGCAAGAAAAATCTGTGTGCCAGGGTTGTAAAAAGCATAGAAAAAATTTTGAGAAAAGAATTAGGCCCAGCAAGCTTGTCTGCTGCTTCTACATTACATGCTCTGCAGGAACTGGAGGCTTTGATGATCTGTCTGAACCTCAAAAGGTTGCAACAGTGAATGGTTTTTTATCCATTTGTGATTGCGATGATGAACTCCAGGCATGACCCACATTTTGCTTTGTAAAAGCGAGCAGGGACCCCAGGATGAGGGAACGGGCCATCTTTTCGGAGATAAAAGGGCCGGGCAGCCATGTGTAGTAGCAGGGGGCCCACTCACTGCACTGGGGGGAGGCCAGCTCAGCTCCTGTAATCTTCCTGATGCCTGTAACATAGGTGTGAAAATGGCAGGGCGGGCGGCCCCCAGGGACATGAGCCGTGAGAGGGGAGCAGTTCTGTGCTACATGAGTATGAGAGTTTATGGTGGTGATCCTTCCTGTGCCTGGGGGTCGGGGACCAGAGTCTGTCTGTTAATGGGCCACTTCTAAGGACATTTGTCCAGACTCACTAGTCACACCTCTGGCAGAGTCAGAGGAAGAGAAGGGGGTGTGTAAACCCTCGCAGGCCGCCCCTTACCTTATAAACATGCACATGACTCCCTGGCAGAGGTCGAAGTGGGCAGGCTTGGAGGGGCACGATGTGCCCATACTTTTTTGTTTAATGAAAAACAATTCCCCTAATTTTTGTAATAAGACAACCATCCTTGGACAGTTAATTCTGGTAGTTTAAGTGCTTCAGCTGAAGTGTCATTCAGTGAGTCTCCTGTGCTGTGAAACCGAAGCTGGGCAGACAGCTAAACAAGCCTTCCTCCCCAAGTGCCTGCTTGCCTGAAAAGGAATGCAAATGTGCCCAAAGGGTTAATCTGCAAATGGTAAATGCAAAGGGTAAACTGCAAATGGAAAGAATGCTTGGAAGCAGATACTGGCTTTAATTGATCGTGATGACAAAGATTTATTCTTTTTGAGTGGTAGTTCAAAGAGTAAACAACTGAGGGGCCTATTTTGATGTCAGTCGGAAAGCCTTCAACCTGCAGTCGGAGGCTTTCCGACCGGCATCTACGGTTTCACTTCCGAACGCCTAGTTACAATCTAAGCGGTCGAAAGTGAAACCGGCCGGCTGGCCAGTCTGAACCGGCACGTAATCCCTATAGGATGTCGTATCCGCTGTCGGGATTACGATGTCGGTTTCCCACAGGCTTTCCATGCCGGGCTTTCCGACAAGGAAAGCCTGTCGGGAAGCTACTTTGGGGGCCCCTAGCAGGGCCCCCATCTCCCTGCGGCCTCCGGTTGGGGGCCGAGGAGCACCCGTGGTGCCCCCCTGTTAAGATTAACGGAATCTCCCATTTCTCTATGGGAGCTTTCGCTACGGCCGGTTTACGGCCGTAGCACAAGCTCCCATAGAGAAATGGGAGTATGCGACTGCACCATGTGTCGGGACTGCCGACCGGATGTCAGTCGGTCCCAAGACCGCGACAGTGGCATTCGGAGGCAAATCTGACCAACATCATGATGACGCCCTGAGTTGTGAAGTGTGTGCTTTTATTTGTAATTGTATTTATATACTGCTTACTACCCCTGATGAGGTGTTGAAGGGACAGCTATGTAAAAAATAAAATTGCACTAAGTATAGACTGGGTATTACTAAAATCTAGATTTTGGAAGCACAATTTTACCTTAAACCTTTTTGCGTATTTTGTAGCAGTCTATTTTATAGTGTGTGCAATGCAAGTTTAAAATAATGACTTACATATTCACAGTGCTTTGATTTGATTTGCAGATTTGTAAAGCGCACGAATGCCCAAGGGCGTCTTGGCGCTAATCATTGTAAAAGACTAGGTCTGCCGGAGAATGATACCAAACTACGAAGTAAACAGCCATGTTTTCACCTCCTTCCTAAATGAAAGTAGCGATGTGCTGTTTTTAATTGTAACAGGGAGAAGGTTCCAAGTCTTAGCTGCCTGTAGGAGGAAGCTTCTCCCTCCCCACCTGACTTGCTTAAATTTAGGAACCTGAATCAATTTTGCCTGGCTTGATCTCAGTCTCCTGGATGGCTCATATGGTTTCAAATGAGTTTTTAAGAAGTGGGATCCTATTCCGTGAAGGGCTTTGTAGGCCAGGCAGACTGACTTGAACTTGATCCTTTTTTCAATAGGTAGCCAATGGAGTGTTCCTAATCTGTGGGCGACTGGTTCATATCTGGGAATGTCCAGCACCAGCCTTGCTGCAGTGTTCTGTAGGCGCTGTAATTTTGTTAAATGTTGAATTTGTAACCCTGCATACAGTGCATTCCCGTAATCCAACCTGGATAAGACCAGTGCAGTTACTAATGTTTTACAGGAATCTTGGGGGATAAATGGTGCTAGTTTCTTTATTAGTTTGAGGATGTACCACACCGAGGAGGATAGTTTGTTTATCTGGGCGCCCAAAGATAGTTTGTTGTCCAGTAGCACTCCCAAGTTTCTAACTTTGTCCACTGGGAATGGGCAGTCGCCTAGGCTGTCTGGCCCCATTTTGGGGACCAGAAATTCATATCTGTCCCAAGCAACATAACCTCGGTTTTGTCACCATTCAATTTCAGGCAGTTATATTGCATCCAGTGAGTAATCTGACTCATGCAATTACTGAATCTGCCTGCTGTCTCATCAGTGTTGTTTGAGACTGCTACCACAATTTGAGTATCGTCCGCATAGGAGACTGGTAGGAAACCACAGTTCCTTATTATAGCCGCTAATGGGGCAACATATACATTAAAAAGGGTGGGGCTTAACGAAGACCCCTGAGGTACGCCACAAGGTGAATTAAAAGGTATGGAAGTGGCATCTCCTAATCTAACTGAGAAAGTTCTATCAGTTAGATATGAGGATAGAAGCTTAAGTGCCGTCTCTTGGACTCCTACTTCGGCTAGTCGGGTCAGGAGTGTACCATGGTTTACCGTGTCGAAGGACGCCGAAAGGTCCAAAAGGATCAAGGCAGCCTTCCCTCCAGCATCCAGTACACTTCTGAGTTCTTCCGCTGCCATGATCAGAGCTGTTTCGGTTCCATGTTGTTCCCGGAACCCATACTGTGAGTGGTCTAGGGCATTTACGGAATTTAGATATTTTGACAATTGTTTGTTCAGTAGTTTTTCCAGTACTTTTGCTGGAAAAGGGATCTTTGAAATGGGTCTGTAATTCCCGGGATCCTGTGGGTCAAGATTTGGCTTCTTAAGTAACGGGAGCACTGCGGTCTTTTTCCAGGCATCAGGGAAGCAGCTCGATGTAATTATCTTAGTAAACACCAGGGATAGTTGGTCGCTCAGTAGATCTGGAAATAGGTGCATCACCTTAGGTGGGCAGGGGTCGGTTAGGCCTCCAGACCTAGTTGTCATTACCACCTGTTTGATCTGTTCTACTGATGGAGGCCAAAAATGGAACCCCGTATTGGAGCTTTCCATGGGCAGGCCCTGTTTATAATCTAAGAATTGAAGTGGGGTATCAGGTTTGTTGGTCGTAATGAAGGACTCATACACGGACTTGACTTTGTCAACGAAGAACTGACCTAGAGTGTTGCAAAGTTCCATGCTACAATCTATCTGTTTGTTAGCATTGAGATTAGTTAGTTTTTTTACCGTGGCAAATAATTCCTTATTGGAGTTTTTAGCTTCATTTATTTTTCATATAAAATAGTTACTTTTTTCCTCTACGATTAATTTTTTGTAAGTTGCCAGGGAGTTTCTATATTCGTCTTTCGTCCGTTGTTCATAGTCAGCCCTCCATTTCCTTTCCGCCCTTCTGCAATTTAGTTTTTGTGCCTTTAGTTTTTCGTTGAACCAAGGTTGTGAGGGATTTTTCCTCCTAGAGGAAATCTTTTTCAGTGGAACTGCTAATTCGACCGCTGAATTCATCCAACTGAAAACCTGTTCGGCAGCTAAATTACTATCTAACTCAAGATCCGGAATGGTCATAGAAAGCTGCTCCTGTAGTTTCTGAGTGTCAATCTTAGACCAGTCCTTGTAGGTGACACACCTATGCTGGGAGGCAGTGGCTACTGTGGCCTGCTCTACCTTCAAGGTGAATTTTATTACCTTATGATCTGACCAAGGAACAGGCAGTACTTCCAAGATCTCGATTTTTGTACTTGAGGTGAAAATCCCGTCGAGTGTGTGCCCGGCCACATGGGTGTTGTGCTTTACAATCTGTTCCATAGACATGTTGGACATTGTATCGGTCAAAGTCATCGTGTTTTTATCTGAAATCTTTTCTAAGTGAACATTGAAATCGCCCAAGATGGTGAAATCTGAACCTTTTACACTTGATTCTAGGAACGGGCTTATTAACTGTAGCAGAGGGGTTTTTGATCTTGGTGGTCTATAAATTAGAAGACCTTTAAATGTGTAATTGTTTGTGATAGTGATCTGAAACGATAAGGTTTCACAGTCTGGGCTGCTGCCATGATCCGAGCCCCTAGCCTGCAGTTCGTCTCTAAAGATGATGGCCAGACCCCCCCCTCGTTTCCCTTTCCTGTCTGCTCGGATGATCGAGTAACTTTCTGGTATGGCTAAAGCTAGATCCACACCCGACGCATCGTCTGCCCATGTCTCTGTAATAAAAACTAAGTCCAAATTATGTGTTTCCGTTAATTCGTTCATTTCTGTATTGTGTTTTACTAATGACCGTGCATTAATGAGTCCAGCCTTAATAGTTTTGATAGTGTTAGTAGTGTTCCGGGTGGAGTGGATGCGTTGTTGTATTAGGCCCTTGATATTTGTAAATTTGAACGTCAACTGACAGTTCGTACACTGCTTAGATTCTGTCTGCAAATCCATTATGGGGCAGCGGGATTTGGACCTAAGTGTGAGCAACTCAGTTCTGGAGTAGATTAGGTTATTAGATTGTACCACCGTTTGTGCAGGGGTTATGGCCCTGGGCCCGGTCCAGGCGCGGACGGGCGCAGACGGGCTTGCCTTTGGCGCGCGGGCGGCGCGCCCGCTGCGCGCGTCCGCTGCGCGGCCGCTCTAGCATTAATTTAAGTAGGGCGTGCAGCGTGAGCGACTAGCCCGCTCACCACCCGGAAATGCCCCCGAGACTGGAAGTGAGGATGGTCTCAATCGCCCTCAGCACCCTCCGTACAATCGGCACTTGCCGTGACGGACCGGGGTGACTGGGGTCAAGTAATTGCAGGGTCGAAAGTGCGGCGTGCAAAGTACAGCAGGTAAAGCTAAAAGGCTAAAAGCAATTTAAAAATAAAAAAGAGTATCTTACTCAGCATCTAGAGCAGCGGCAGCGCTGCGGTAGTCTTAGACATCCGACTCCGCGGCCGCTCTGGCATTAATTTAAGTAGGGCGTGCAGCGTGAGCGACTAGCCCGCTCACCACCCGGAAATGCCCCCGAGACCGGAAGTGAGGATGGTCTCAATCGCCCTCAGCACCCTCCGTACAATCGGCACTTGCCGTGACGGACCGGGGTGACTGGGGTCAAGTAATTGCAGGGTCGAAAGTGCGGCGTGCAAAGTACAGCAGGTAAAGCTAAAAGGCTAAAAGCAATTTAAAAACAAAAAAGAGTATCTTACTCAGCATCTAGAGCAGCGGCAGCGCTGCGGTAGTCTTAGACATCCGACTCCGCGGCCGCTCTGGCATTAATTTAAGTAGGGCGTGCAGCGTGAGCGACTAGCCCGCTCACCACCCGGAAATGCCCCCGAGACCTGAAGTGAGGATGGTCTCAATCGCCCTCACCACCCTCGGTACAATCGGCACTTGCCGTGACGGACCGGGGTGACTGGGGTCAAGTAATTGCAGGGTCGAAAGTGCGGCGTGCAAAGTACAGCAGGTAAAGCTAAAAGGCTAAAAGCAATTTAAAAACAAAAAAGAGTATCTTACTCAGCATCTAGAGCAGCGGCAGCGCTGTGGTAGTCTTAGACATCCGACTCCGCGGCCGCTCTGGCATTAATTTAAGTAGGGCGTGCAGCGTGAGCGACTAGCCCGCTCACCACCCGGAAATGCCCCCGAGACCGGAAGTGAGGATGGTCTCAATCACCCTCAGCACCCTCCGTACAATCGGCACTTGTCGTGACGGACCGGGGTGACTGGGGTCAAGTAATTGCAGGGTCGAAAGTGCGGCGTGCAAAGTACAGCAGGTAAAGCTAAAAGGCTAAAAGCAATTTAAAAACAAAAAAGAGTATCTTACTCAGCATCTAGAGCAGCGGCAGCGCTGCGGTAGTCTTAGACATCCTTAGACTTTCTGTCACAGGCTGTGACCTCGTAGCACTAGAAATACACAAGTCACTATTCTCCACTGCACCAACCAAGATTTAATTCTGTGGCTCTCTAGTTACTCACAGACCTCTGCAGTGCATTAACTAATAGAGGTTTCATTATACACTATAGTGCATTTCCCACAGAGTGAAAACCTTTTTTAATTTATTTTTCATTTAAGCTACGCATTATTTTAAATGTAGCTACCTGGTTAGTGAAAGACCAAAAAAACTCAACAGAATGTTTTGTTTTTATAGCCACACCTTTGACCCCGCCCCCACGCTCACTGACCCCGTCCCGATTATATGCAGCAACACATTTCCCATACTTTTTTTAATGCACTTCGACCGCTGCTCCCTGGGTGCTTCTGAGGCAGAGTGACCTCAAGTTTTGGATCAAGACTGTGTGGGGCTTTCTCCAGTGTCGTCAAGCCACGAGGAAAGAGGGCAGCAAAGGCAGAGTGGACTGGTGGTGAGTATGACCATAGCTGCTAAGTTTGCATTGTCCAACCTGAATGTGTGACATTTCTATGATTTCTGCCTGGGTGCTTATGTGTGCCATTTCCATGCTTTCTAGCCTGGGTCATAGGTCCTGGAAGTAGAGGTCCGGGGGCTGCTGCAGCACCCCCAAAGTAAGCAGGGTAGAGTTCAAAAGGTGAACGGGCAAAAAAGATGCCTTTAACTTTTTGGTTTCATCTTGTCGCATTTGCTGTGCGTTCAAAGACAGGTCAAATGTCAGGCTATGTGGTCTGACAAGTTGCTGTTTATTCTTTTTTAATGTAGAGTAGTGTTTACTTTTATTTCTGTGACTGTAAAGTTAGAGGATTTTGTAAAATTAACTATCTATAAAGGAACTGCACAAATATTTTAAAGTATATCAGCATTCAGAAAAGCCAAGCACATTATTTTGTAATTCTGAAGTGTGATGAAAACTATGATTTTAATGGGGTCAAAATAATTCAAGACGTCTTACTTGGTGGTGTGCAGATATAAATATTTTCTGAAGCCCTGTTTCCACACATTATTGTTTGAAAGCTACATAGTTTTATCAGTAAAACTGTAAATGTTAGCATGACTTTTTGGCAATTTCAATTGAAAATATGCTGTCTGTAAATGACAGAGCACTACCACAGCATACTTTAGTAATATATTTGCAACAATGGTCTTCAAAATGCTCCACTGCCTACATACCACACCCTCACCACCTCCTTCGGAAAGGGCAAGGCTTATTTGCTATGCTTGTTCTTTGTGTGATGCTTGGATTTTTCACAATCCTATGACTTCAGTGGTGTAACACTGATGGCTGCACCCACACTATACACAATAATCAGTATTGTACGGCCCCTTGGAGAGTCATGAGCAGCAATGTGTGCAATTTCACTCTCTATTCAGCATGTTTCTTAGACTGGCCCAGGGAGTATTCTCTAGGCTGTTATTTCAGTCTCTCCTGTGCCATCTCTGAGCATGTAGTAGCGAGCAGTCTCTTTTTCAGTTGCATCTTATTCTGTTTCACACCATGCCTCAGTCTGTTCCATGAAGCAGTCTCTCCTTCTGTTGCGATTTTAGTTTGTATCGAGTGGTCTCTGAGGCTGTCTTGGGAAGCAGTCTTTCGAAGAGTTATGATTATGATATCACTCTATCTTGTGTAGTCTGTTTGCTAAACATGATCCCACCCAATATTATGCTGTTTCTTAAACTGCACTGCAGAGAAGCCTCTTACTCTCTCTTGGACACTACCACTCCGATGCGATCTCACTCAGCCATGGACAGTCTCTAAACAAATTCTGAGAAGCACACTGGAAGAGAATTTCAGGCTGTGTTGATACTTTTGTGGCCCCCAGGCAGGTGCAGATAGACTGATAGAGAGAACCATACAGAAGGCACTGACATCATTATTATTGATGAAACCAAAAAAGGTAATTCTAGTGTCACTGATAATAATTCCCAATAAACACGTGCATGACTCGAAGGGAGCCAATTATTGAGAATTCTTGAGCTGGAATTATTTACATGATTGAAATCCATAACCTGTATCTGCAAGAGAGTGAGCGATCCTATCTGTGCCACTTAATAGCTGCCTGAGTCTGTGGGATTTCCTGTTTAGGAAATGAAGTTGTAAAAAGCATGCTCTACACACAAGTGACACAACAGTTTCTGTATACCATACAACCAAGCTCCATGCACCAGGTGTTTGTGGACTATGGTTTTTCTCCCATAGAAAGCATGACATATCTAAGATTTTAGCATACTTATGTATTTCATGTGCATACCTTATGAGTGATGGCTTCTGAGACACCCTATCACAAGGAAAGAAACACAGAAAACTAGTCAGATTGATACCAAGTCTTGTCATTTCTCTGTATTCCGGTAACTATAGTTTTGATGTGTGCTGAAGTGTACTAAAGGATATCCTGTTTCCAATTTGTTATCAGTTTGCGTCAGCTATGAGAAACCTCTTGTCTATCATTTTAGATTCTCACTATAGATCTGAAAGGTTATGGGAAGAGCAAATCACACAAGCAAGGAGGAGCTGAGAAAGAACGCGAAAAAAAATGCAAGAGAAAGAAGCAAGCCATAACCAAATAGTGACTGATATGTTTAGGTCCAAAAAGATTTGGTTTCTCATAAAGGCGGCAGCACATCCACCAACTTCAGTACTGAAGCTGCTGAACAAACTGCTGAAGGCCAAAGGACTGAAATAGGCAGTGAAGCTACTCTAAAGGAGGCAGCTCCTGAGTCTATAGAAGGTTACGTTGAATTAGAAAGTGATAAAGATTCCGAAGAGAAGTGTCAAGTAGACCAATAGTTGAGAAATCAGCATGTCCTGATGTGACTTTGATCCAGCTGAAAGTGTCGATGAGAACCAATGGTTCATGAGACAAACATCTGAAAATTTGAATGCCCTTTTTAAGTTTCATCCCTGTCAACCAGATGGTCTACATTGAAAAAGCATATAAGCAAAAAAATGGGAAACCAAGGTAGTGGTTGACTTATCCGCACAAAGTCAGAACTTTTTTCTGTGTGGTATGTCTAGCTTTCAGCAAAAAGACAGAAGTGCTTTCATTGATGGATATTCTGATGAAAGGCATATGTATCAAAGAATCAACGAGCACGAAGGTAGCATCCTAGATCACACTACTTCGGAATCCTTCATGATGCGATCAAGAAACACGGATATATGTAGGCATCTTTTTCAAAAGCACACTACTGCAAAACAAGAGGAATTCAAGCAAAAACATGCAATTTTGGAAAGAATAGTGGAAACAATAAAACTGATTGGTAAAAGAGGTCTGAGCTATCAAGCAACTACAGAAGCTACTTACACCTTCACCATCCACAACAAAATCTTATGCTTAGACTAACTTTGAAATGTTTACCACATTGAATTTTTCCTGCACAGTAGAGCACACATGCATTCTTGGGAAACCTCAAGGAGGCGTCAGTTTTTGGCTGAAATCTAGGTCAACCTTTGTTAGTAGGTAGGGCTTTGCATCTAAACCCATGGGTGGTTGCTTGGGAACTCCCACATCCCTCCCATGGAACAGCCCCTTGACACAAATGAATGGAAAGTAGCTCAAAGTGTGATAAGTATAACACTTGAGATTAAGTATGTTTAAATTATTGTTTTTACAGTATTTCGTACTAAGGAAATATGCTGCAGGCCATGTTAACTATTTAAAATGTCAAAATGACCACAATCATAATGTTGTGCAGTATTGCACTTAAAATAAGATCCTTTATTTTAGCACTGTTTGCAAAACTCAATATATAAAAATCATTTGAATTTTGCACATTGTCTTGTACATTCTTTCCTCTAAACCTTTGCGCAGTTGTTTGAGGTTAAGTGCATTTAAAATCTATTGTTTATAGTATTTTATATTAAGAATAAATCTGTTATATTTAAATTCATGTTTCATGCTTGACATCTTATTTTTTGTGTTTTCTGTAGGAATGTCTGTGAGTTATGACTAAGTTGGCAGGGTAAGCCAAGACGTGGGTCCCTTGCTCACTTTGCCACTGGATTCAAGCTAGCCTGGCTGATGAAGGGTGTTACCCAGAAACCGGTCCCAGGATGCTTGTTTCCGGTCCAGGGAAGACATGGCTTGGCAGTTCGGGCTGGATTGTTCCCATGAGGCACAGGGTCAAGACTTATTTGCATATAGCTTTGTCTGAACTGGGGTGGCGAAGTGAGCTAAAGAAGGATGATGGATTCAACCCAGATCTGTGACTGGGGGTGAGTGTCTGAAAAGTTTCAGTGCTCCGTCCATCATCTCCTTGTGTTTGCTTTGTTTGCCCTAAGTTGGCAGGGTATGCCCAGACGTGGGTCCCTTGCTCACTTTGCCACTGGATTCAAGCTAGCCTGGCTGATGAAGGGTGTTACCCAGAAACCGGTCCCAGGATGCTTGTTTCTGGTCCAGGGAAGACATGGCTTGGCAGTTCGGGCTGGACTGTTCCCATGAGGCACAGGGTCAAGACTGATTTGCATATAGCTGTGTCTGAACTGGGGTGGTGAAGTGAGCTAAAGAACGATGATGGATTCAACCCAGATCTGTGACTGGGGGTGAGTGTCTGAAAAGTTTCAGCGCTCCGTCCATCATCTCCTTGTGTTTCCTTTGTTTGCCCTAAGTTGGCAGGGTATGCCCAGACGTGGGTCCCTTGCTCACTTTGCCACTGGATTCAAGCTAGCCTGGCTGATGAACGGTGTTACCCAGAAACCGGTCACAGGATGCTTGTTTCCGGTCCAGGGAAGACATGGCTTGGCAGATCGGGCTGGACTGTTCCCATGAGGCACAGGGTCAAGACTGATTTGCATATAGCTGTGTCTGAACTGGGGTGGCGAAGTGAGCTAAAGAATGATGATGGATTCAACCCAGATCTGTGACTGGGGGTGAGTGTCTGAAAAGTTTCAGCGCTCCGTCCATCATCTCCTTGTGTTTGCTTAGTTATGACTGGGTATCCAGGTGCACCGTAAGGCCATCATTTGCTATGCTTTAAAAGTTAATACAATTAAGTATGTAATGAAAAATGTGTTGTAAAATGCATCCTTTTGGCCTTTCTTTCTCCAAACATTTCTTGGGGGAAGGACCCCCCCAAGACCCCTAGGAGTGGTCAGGCTGGCTCTCTGCACTTGCTCGCAATGCACCGTTTGAGGACTGGTCTGACTTATACTTTGTGCTCTCTGATTCACTATTCTTGTGTCTATTTTTGGTATTCTCTTTAAGATTGTCTATGGGTATGTATTACTGGGTATCCTGGTGCTCCTTAAGGTCATCATTTACTATGCTTTGAAAGTTAATACAGTTAAATATGTAATGAAAAATGTGTTGTAAAATGCACCATTTTGGTCTTTATTTCTCCAAACTGTTCTTGGGGGGAGCACCCCTCCCCCCCAAACCTCCTTAGCAGTGGTCAGGCTCTCTCGCTGCGCTTGCTCATTACGCACCATACGGGAGTCTGGTCTGACAAAATTGGCCAAGGCTGCTTTGGGTTCCTAGTCCAGCCCTGCCCAAGGCAGAGCTGCACCAGTCAAGCAACCAATCAGATACCCCACTTTGAATCTCTCAGAGGAAAATTGTCCAGGTCAAAAGGCAAATTAAACCACTAGGCCATCCAAAAACATCTTGTATCTCGAAGATCTCTAGAATACTTAAAAGTTGAAGTACTGATGGCAAGAATGCTGCAAGATCTAGAATGGATTGCTTGCCAAAGGGCCCCATTCTCAGTCTTTAACTGGTCCAATTCCAGGGTTTGTTGCTGAAGGACAGCAGCCAGATCTACACCAAGATCCATGCTGGAAACAGATACTTTTTGGCATCACAACCTGTTCAGGTTTGGGCGCTTACCCACAATCTGGTCTTGGTCTTTCGCTGTCCAATGTTCAGGTAATTGTTTCCAGAAACCACAATGTCACCAGAATGTTGGCAAGTGCATTCGAGAAACTGCCTGCCTATTACATATATATATATATATATATATATATATATATATATATATATATATATATATATATATATATAATACGAACCAATGCTTTCTCCCAAAAATGTCAAAAGCACGACACAGCTCCGGGTTCTGCAGATGGCTTTATTGATGTTATTTGCGTGGTGCTGCTAGTCCATAAAACACTTTGGCATACGCATTTCAGCCTCAATTGGCTTTCATCAGTGCGGGTTCCACGGGCTGCTCTTTCTCTCTGGGGGTCAGGTAGAGTGAGGCTGTTATCTCAACCGCTCCCTGTCAGGTGATCTCTTGCCCCTCCTCCAATGAAAGGATCATAGCCATCTCACGCTCTCCCTGCCAGGCAGCTGCATGCTGGTAGTTGAAGTCCCATGGCTGCCTATACAGTGATAGGAAAGACCAAACATCAGGTGATGTCCCAATTAATATCGGTTACGGACCTCACACCAGCTCGAGTGCCCAAAAGGAAGTCCAAGCCACCTGCAAAATCCCTTTCTCAGGCAATGAGTATTGCCTCCTCTCTCCCCATTGCAGAAGGTGAGTCCCAATTGGTGGTAAACTGCTGGGGGGGCAGCGCGTTGCAGTTTGATGCGAATTTCTAACTTGTTGCCGGTCTTCCGCGCTACTCCTTACCGAGAGGGCGTGTCGTAAGCCAGCGCCTGCTTGCTGGCCAAACATACGAACCAATCCTTTCTCCCAAAAATTTCAAAAGCACGACACAGCTCCGGGTTCTGCAGATGGCTTTATTGATGTTATTTGCGTGGTGCTGCTAGTCCATGAAACGCTTTGGCATACGCGTTTCAGCCTCAATTGGCTTTCATCAGTGCCGGTTCCACATATATATATATATATGTCTGAAAAAATAACAAGTAGAAGTCTGTCTAGATAGTGTATATAAGGATTTTTGTAATATATTGTTGATGTTTCTACTACCTCTTTGTATCAATGCTCAACAGTATGAAATATATATGTATTTTGTACGTTGTATTAACTTTGAAGTTATTTGAACATATGTGTTTGAAATGTTTAATATGGTGTGAAGATTGACATGCATAATTGTTTAAGTCCTGATTATTGTTAGTTTCAATGTAGAAAAGTTAAAGATTGTTTTGTGTGTATCCTTTACAGCTCTGAAGAAGCGGTTCATTATGGAATACTATGAAACACATGTTGGTGGCTGTTTATATGAGTAGAGGACATTGTTTATGCTGATCCATTGATTATGTGAATAATGTCTAGAAAAATATTACAACTTTATTTTTTGAACTGAAAATTGGATTAACTAAAACCTATATGTTCTTAGAATGTTATGAAATTATTTTTTCTCTTTTTTGGAAATGTCATTGTGATATATATTTGTTAAATTTGGATAATTTAAAGCCCCGGCCCCAGCCACCCCCTCCGCCTACACAATTAGGTAGAACCATTTTTGACTGTACATGCATAACACAAATTTATTGCAACAAGATGGTAAGGTTCATCCTGCTGGGAGGGTTTGAGTATCTTCAGGGCCATGGACTCAGACTTTTACAGTCTGCCTCTTTTATTTTGTAACTTAACCACTTGTAATTAAATGAGTCTAGTCACATGCATGTTTGCCTTGATTCCTAATATTTTATTTCTGCAAATTGTCCACATCGCCTTTTCAAGGTCATATCCTCTCCTAACAAGACCTAATCTTCTATAGCTCAACTATTAATATTACTAACATTTGCATAAAGTCACATACCCCCTCTCACTATAGATCATACCTAACTCCTATTAATCTACTTTACCTCATAGAAGCTGGAGTAAATGCATGACATGGTTTCCTTAAGAGCACAAGATGAATCCCAATTACCAATAATAGACATGGAAAACAAAACCAGGGGCGTAACACAGGCCCCCGCAGCCCCCGCAGTGCGGGGGGCCCCCCAGCTGCAGGGGGCCCCCTCAGCACAGCACTCTGTGGCTGCTCGGAGTTCCTGTGTGTACGCTAACTGTTCATTCAGCTTGGGCCATCGACGAAGACAGTTATTTATTTATCAAAGAGGCTCTGTTGATTAATGGATTGTGTAAGTTTCCAGAAATAGCAGACAGATAGCCCACGTGACAGGTGACGTTGGTTTTTGTTAGTTTGAAGAGTAAGTGCTAACAACCACGCTCTGTAGGGCCAGTTGTTTTATGTTTTTTGTTTGTAATCTCTAATTAAATGCTTTTAAAATGAATAGTTATACACCTCAGATTTATTTGTCTTGCTTTCATTTTAAAAGACGGGTGTAATTAATCGGTCTTTAAAACGTGACGTTCATCAGCTGCCGAGTCTGGGATCTTTGAATGTCCTGCATACCACGACTTGACTCAATTGAGAAAATAGATAAGCAACTGCCAGGAGATTTCACTCATGCTGCTGCATAAATGACACAGGTGGTCAGTGCGTAGCAAGGGTGTATACGGCCCTAATGCAAGTAAGGAAAACCATCCTCCTGCTTACAGGTGGAGTAGTCAAACGCAGCCATTGTACAGTGCAGTCGGCCCCTCACGCCCCTGGGCCCTAGTTCCACTGCACCGGTTCCACCAATGATAGCTGTGCCCCTGAGCCTGGTTAAGTCCTCTAGCGCTCTTACAGCTGGCATCGCATACTGCTTGTTTAAAGATGGCTAAGGCTTTCGATACATTTTTGTAAGGTCACTCCATGTCAACAGGAATGCAGTTTTCCACCTTTAATGTTTGATTTAACAACCTAAGCATCACATCAATTGACGCTGAAAACAATGATCTGTATACACTACAGGTGCATTGTGTGCTTCGTGACAGGGAATCCACTAGTAACTTTACCCTTTTGTGAAATTCTGATAAAGTTTGTAGGTACTGTCATAGGTTGGCATTCAAAGAAGCATCCTGCATTTTGCGTTTTTTGCTGTTTTAGGACCTTTCTTTAATATGTGTCTTCTACTGTTACATGCCTATTCAACTGGAGAAGCTGGGTTGATTTGAGGTGTGTCACATAAGATTATCATATACAGATACAGATCCCCTATGGGTAAGTGGCGTAACGATAGCCCCCACAGTCCCCGCGGTGCAGGGGAGTCCCCTGAGCTCCAGGTGACCCCCTCCGGCACTGTGGTCCGGAGCATGGGGGGCCCCTCCATGTAACTTGCAGGGGGGCCCCCTCAAGTTTCATTACGCCACTGAACAAAACTCCACTAACACTGGGTTCCGGAGCACAGTGTTGCCTCGCATAAAGTGCCTCAATGCCTTGTTAGAGATAGTAAGCATTCTATAATTGAAATTACAGTACAATTCACTATGTAGACCCCCCACACTAATACCAGTATGATAGCACTCAGTTTTCGGGCAGTCGATTGTAGCTCATTCAAGCGGCATAATAATTCCTTTATACTGACTGACACTCTTAGATTCACATAAGAGAATACTTGCTATCACCTAGTACTGTACCAGCCTAAATCTAGAAACAAACCATCATCAATTGACCAGGCAATAGAATAACTGAATATATCTGTCACATGCCGTTGGCCACCAGAGGACTGTACTGCAGTGTGCCACTGCAGGCCCCAGCAGGCTACATACTATGACCTCTTTTTCAATGTCAACATTACATTCAGATATGGAATGATATTCTCAAAATGTCCATCCGAGCATATCTCTTCACCATGTCTTCGTCCAAACTACACCTGCTCAGGATCATAAACTTTGCCAGTTTACTGAAAACCAAAAACTGCACACCTCTCTTTCACACTTCAGGTGCACAGGCCCAGCTCCCTCATGGACTTACCTGCAACCAGTCCTCTGACTGGTCAAAGCCCTTGTGGGCCCTGCTTCAGCCCTTTGCTTCTTCTCTCTTTTTCTCTGTCTCTTACTTTCTTTCTCTCTCCTTCTGTCATTCTCTGTCGCTCTCTCTCCCTCACCCTCTCGCCTTCTCTCTCTCCATGTGACCTTTGTGACTGCTTCCTCTGCTGTACCTTTCATTTGCCACCTCTCTTCTCCACCTCTCCTTCACTCTGTGCCTCTGTTTTATCTGCTTTTTCTCATTTCTCATTCGCTTTTGTGGCTGTGTTTTGCCTGCTTTTACCCGTTTTTCATTCACTTTTGTGCTTCTGCTTTGTCAGCTCCTGCCCGTTTTTGTACCTCTGTGTCTACTTTTTCCTGTGTTTCATTCACTTTTGTGAGTCTTTTTTGTCTGCTTTTGCCCATTTTTGTGCCTCTATTTTATCTGCTTTTGCCCCTTGTGCTGCTGTTTCTGCTCTGTAACATTCTCCTGCTGTGCCCCTTCCCGCTCTACGTTCTGGCACTCTCTGCTCCCCCTTTGCCCTGCCCCGCTGTTTACTTGTTTCTCGCACCTTCCGCTCCATTCCTGTTCTCCTACCGCAGCCCAGTCCACTGCTTCCTGTGCTCCTCCCCCCTCCAAAGACCTACTTAATGGTGGCCACAGTGCGGACCAGCCATTAAGCAGGTGCACAGGCCCAGCCCCCATGGACTTACCTGCCACCAGTCCTCCGAAAAATCAAGGACCTCCCCCACTACTCCCACTACTCCCCCTGCTGCTCCTTGCACATCCCACTCCGAGGACCTGCTTAATGGTGGTCACAGTGCAGATGTGCAGCTGGTGTGCCAAAGGCAAGCCAGTCAGCACCTGTCTGTGCCTCAACCACACCCATCTCCAGAAACTCTGATCCTCCTTTGGCCCACCAGCCACCACTATCCTCCACACTCCTATATGCCCTCGCTCACAGCAGCCGCTTGTAATATCAGCCCAACTCAAGAACTGTGCAATGACCTCTTGGACAGCAGCAATATCACAAAAAACATATACAGCAACTTCACCCCAGAACCGGTCCTCCTTGCCAGAAGCCTCCAGGTGACAGATGAAGTCAACAAAATAACCTCATGGGACACTATCATCACAGAGGAAACCACAGCAATCATGAAGACCATACACTCTGTGGCCCTATCGGATCCTTGTCCTCATCACACCTTCAACAAAGGATCAGCACCCATCAGCAAGTCCCCTCACCCCCATCTTCAACATCTCCATCAACATAGCCACCTTTCTGGAATCCTGGAAGCACACATTCATCAACGCCCTCGTGAAGAAGCCCTCAGCCGATCCAATCAATCTGCCAAAAATATCCCTCCTTCCATACCCTGCCAAGGTTCTGGAAAAAACCATTAACAGACTCCCCTCCGACCAACTCACCAACAACCAGCTTCTCGAAGCCACACAATCAGGCTTCAGAACAAAACACAGCACTGAGCCGCCCTCATCATAGCAACAGATGACATCCGGATAATCCTCGACAGAGGGGAAAATAAAGCCCTCCACCTTATAAACCACGCTGCAGCCTTCGACACTGTCTCCCGTCCCATTCTGATCAGATGACTTCATGATACAGGCGTTCAAGGACACACCCTCCAGTGAACTACACATTCCTCACTGGAAGAACCCAAAACATCAGCATGTGACCATGCTCCTCAGGAATCCATTTGTGGAGTCCCAGACGGCTCCTCACTGAGTCCGACACCCTTCGACATATACATGACCTCGTTGCAGACATCACATAGGCTCACAACATCAACAACCTCCCCTAACCAGACGGCATGCAGCTGATATTGTCGCTCTCAGACAGCACACCCAGCACCAGGAACAAGTTCACCACATGCATGATTGAAACAGGTACAAGGATAAAGTCCAACTGCCTCAAGCGGAGCACAGACAAGATCCATGCAGAGATTTTCAGGAACAACGCCTCACCGTGGGACTCCACCTGGCAGCGGACAGATGTCGGGCCCACTCCCACAGGCAGCATGCAAGCTAGAAACCTCTGAATCATTATAGGTAGCAAACTGGACATGTACACTCAAGTTAACACAGTTGCATCGTCCTCATGCTCAAGATGCAATCGTCCTGCAAGGAAATTCTTTTGTCTCTTTCGTCTTCCTCCATCAGACTGTTCAGTGCATATCGAACCTTACCTCGGTGGTCATCATGCATGACATGGAAGCACTTCCCACACAGGATCAAAACAAAGACAACACTCAACCAACCATATGCCCTGCGTAGTGTAGTGTGCTAGTAAGTAGGAAAGCTCATCAGCGTACCACGTGGGGGTAGGAAGCCCTATATAAATGATGAAATACAATTCAATGCTACAACTATGCAAATGTGGACTGAAGAGAGCAAATTGTATTTGCTCCTGTTTTTCAAACGTTATTACCCACGATGCCCAGCAAGAAAAAGGATGTGGTAAGTGCCCTTGAAAACACAGGAATAAGTGCAATTTGTCCAAATTTCTAATTGGGGCTTCTGCCCAGGTTGCATTTTCGGCCTTTTTAAGGTTACTACTGGCATCTAAATGATGCTAGATAACAACAGAAGAGTGAATAAAGAATAAGAAAAAGAAAAAGAAAACTGTGGAACAGCACGAGGAAAAAACCTCTTTATTTAAAAGAACCCTCACTCACCAACCTAGTTGGTGACATGCTTCATCATTGGGTTCCCACCAGAGAGGCCGAGTGCCCCCCTGGTGTGCTACGACGCCTGAATTACAGCGGAGCGTGTTTTTTTCGTGAGACAGTGTCAGTGCAAAAGTGGTGCAAGTTAAAAGATGGCTGGTTTTATCCAAAAGTGACTTTAATGGTGGAAAACCAGAAATCGTTAAAAACAGGTGAGACGGACGTAAGCTGGCTGGTTAGGTTAACCAGGCTCGTCCGATTTAATAAAAGAAGTGAATGATGGTCGACATGTTTCTGCTATAAAGTGCGATTATGCTAAGCATTCTTCAGGACCAGAGCTCCATGGCGGTATACGCATGCTAAGGCGTATCCTGACCTGTGAAGACTTATGAAAGGTAAAACTCATGGTTTTACCTACGCAACCTTCTGGGATTTCCAAAAGCCACAGGACTCTGAAAGAAAAAGAACACACTTAAAAACACACACAACTATTAAGTGGATTCAGTGGTATCTTTTGTCAGACATCCAAGAGGTCTAATGTGCTTGGCGACCTCGTGCTGTGAGTTAACCAGGTTTTGAAACCACGTGTACCCATGACTCAGGCACTCGTGTCAAACATACTGCCACTCTGTGTTGATTTGTTAACGGAGGGGTCATCGTTACGGGTAACTACCAGTAACTTTTTGGCGCTTTAAAAAGAAAATAATTGCGCGATTCAAGCATTGCTAGTTGTGCAATGACGTTTAAAGTGCTCAGTGATGGACCCATTCCAAAGCGCTAGTTCTCGGTGAAAGCGCCTTGGGGTATGCATATTTTTTTAAATCATCGAAGCATGGAAAAATTTGGCGCTTACATGAAGTAGTAACTGATTTCACGTCATGGGTCCGGGAGGGGGGTTAGGGATGCCTGTAGGATCTAAATCGAAACGAAAACAAATGGGATCAGCGATAGCGCGTTCCCAAGAGTAGCCATCACCGCCCAACCAGACCTCCCAGTACACTTACTTCCAATGTGGCACACTCCCGCTACAGACCTGTCTGTGATCGCCCTCGGAACCGAATGTTGCCGCTGTGTTGCAGCCCGGGGGAGAAATGCCGGTTCCTGATCACGTGATCCGGGCGTGGGCTGTATGACGCGGCACGCTCCGGACATGTGATTCGGAACACTAGACCGGTAGGGTCTATGCTTGGTTGAAAACTTTATTGTTCCGTGTAACCACTCGTGGCCCCAAAACAAACCCTTAATGGTATTAAGTCAATGGATGGAAATACCGCTAAGCGTGGCAAGGTTGGACCGGCGGTACTCAATAGCTAAATAGCGGTGTGCCGCTGCTATCGTGTGTTACAAAATGTATTATTGATAATCCTGGACCCCTTCTAAAATTACAACCTTTTGCAAAAGTGTGTCTCACTAGTTAATTAACTAACTGTGATGGTTATTAGCCCATGATAGGGTGGTTCATTTTATGGGGGGCACTGAGTTCCTCCCGCTTGTCGGTTAAACTGATCTAGTCGAAAGGAACCTGGGTAGAGGCGGGTGGGAAATTAGTGTTCCTGTAATGTGGTGTAAGCCAATTAGTCATGTTATTGGCATATGTGGGTCCTAGAAGACCTACCCAGTGTATTTCTAAGGCAAGCTCATGAAAACTAACACGGGGTACACAGAACAATTAGTCATGTTATTGGCATATGTGGGTCCTAGAAGAGTAAGACCTACCCAGTGTATCTCTAGGGTAAGCTCCTGAAAACTCACACGGGGTACACAGAACACTGTTCAGAGATGCAAAAGGAGAGATACAAGGGAATCAGGGTTTCATTACTGAACCCCACGGAATGTTCTCAATAAGTCCCTTTTTATGCGTAGACAATCGATAGATCCAGCGTTGTTCCTTTTCAAAGAGCGCTTGTTGCGTGTTCAGACCTAGTTTCAGTTGCTCAATGATTTTCCAGCTCAGGTCATTGGTAGTATGGTTCGATTGTAGGAAATGGTCAGTGAGCTTTGTGATATTTTTCCGGCACCGGATGTTACTGCGGTGCTCGCATATCCGCTGTTTTATCTTGCGTGATGTCATGCCCACATACCTGAGCCCGCAAGGGCATGTAATCAGGTATACCACGTTGGTGGAGTTACAGTTGGTGTGGGCCCTTTGTGACCATTGCTTCCCAATTTCGAGTGCTAGGTGTTTTGTTGGGGCTGTCAAGTGACACACGCTGCAGGCCCCACACGGGAAATGTCCCGTTACTGGGGGGAGTCCCCAAGCATTCAAAACCGACTGGTTTCCGTCCCTATCCAATCTCTTGGGACGCGTATGTACCAGGGAATCCTTAATACTCCAGGCTCGTTTAAAGGAGAACAATGGTTTTTCCCACTTATGGTTGTTGCTTTCCAAAATTCTCCAATGCTTCCTGATAGATCTACTGACAGCATTAGAAGCCACATTATACGTTGTTACACATGTGAGAGGTATATCCCCTGCAGTTTTGGGAGTGTCTTCCAGGAGGGCTCCCCTATGTTGATTTCTGGCCCTCTTGCAGCTCTTTGTTAGTATTTTGCCCGGATACCCCCGTTTCTGGAG
Organism: Calotriton arnoldi; assembly: GCA_963921515.1. NCBI lineage: Eukaryota > Metazoa > Chordata > Amphibia > Caudata > Salamandridae > Calotriton > Calotriton arnoldi. The sequence continues at coordinate 72,856 of CAWUFW010015722.1, forward strand.
TTTGCTAGTCAGCTCCTTAGCCTGAGATCTGAAATCCGTCAGTTCACTGCAGTTACGTCTGAGGCGAAGGTATTGGCCGAAGGGGAGATTCTCCCGCAGTGGGCGAGGGTGGAAGCTGGAGAAATGCAGCAAGTTGTTTTTAGCTGTCGGTTTGTGGTGCGTTTTGGTCTGTAGTCGGTTCCCAACTTTCTTGATGACAACGTTGAGGAATACCATCTCATCCTCTTTGTAAGCGTAAGTGAATCTCAGGTTGGGATCGCACGTGTGGATCCATCCAAAGAAATCTAGAAGGGCATTTTCGGTTCCTTGCCAGATGATGAAAATATCATCTATGTACCTTTTCCAAAAGAATACATACGACGCATAGGGGTTCTGTGCCGAGAGTATGTATTTGCACTCAAAATCATCATACACATACAGCCTGGCAACACTGGGGGCAAAAGTGCTGCCCATCGAAGTGCCGGTAGACTGTAAGAAAAGCTCTCCCTTGTATTCGAAAAAAAAATTCTTCAGTGCAAGGGTGGCACATGCGACCACAAATTCCTTGGGTGTAATGAAATCCCATGGCGCTGTCTCCAACGTATCTTTGATGACCCTGATGGTATCATCCTGCGGGATGCAGGTGTAAAGGCTCTCTATGTCTAATGAGACCAGGAACGTGGGTTCCACAGTTTTCTTTTTCTTTTTCTTATTCTTTATTCACTCTTCTGTTGTTATCTAGTTTACTCGTCAGGGGGAATAAGAGTGAATATCCCTCTCTCTCTTGTTGTTAATATATATCTAAATGACGCTGTCAGCTTTAGTTAGTGGGGGAACTCACACATCTCGGTAACCCAATACTCAAAGCACAATTATGAGGTCAGAAATGAGGACTATGGTTTGTAAGAGCCAATGAAATAGAAGGTTGCAGATGGAGGTCAAGATTGAACACAAAATGGAGTGTCTATCAACATTAATGGAAGGACTAGAATGGTGGAATAGGCCCAGTGGCCCAGCATGGGTGCCGTGGGCATTAATGCAAGCAAGAAGCAAGCATTGCCAAAGCCAATAAGTCTGACCTTGCAAGCCTGCAATGTTTTTTGCAATGATATACAATAGGCATTAAAAGTGTAAAAGTAATAAAAAGTTTTTAAAGATTGCAGTGCTCTAAAGGTGATACACATACATTTAAAAAGAAGCAAAAAATGACTGATTGCACAAATAAATTTAAAAATAAGTGTTAAAAAATGAATAAGAACAGGAATAAAAGCTGAGATTGGCCTACCAGATTGGCCCTGAAGTGGACTGCTTTATTGCTGGATGTGCACAAGGTAAAATACATCTTCCACTGTGAAGAGAAACAATGGCTGGCGTGAGCTGACTCATTGCCGTATCCTCTGGTGAGCAGAAGCAAAATTCTGCAAATAATTAATTCTGCAAGTTCATTAAAATCAAAATACAATTTTCACCCAAACTGTTGGTGGTTTCTCTATCACACACTTTAGATCTGTGGCTAACCTGACAATTGGCATGTGGGGCTGGATTCACAAAGGTAAACTTACACTTTGGTGTGAGTTTACATTTTCTTTTTGCTATTCACAAACGCAAAGTTAATAGTAAGTTTAGGACTGCGGAGAGACCGCAGTCGAAGCAGAGAGCTCCGCATATCAAAAGATAGGCCTGGCCTATCTATTTATGGGTGAAGTTCTCCGCTCCGACTACGGAGTCTCCGCAGTTCTAAACTCTCTATGAACTCTGCACTTGTGAATAGCAAAAAAATACATAAACTTACTGTAGGAGAGTAGGATCTGCCTCTTATGTTGCCCCCACTTTTTTTTCTGATGTTTACACTGGTTTCTGGCTATAGTCTGGCTGGGACCCTGCCAATCAGGGCCCCAGCCTCTCTGTTCTCTCTAAACGACTTGGAGTGCACTCTAGGTGCACTAGTGATTGGATACTGTGGTACCTTATGAGTCCCTAGTATATGGTACCTTAGGTACCAAGGGCATAGGTACTTCACAGGCCTACCAGGGGCTGAAGCATGTATTATGCCACCCCTGGGAAGCAGACTAAATCTGACACCACAGGTCTGCTACTGCAGCCTGGGTAAGGTGGTGCAGGCACCCCTTACTGTGATATAGGCTACCTATATCACTACATAGATACACACATATAAACCTATAAGTCACTCCTATGGCAGGCCTTATCAATCCTGAAGGCAGAGTGCTTGGTTCCTAGGTGAGAGGGTGCCCCTGCATGAGCAGAGCCCCTCTGCAGCATTCGGAGACCCTTCTCTGAGGCTGTTTGTAGTGCAGCCTGACCATATACTCTTAAGCGCATTATAACCTCGCGTTAAATGCTAACTTTGGGATGGCTGCACGGAAACATGTCGTGTTTGGTGTCAAACATCTTGGAATACTACCCCCCGCCAGTTCTGGCGGCGGGGGTAGCATTCCACCCTTCTAGAGGGATAGACATGTACCTACTGTGGAAACGCGGTAGAATCCTGAAGAGCCCTGGCATCACAAAATGGATGCCACCAGTCACAGACACTGGGCTGCCCTTCTGCTGATGACCAACACTCGCAGTGGAGGAGGCCCAACAATAGGTATCCTGTCCCAAGGGGGTGTGACCACCTCCCAGACAGGGTTTAGTGTATTGGGGCTGGGTGGGTGCACTCCTAGAGTGCTTTGAAGTCCTGCACTGGGGGAGCAGAAGGCTCCTCTGTGCATATGCCAGTTCAAACCAGCTCAGGGGCTACCTGTCCCTGCTCTGGCGCGAAACTGGACAAAGGGAAGTGGGTGTAGCCACCCACTCCCCTGACCCTCCCATAGGTGGGGTCATAGAGCTAGTCCCTCCCTTCTCTTTAGTATAAGAGGGAGAACCTGTGCATTGCAACCTAGATACCCCTGGATGACGCTCTTAAGAAGAATCCTGGACCTTCGACGTTCCACTACCTCTGGAAGACTGAAGAATCTCCCTTGGAGTCAAGGAGTGACTCTCCTGCTTGGCAGGCACCAAAAACTACAACGACAGTCACAAACTATGCCACTCCTGCTGGAGCCCGAAGTCCCTGTAGCCCAGGAAGAAGATTTTCTGACTTCTCCAAGGCCATCGTGAGTTCCCAGCGAAGCTGAGGCAAGTGGACCCCACGAGCAACGAGGAACTCCAGCCCCTGGGTACCATGCACTATTGTCGAGTGCAACCCCTCCACGACATTATACGAACTTGTGCTTTGGACCACGTGTGGTCCCAGCCTCTAGCAGAGATCCCTCCCAAACTCAGAGGCCTACACCATCCCGAGTGACCGTGGGCCCCTGTTGAGTGCATCCTCCTGAGGCATCTTTGTGATCCCTTGCCAGCCGGCTTGTGGGTCCCCTGAAGACTTTTCTACAGAACCAAAGGGCTCCCCTGGTTGCTCCAGGCCTGCCCTGACTTACCCTCACTGGGTGAGTTCCCCAGACCTTGCTGGTCTGCACCATTGACTTTTTACGCTTTCCACGAGACTTGCTGCTACCAAGGCTTGTTGGCTCCAATCGGGTCGCCAACACCACAGTCAGCTGCAGACTTTGTGGGACACGCTGAATCCAGCTCCTGGCCATCCCCGACACCTCCTGGACCTCGTGGTTGAAGAGTCAAGACACCTGTGAACAACCCAAAGCTGTCGACGACGGTGGGCATTCATCTTCCTTGCCCAGAGTCACTGCCAAGTGACTTTGAACACTGTCCCCTCTGCTTTCAGGTCTTCCTCCTTCCGAATCCAGGCTTGGATTCCAACGGACACTTCTTCTGTCGTCGCAAGCAGCAAGTCTTCACTGGCTCCCATTGAAAACGACGCCGCGACCCGACACCAAAGGACACCTATGCACCCGGCTCCCCTGGGTGAGGTAACTTCAGCACTACGGTGCTCCTGTGGGTGTGGGCCCTAGAACTACTTACCCTGTAAGTGGCTTGCTTGTAGCTACCCTAGAAGTGCCCTAAAACTCCTATTTTCCCTGTGCGATTCTCGCACTGGCTCGTACAGGGTTCGCGTCTGTGTTAGACACATCGCGTCCAACTCCCCTGTAACTCTATCAGTATCCGCGTCCTTCGCCTCGTACTGACCGATCGGTGTGTTCGCCTCGAACACGCCAGGGACCTGTAACATTGATAACTCAATCGCGTTCTCTCGCATAGACTCGTACAGGACTCGCACCAGTGTCTGAACACCACGTCCGTCCCCTGTGGGTCTCCTACAACTACCTGGGGTGGTTCTTTGGGGTCCCTCGATTCTATGTGCTCTAGACCCCGGTTTAGCCAAGATAAGATTGTGATATTTACTTGTGCTAACTTATTTTGATAAAACATTGACTTGTACATATGTTCCTGACTTCTAATCTCATAAAGAGATTAGTAGAGAGTTGTTTAGTAATAAATACATATATATTTGATATATATACCGGTGTGGTGTCTTTTCATTTGGTGATTCAAGAGATTGTGTGGGAAAACAAGCTGCTTTACATTCCTCCAAGACTTAGCCTGAAGGCTGCTCTCCACAGCTACCACTAGGATAGCTTTCTATAAAGGTTGTCTTAAACCTACCTACCATAAGAGTCGAATTGTTCTGGTGCAAGGTGTCCACTTTAACTAGTGAACAGCATATACCAGGCCAACTTCTCACATTGGTGGCAGCGTGTGGGATTCCAGCTTGCTATTGTTTTACCAGCAAATCTCTATTTGAATTACTAACTGAAAACCACTATATGTACTCAAGGTACATATAAAGTCAAGCTTAGTATCAATAAGTTCTACTGAACTTAGAGCTGTGTGCCAAGGGATAGCACACCCTTTCTACAGCTCAAGCTAGGATCAGTAGGCCACAAACTAGTGTAGGTAGTACAACACTGCACAACACTAGAATGTCCTTAAGGGATGGACCCAGTGGATCCACCCAGCTTCAGTATAAGGACATGACTTTCTTTGACTTGAAAGCCATGTGTGCTGAGAGGCACCTGAAGATAGGACAGAGTCCCTCCACACTACACCTGATAGATCTGCTGACAGCAGATGATCTTAGATTAGCTCTAGGAGCTAATGGGTCTGAATCAGGGGGTGGGTCAATTACAGTGTCTGGGTCAGATGATGACCATCAAGTTGACCAAGACTCTGTGATTGTATGGCCAGGCCCCAAGGGGTCTGAAAAGGACAGAGGAATTCTCCCTAAGAGAACTGACACAGTGGAGGAGAGGCATAGGTCCCTTTCTAGGGACTCTGACCGCTCCTATCACTCTGGCAGAGAATTTGTCCACCAGAGGAACTCCTACTTCCTAAGAAGAGAGACCTCCTCTGAAAGACTGTGCAAGCTGCTGCAGTATGAGGAAGCAAGATTTGCCCTCAAAACCAAGCAGTTGGCATTACATAAAGAAGCCTTTGAGCTCCAGAGAGCTTCTAGAAAAGAGGGGTTAGAACCCCCTGGTGGCAGCAGCAGTGTCCCTAGAGGCAGAGAATATATTCCAGACCATAGGAACCTGAGCAAGGTTGTTCCTCCCTACCAGAGTGGGGATGATATCCATAAGTGGATAACTGCTATGGAAAGGGCCTGTAGAGTACAACAGGTCCCCCAAAAGCAGTGGGCAGCAATCTTGTGGCTCTCCTTTTCAGATAAAGGTAGAGACAAGCTCCTCACTGTTAGAGAAGAGGATGCTGATGACTATGAAGTCCTGAAGAGTGCACTGATAGATGGGTTTGGCTTAACCACTGAGCAGTACAGGTTGAAGTTCAGAGACACCCAGAAGGCACAGACTCAGGACTGGACTGACTTTGTAGATTGTGCAACCAAGGCTCTGGAGGGTTGGCTGGTTGGCAGTAGGGTTACTGATTTCAAGGGATTGTATAATCTAATGATGAGAGAACAGATCCTTAATAATTGCCAGAACCAGTTGTTGCATCAATACCTGGTGGACTCCGATCTGACCTCTCCCCAAGAATTGGGAAAGAAGGCAGACAAGTGGGTCAGAACCAGGGTGAGGCAGAAAACCCAGAACCAAGGGGGTGACACAAAGAAGCAGGATTCTAAGGGCTCTGAGAAAAGTGGGGATAAGTCAAAAGACCAGAAGTCTTCACAAGGGCCCCAAAAATCTGCATCTGGTGGGGAGTCACAATCCAACAAGGGAAAAGGCCAAAAGAAGCCCTGGTGCAAATTCTGTAAACAGAAAGGGCACTGGACTTCTGATTGTAACAAGTCCAAAGACCAAACCACCACCACTCCTGCCCCTAAGGCAACTGTTCCCCCTAGTTCAGCTACTAGTGGAGGTGGTACTCAGAATAAGGGTGTAGTAGGGGTGACCCTGGGTTCTGAAGTGGACTCTGGCCTAGTCAGAGTACCCACTCAGGCAATGCTGATTTGTGATGGAGACATTGACATGTCCTTCCTAGTAAGCCCCAGTAATCTGGGCAAATACAAACAGCAGCCTGTAATCAATGGCAAACAGGCTTTGGCATTTAGGGACACAGGTGCTAGTGTCACCATGGTGGCAGAGGATCTTGTGGACCCTGGACAGATCATCCAGGGTGAAATGTACCAGGTGACCAATGCAAGCAACACCAGGACCAACCATAGTCTGGCAGTTGTGAATTTCTCCTGGGGAGGGGTAACTGGCCTCAAGAAGGTTGTAGTCAGTGCAGACCTCCCTGTAGAATGTCTATTGGGCAATGATCTAGAAACTTCAGCCTGGTCTGAAGTAGAGTTATGGACTCATGCTGAGATGTTGGGCATCCCTGCAGAGGTAATTGCTGTGACCAGGTCACAAGCCAAAATGCATAACACTGAACCAGCTCTGGATCCTGAAACTATGGACCAGATGCTTCCCAAGAAGAGGAGCAGTAGGGTTAAGGCAGTGCCTTCCTCTGTCTCAGATCACAGATTCCCCTCTTGAGGGAGGAGAAGCATATCCTGAAGAAGGAACTGCCCCAGAGGGACTTGAGCCTGATCAGGTTGAGTTCTTGGGGGCAGGGGGCCCTTCTAGGGAAGATCTGAGTAAGGAGCAACAGTGCTGCCCCTCTCTTGAACCCCTCAGACAGCAGGCTGCTGCTGAGGCTGCTGGGAGTGCTAGTGGGTCCCATAAAGTTTATTGGGATGAGGGACTCCTATATTCTGAAGATAGAGATCCAGCCCCTGGAGCCACCAGGAGGTTGGTAATACCTCAGAAGTTTAGGGGTTCCTCTTGACCCTAGCACATGACATCCCTTTGGCAGGTCACTTGGGCCAAAACAAGACCTGGGACAGGCTTGTTCCACATTTTCATTGGCCACATATGTCAGAGGACACAAAGGAGTTTTGTCGCTCCTGTGTCACATGCCAAGCCAGTGGCAAGGCAGGTGGCACAACAAAGGCCCCCCTGATACCACTACCTGTGGTGGGGGTACCCTTTGAAAGGGTAGGAATTGACATTGTTGGTCCCTTTGACCCTCAAACTGCATCTGGGCACAGATTTATCCTGGTGGTAGTGGATCATGTCACCAGGTACCCAGAGGCAATTCCCCTGAGGACCACCACAGCTCCTGTGGTGGCAAGAGCCCTCATTGGAGTTTTCTCCAGAGTGGGTTTCCCAAAGGAGGTCATCTCTGACAGAGGTACCAACTTCATGTCAGGATATTTGAAAGCAATGTGGAAGGAGTGGGGTGTAACTTATAAGTTCACCACCCCTATCACCCACAATGCAATGGGTTGGTTGAACGCTTCAACAAAACCCTGAAGGGAATGATTAAAGGACTCCCAGAGAAGCTTAGGCGGAAATGGGACCTTCTTCTTCCCTGCCTGTTGTTTGCATACAGAGAAGTTCCACAGAAGGGGGTTGGTTACAGCCCATTTGAGCTTCTGTTTGGGCATCCTGTAAGAGGTCCATTATGTTTGGTAAAAGAGGGCTGGGAGTTACCTCTCAAGCCCCCAAACAGGATGTGATGGACTATGTACTTGGTCTCCGCTCCAGGATGGCTGAATACATGAAAAAGGCAACCAAAAACCTGGAGGCCAGCCAAGAATTACAAAAAGCTTGGCATGACCAAAGGCTGTGCTGACTGTGTACCAGCCAGGACAGAAAGTGTGGGTGTTGGAGCCTATGGCCCCAGCAGCCCTCCAAGACAAGTGGAGTGGCCCCCATACAATAGTTGAGCAGAAGGGAGAAGTCACCTATTTGGTGAATCTTGGAACTCCCAGGAGCCCCTTGAGGGTGCTCCATGTCAACAGATTGAAGCCATATGTTGACAGGGCTGACATGGGCTTGCTCATGGCAACTGATGAGGAACAGGAGGAGGCGAGTGACCCTCTCCCTGACCTGCTCTCACAGAACCCTGATGATGGGTCAGTAGATGGTGTTGCTTTGGCAAGCAGCCTCACTGACCATCAGCACACTGAGTGCAGACAAGTTCTGCAGCAGTACAGACATATGTTTAGCCTGACCCCTAGTCAGACTACCTGGTGCACCCATGAGGTGGACACTGGAGACAGTCTGCCTGTCAAGAGTAAAATCTACAGGCAACCTGACCATGTCAGGGACTGTATCAGGACTGAAGTCCAGAAAATGTCGGAGTTAGGTGTGATTGAGCCTTCAGATAGCCCTTGGGCTAGCCCAGTAGTCCTAGTACCCAAGCCTCATACCCAGGGTGGTAAGAAAGAAATGAGGTTTTGTGTAGACTACAGAGGCCTCAATGCAGTCACTAGGACTGATGCCTATCCCATACCAAGGGCAGATGAACTGATTGATACTTTGGCCTCAGCCAAGTATCTAAGTACATTTGACCTAACAGCTGGCTACTGGCAGATCAAATTAGCTGATGATGCAAAAGCCAAAACAGCATTTTCGACCCCTGGTGGGCACTACCACTTTGTGGTGATGCCCTTTGGATTGAAAAATGCACCTGCCACTTTTCAGAGGTTGGTGAACAAAGTTCTGGCAGGAATGGAAACTTATTGCTCAGCTTATCTAGATGATATTGCTGTCTTTAGTTCCTCCTGGCAGGATCACCTGGTCCACCTCAGAAATGTTTTGGAGGCTCTGCAGAAAGCAGGCCTCACTATCAAGGCCACTAAGTGCCAGATAGGGCAGAGTCAGGTTGTGTACCTGGGCCACCTTGTAGGTGGAGGCCAGGTTCAGCCTTTACAGAGCAAAATCCAAACCATAATGGAATGGGTTGCTCCAACCACCCAGACACAGGTGAGAGCCTTCTTAGGCCTGACTGGGTACTATAGGAGGTTTGTGAAGGGATATGGATCTATAGTGACCCCCTTGAATGATCTAACCTCAAAGAAAATGCCAAAAAAGGTTCAGTGGACAGCTAGCTATCAGAAGGCATTTGAAGACCTAAAACAGGCCATGTGCACTGCCCCCATCTTACAGAGTCCAGACTACACCAAAAAGTTCATTGTCCAAACAGATGCTTCTGAGCTGGGTGTGGGAGCTGTACTGTCTCAACTGAATGATGAAGCTCAAGACCAGCCAGTAGCTTTCATTAGCAGAAGGCTGACCCCTAGAGAGAAACGTTGGTCAGCTATAGAGAGGGAGGCCTTTGCTGTGGTGTGGGCCCTGAAAAAGCTGAGGCCATACTTGTTTGGCACTCACTTCATAGTTCAGACTGACCACAAGCCCCTCCTATGACTTAAACAGATGAAAGGTGAAAACCCAAAACTTTTGAGGTGGTCCATTTCCCTACAGGGGATGGACTATACAGTGGAACATAGGCCTGGGACCCAACATGCCAATGCAGATGGACTCTCAAGGTATTTCCACTTAGAGCACGAAGACTCAACTGGTCAAGGTTAGTTTAGTGTCCCTGCGTTTGGGGGGGTTGTGTAGGAGAGTAGGATCTGCCTCTTATGTTGCCCCCACTTTTTTTCTGATGTTTACACTGGTTTCTGGCTATAGTCTGGCTGGGACCCTGCCAATCAGGGCCCCAGCCTCTCTGTTCTCTCTAAACGACTTGGAGTGCACTCTAAGTGCACTAGTGATTGGATACTGTGGTACCTTATGAGTCCCTAGTATATGATACCTTAGGTACCAAGGGCATAGGTACTTCACAGGCCTACCAGGGGCTGAAGCATGTATTATGCCACCCCTGGGAAGCAGACTAAATCTGACACCACAGGTCTGCTACTGCAGCCTGGGTAAGGTGGTGCAGGCACCCCTTACTGTGATATAGGCTACCTATATCACTACATAGATACACACATATAAACCTATAAGTCACTCCTATGGCAGGCCTTATCAATCCTGAAGGCAGAGTGCTTGGTTCCTATGTGAGAGGGTGCCCCTGCATGAGCAGAGCCCCTCTGCAGCATTCGGAGACCCTTCTCTGAGGCTGTTTGTAGTGCAGCCTGACCATATACTCTTAAGCGCATTATAACCTCGCGTTAAATGCTAACTTTGGGATGGCTGCACGGAAACATGTCGTGTTTGGTGTCAAACATCTTGGAATACTACCCCCCACCAGTTCTGGCGGCGGGGGTAGCATTCCACCCTTCTAGAGGGATAGACATATACCTACTGTGGAAACGCAGTAGAATCCTGAAGAGCCCTGGCATCACAAAATGGATGCCACCAGTCACAGACACTGGGCTGCCCTTCTGCTGATGACCAACACTCGCAGTGGAGGAGGCCCAACAATAGGTATCCTGTCCCAAGGGGGTGTGACCACCTCCCAGACAGGGTTAGGGTATTGGGGCTGGGTGGGTGCACTCCTAGAGTGCTTTGAAGTCCTGCACTGGGGGAGCAGAAGGCTCCTCTGTGCATATGCCAGTTCAAACCAGCTCAGGGGCTACCTGCCCCTGCTCTGGCACGAAACTGGACAAAGGGAAGTGGGTGTAGCCACCCACTCCCCTGACCCTCCCATAGGTGGGGTCATAGAGCTAGTCCCTCCCTTCTCTTTAGTATAAGAGGGAGAACCTGTGCATTGCAACCTAGATACCCCTGGATGACGCTCTTAAGAAGAATCCTGGACCTTCGACGTTCCACTACCTCTGGAAGACTGAAGAATCTCCCTTGGAGTCAAGGAGTGACTCCCCTGCTTGGCAGGCACCAAAAACTACAACAACAGTCGCAAACTACGCCGCTCCCGCCAGAGCCCGAAGTCCCTGCAGTCCAGGAAGAGGATTTCCTGACTTCTCCAAGACTATCGTGAGTCCCCAGCGAAGCTGAGGCAAGTGGACCCCACGAGCAATGAGAAACCGCAGCCCCTGGGTACCGTGCACTATTGTCAAGTGCAACCCCTCCACGACGTTCTACGAACTTGTGCTTTGGACCACGTGTGATCCCAGCCTCTAGCAGAGATCCCTCCGAAAATCAGAGGCCTACACCGTCCCGAGTGACCGTGGGCCCCTGTTGAGTGCATCCTCCCGAGGTGTCTTTGCGATCCCTTGCCAGCCGGCTTGTGGGTCCCCTGAAGACTTTTCTACAGAACCAAAGGGCTCCCCTGGTTGCTCCAGGCCTGCCCTGACTTACCTTCGCTGGGTGAGTTCCCCAGACCTTGCTGGTCTGCACCATTGACTTTTTATGCTTTCCACTAGACTTGCTGCTACCAAGGCTTGTTGGCTCCAATCGGGTCGCCGACACCACAGTCAGCTGCAGACTTTGTGGGACACGCTGAATCCAGCTCCTGGCCGTCCCCGACGCCTCCTGGACCTCGTGGTTGAAGAGTCAAGACACCTGTGAATGACCTGAAGCTGTCGACGACGGTGGGCATTCATCTTCCTTGCCCAGAGTCACTGCCAAGTGACTTTGAACACTGTCCCCTCTGCTTTCAGGTCTTCCTCCTTCCGAATCCAGGCTTGGATTCCAACGGACACTTCTTCTGTCGTCGCAAGCAGCAAGTCTTCACTGGCTCCCATTGAAAACAACGCCGCGACCCGACACCAAAGGACACCTATGCACCCGGCTCCCCTGGGTGAGGTAACTTCAGCACTATGGTGCTCCTGTGGGTGTGGGCCCTAGAACTACTTACCCTGTAAGTGGCTTGCTTGTAGCTACCCTAGAAGTGCCCTAAAACTCCTATTTTCCCCGTGCGATTCTCGCACTGGCTCGTACAGGGTTCGCGTCTGTGTTAGACACATCGCATCCAACTCCCCTGTAACTCTATCAGTATCCGCGTCCTTCGCCTCGTACTGACCGATCGGTGTGTTCGCCTCGAACACGCCAGGGACCTGTAACATTGATAACTCAATCGCGTTCTCTCGCATAGACTCGTACAGGACTCGCACCAGTGTCTGAACACCGCGTCCGTCCCCTGTGGGTCTCCTACAACTACCTGGGGTGGTTCTTTGGGGTCCCTCGATTCTATGTGCTCTAGACCCCGGTCTAGCCAAGATAAGATTGTGATATTTACTTGTGCTAACTTATTTTGATAAAACATTGACTTGTACATATGTTCCTGACTTCTAATCTCATAAAGAGATTAGTAGAGAGTTGTTTAGTAATAAATACATATATATTTGATATATATACCTGTGTGGTGTCTTTTCATTTGGTGATTCAAGAGATTGTGTGGTAAAACAAGCTGCTTTACATTCCTCCAAGACTTAGCCTGAAGGCTGCTCTCCACAGCTACCACTAGGATAGCTTTCTATAAAGGTTGTCTTAAACCTACCTACCATAAGAGTCGAATTGTTCTGGTGCAAGGTGTCCACTTTAACTAGTGAACAGCATATACCAGGCCAACTTCTCACACTTACACAAAAGTGTAAGTTTACCTTTGTGACTCAGGCCCTAAGTGCGTGTTGTCCTTTTTTTGTATGTTTCCATGATTAAATGCTGTTGTTTAGCCTGATCTCCTTTAGTTGGGATCACAAACAATAATTCATCAAAGTTTATTATTCACTCAATACATGTATGAACAATTTTTTCACATTTATTGTTTTTTTATTTTTAGCTGGTTAGATACCTAATTTCACATTTGACATTTGATCTCTCCCATGTTTGAGTTAACTGCTTTAATTGTGTTATATGTATTTCTCTGTATCACATTTTTGTCCCCTTGGGGAACAAACCAAGAACGAAATTTGTCCTTAAGAAGGCTATTTTTGAATAAAATATAAGCTGAAACATTGTTGACTGCATATTCTTTGAAAACACTCATGTACATTAATTGTTTATTAGACTCAATGTAGCAATTTTTCCAGAAGTTATGTACATGGTAGGAAATAGTACATATGATACCGTAATGGAAATAAAAAGATTACCTACTGGGATGTTTAAATGTCAATCTGTGTGAGATACAGATGCGGGCTATAATAGTATTTACATAAAATGATACATATATCATAAAATTGTACAGATTTGATGCCAGGGGAGAGGGTGATCTGCTCCCTCAGATGAATCTTCATAGCAGTTTTAAGAGTTAAGAGTGTTTGGACTGCTCGCAGGTCATCTGCCAGTCATTTCTATTGATGAAGTTAAATGCCCTGAATCTTGTGATGCATGGGGGATTTAGGGTGTTAAGGAGAGTACTGTTTGCAGATCACAGGTTATGATAAAGTGTGTAGCATCAGATAGTCCCAGCAAGGTAATTCGAAAAGGCACAATATGTTGCTTTAAGGTCGAGGATCAGTAATTCTCATTTTTTTTATTTAATTAACCCCATGAGGGTGAGAGTAGATGGGTGCTAGTCAGAGGAGATTGAAACAGGGGCAGACTGGTGTAGGCTGACTAGAAAGGTGTTGCAATATTCTACTGCACTAGGAGCTTTAAAAACATATTACCAGCTGTGACCCCTTGAATGTGGTCGCCCTTCCTTCACTGGGCAAAAAGATATTTTATCCTGGAATATAATGTAACTGGTCTTCACAAGAACATGTTTCAATCAAACAAGGAGATGTTATCTCTTGTACACTGATTGATTCGAGAGCCTGTCCGTTCCTTGGGTGATGGGTCCATTAGCAGCCGGGGTCAGTAGACATACGAGAGTTTCCATGAAACAAGGAGATGTGGTCTCTTGTACACTGATTGATTCGAGAGCCTGTCCGTTCCTTGGGTGTGGGTCCATTAGCAGCCGGGGACAGTAGACATATCAGGGTTTCCATGAAACAAGGAGATGTTATCTCTTGTACACTGATTGATTCGAGAGCCTGTCCGTTCCTTGGGTGATGGGTCCATTAGCAGCCGGGGACAGTAGACATATCAGGGTTTCCATGAAACAAAGAGATGTTGTCTCTTGTACACTGATTGATTCGAGAGCCTGTCCGTTCCTGGGGTGATGGGTCCATTAGCAGCCGGGGACAGTAGACATATCAGGGTTTCCATGAAACAAGGAGATGTTATCTCTTGTACACTGATGGATTCAAGAGCCTGTCCATTCCTTGGGTGAAGGCTCCATTAGGACCCCAGGGGCATGAGACGGGAGGGTTTCCATGAAACAAAGAGATGTTATCTCTTGTACACTGATGGATTCTAGAACCTTTCCATTCCTTGGGAGAAGGCTCCATTAGCAGCCGGGGTCAGTAGACATACGAGAGTTTCCATGAAACAAGGAGATGTTATCTCTTGTACACTGATGGATTCAAGAGCCTGTCCATTCCTTGGGAGAAGGCTCCATTAGGACCCCAGAGGCAGTAGACGTGAGGGTTTCCATGAAACAAAGAGATGTTGTCTCTTGTACACTGATGGATTCGAGAGCCTGTCCGTTCCTTGGGTGAAGGCTCCATTAGGACCCCAGGGGCAGTAGACATACGAGAGTTTCCATGAAACAAGGAGATGTTGGCTCTTGTACACTGATGGATTCAAGAACCTGTCCATTCCTTGGGTGAAGGCTCCATTAGCAGCCGGGGGCAGTAGACATATCAGGGTTTCCATGAAACAAGGAGATGTTATCTCTTGTACACTGATGGATTCAAGAGCCTGTCCATTCCTTGGGTGAAGGCTCCATTAGGACCCCAGGGGCAGTAGACGTGAGGGTTTCCATGAAACAAAGAGATGTTATCTCTTGTACACTGATGGATTCTAGAACCTTTCCATTCCTTGGGAGAAGGCTCCATTAGCAGCCGGGGACAGTAGACATACGAGAGTTTCCATTAAACAAGGAGATGTTGTCTCTTGTACACTGATGGATTCAAGAGCCTGTCCATTCCTTGGGTGAAGGCTCCATTAGCAGCCGGGGGCAGTAGACATATCAGGGTTTCCATGAAACAAGGAGATGTTATCTCTTGTACACTGATGGATTCAAGAGCCTGTCCATTCCTTGGGTGAAGGCTCCATTAGCAGCCGGGGGCAGTAGACATATCAGGGTTTCCATGAAACAAGGAGATGTTATCTCTTCTACACTGATGGATTCAAGAACCTGTCCATTCCTTGGGTGAAGGCTCCATTAGGACCCCAGGGGCAGTAGACGTGAGGGTTTCCATGAAACAAAGAGATGTTATCTCTTGTACACTGATGGATTCTAGAACCTTTCCATTCCTTGGGAGAAGGCTCCATTAGCAGCCGGGGTCAGTAGACATACGAGAGTTTCCATGAAACAAGGAGATGTTGTCTCTTGTACACTGATGGATTCTAGAACCTGCCCATTCCTTGGGTGAAGGCTCCATTAGCAGCCGGGGACAGTAGACATATCAGGGTTTCCATGAAACAAGGAGATGTTGTCTCTTGTACACTGATTGATTCGAGAGCCTGTCCGTGCCTTGGGTGAAGGCTCCATTAGGACCCCAGGGGCAGTAGACATACGAGAGTTTCCATGAAACAAGGAGATGTTGTCTCTTGTACACTGATGGATTCAAGAACCTGTCCATTCCTTGGGTGAAGGCTCCATTAGCAGCCGGGGGCAGTAGACATATCAGGGTTTCCATGAAACAAGGAGATGTTATCTCTTGTACACTGATGGATTCAAGAGCCTGTCCATTCCTTGGGTGAAGGCTCCATTAGGACCCCAGGGGCAGTAGACGTGAGGGTTTCCATGAAACAAAGAGATGTTATCTCTTGTACACTGATGGATTCTAGAACCTTTCCATTCCTTGGGAGAAGGCTCCATTAGCAGCCGGGGACAGTAGACATACGAGAGTTTCCATGAAACAAGGAGATGTTGTCTCTTGTACACTGATGGATTCAAGAGCCTGTCCATTCCTTGGGTGAAGGCTCCATTAGCAGCCGGGGGCAGTAGACATATCAGGGTTTCCATGAAACAAGGAGATGTTATCTCTTGTACACTGATGGATTCAAGAGCCTGTCCATTCCTTGGGTGAAAGCTCCATTAGCAGCCGGGGGCAGTAGACATATCAGGGTTTCCATGAAACAAGGAGATGTTATCTCTTGTACACTGATGGATTCAAGAGCCTGTCCATTCCTTGGGTGAAGGCTCCATTAGCAGCCGGGGGCAGTAGACATATCAGGGTTTCCATGAAACAAGGAGATGTTATCTCTTGTACACTGATGGATTCAAGAGCCTGTCCATTCCTTGGGTGAAGGCTCCATTAGCAACCGGGGGCAGTAGACATATCAGGGTTTCCATGAAACAATGAGATGTTATCTCTTGTACACTGATGGATTCAAGAGCCTGTCCGTTCCTTGGGTGAAGGCTCCATTAGGACCCCAGGGGCAGTAGACATACGAGAGTTTCCATAAAACAAGGAGATGTTATCTCTTGTACACTGATGGATTCTAGAACCTTTCCATTCCTTGGGTGAAGGCTCCATTAGCAGCCGGGGACAGTAGACATATCAGGGTTTCCATGAAACAAGGACATGTTATCTCTTGTACACTGATGGATTCAAGAGCCTGTCCATTCCTTGGGTGAAGGCTCCATTAGGACCCCAGGGGCAGTAGACGTGAGGGTTTCCATGAAACAAAGAGATGTTATCTCTTGTTCACTGATGGATTCTAGAACCTGCCCATTCCTTGGGTGAAGGCTCCATTAGGACCCCAGGGGCAGTAGGCATACGAGAGTTTCCATAAAACAAGGAGATGTTATCTCTTGTACACTGATGGATTCTAGAACCTGCCCATTCCTTGGGTGAAGGCTCCATTAGCAGCCGGGGACAGTAGACATATCAGGGTTTCCATGAAACAAGGAGATGTTGTCTCTTGTACACTGATTGATTCGAGAGCCTGTCCGTTCCTTGGGTGAAGGCTCCATTAGGACCCCAGGGGCAGTAGACGTGAGGGTTTCCATGAAACAAAGAGATGTTATCTCTTGTACACTGATGGATTCTAGAACCTTTCCATTCCTTGTGTGAAGGCTCCATTAGCAGCCGGGGTCAGTAGACATACGAGAGTTTCCATGAAACAAGGAGATGTTGTCTCTTGTACACTGATGGATTCAAGAGCCTGTCCATTCCTTGGGTGAAGGCTCCATTAGGACCCCAGGGGCAGTAGACGTGAGGGTTTCCATGAAACAAAGAGATGTT
This sequence comes from Calotriton arnoldi, assembly GCA_963921515.1. NCBI lineage: Eukaryota > Metazoa > Chordata > Amphibia > Caudata > Salamandridae > Calotriton > Calotriton arnoldi. The sequence goes on from CAWUFW010015722.1 coordinate 90,191, forward strand.
ATCTCTTGTACACTGATGGATTCTAGAACCTTTCCATTCCTTGGGAGAAGGCTCCATTAGCAGCCGGGGTCAGTAGACATACGAGAGTTTCCATGAAACAAGGAGATGTTGTCTCTTGTACACTGATGGATTCAAGAGCCTGTCCATTCCTTGGGTGAAGGCTCCATTAGGACCCCAGGGGCAGTAGACGTGAGGGTTTCCATGAAACAAAGAGATGTTATCTCTTGTACACTGATGGATTCAAGAGCCTGTCCATTCCTTGGGTGAAGAACTCCATTAGGACCCCAGGGGCAGTAGACGTGAGGGTTTCCATGAAACAAAGAGATGTTATCTCTTGTACACTGATGGATTCAAGAGCCTGTCCATTCCTTGGGTGAAGAACTCCATTAGGACCCCAGGGGCAGTAGACGTGAGGGTTTCCATGAAACAAAGAGATGTTATCTCTTGTACTCTGATGGATTCTAGAACCTTTCCATTCCTTGAGTGAAGGCTCTATTAGGAGCCGGGCGCAGTAGACCAGTGAGGGTTTCCATGAAACAAGGGAATGTTATCTCTAGTACACTGATGGATTCAAGAACCCAAGGAATGGCTTGGGTGAAGGCTCCATTAGAAGCAGAACGCAGTAGATATGTGAGGGTTTCCATGAAACAAGGAGATGTTATCTCTTGTACGCTGATAGATTTGAGAACCTGTCCATTCCTTGGGTGAAGAACCCATTAGGAACCCGGTGGCAGTAGACATGTGAGGTTTTCCGTGAAATATAAAATTGATTGAGCACACCCCGCAAATCAGACTCTGCGCTAAGACACATTTCAAAACTTTTTATGAGGGGAGAGGGGGAAATATAACCAAATGCAATCTAATGAGGGAGGTATCATTTAAAAATCTGTATTGCAATGTTATTTTTTTACTAAAATAGAGTAAAAGTAATAAGTATTGTAATTGCCACCGCTCAGATCTGAACAAACTGTATTTTTCTGTTATTTGTCCCTGAAAATATTTAAACACATTGCTGGTATATTCATGAAGCTGGGATGTGTGCAATCGATGGTCATACTGCCAGCATAGCAGCTCATTGGGTTAGTGCACTTATATGTAAACTCTAGGTCATAGGCCCGAATCTCAGCACCATAGAGGAGGTGCTATAGTAACTGCTACTGGGCTTTTTGCAACCGTGGTCCCAATGCTAGTCGCACAGATCAAAGGGCTAATGCACCTTTTGTTGAAAACAGTGTATTACCCAAAGGTTACTGGACCCATTTCCAGCTAGATAACCCAGATAGCCCAAGCATGTTCTGCACAGTCACCAACTTTGGTAAGATAGTTCATTAAAAGGATCAGTCCAAATCTGCAGCACAGATTTTTTTCTGTATAAAGCAAGGTTCCTTAGTTTGTGACCAAGGGTATTGTAGCAGCCCCGGTTCCAGGGGAAACATGGGTGAGTTATTTATCGGAGCTGTTCAAACTTAAAGAGGGTGACAATGGAGGAGTGAGGAGAAGGATGGTTGGTGCCTCAGAACTGGGGGCGGTGGAAAGACACTTGATTCCGTCAATAGGGGGTATAGAATCCATTATAAAAGGCCTAAAAAGCTCTGAGGCCCAGGGCCCTGATGGCCTCTCCTCCAATATAATTAAACTTAACCCAAACTTCTGGGTCCTAGTCCGAGCACCGGTATTTGGAGCAGAAAGGGGAAGCGTGACCTACCGTCTAGCTACTGTATTAACACGCTGTTAGATATTCACAGCATGGTATATGAAAAACATTGCACAATTAAGAAGAGGGGGGGGACACAGGGAGCTAATTAAAGCTCCTGAAGAGAACCTTATCACCAACGAGAGTCACTGTTCCTATCAGAAAGGAAAAAGGGTTACTATGGTCGTCCTACTACTCTGTTTGTGGGGGACAGCGTGTCCTAATCATGATGCCCTCACACACCCCGAAGGATGTCATGCTTCATCATTGGGCAGGTGCTCCTCGTCGGGCCGGCACTGCAATGCCCTACGGGTCCCCCGAAGGGTCACTTTTTCTGAGATCTTTGATAAAGGCGTGGGGGTAAGAGGCAGTGAAGTCCTAAATTGAAGTTAAAATATGACTGGAGGGAGAATAGGTGAATATATTAAGAAAGGTGATCCCTCTGTCATTGTTAAAATCCAAGAAAATGGTGCTGCTGTGAGGGGTGTAATGGCCCTCTGTAGCTAGTTGTGTAGCATACCCCTAATGGATATACTTTAGGTTACCTAGGACTTCACTGCCTCTTACCCCCATGCACCCACACAGCTTTATCAAAAGATCTCCGAAAAAGTGACCCTTCGGTGGACCCGTAGGACATTGCAGCACCGGCCCGACGAGGAGAGTAGTAGGACGACCATAGTAACCTTTTTTCCTTTCTGATAGGAACAGTGACTCTCGTTGGTGATATGAAAAACATTTCCTGGGGCTGATAGAAGAATGGGTATGCGAGCCTAACATTCTCCCAAAGGTTCAAATGGGTTTTCATAAAGGCTATTTAACAACCGATGGCTGTCTTGTATTAAACCTTATGGCTTTAAAAAGAAACAACCTTTGTATGTGTCATACATTGATCTGTCAAAAGTGTTTGACACTATAAATAGGCCCTTACTTTGGGAGAAGATGAGGAAATGGGAGTGCCCGCCAGGCTTATTAAAACTAATTATTCAACTACATGAAGAATCATGGACTAGGATTGAATTGGGGGTAATGCTGCACTGACCAGAAAAACTGATACCCCTAATGGACTGAGGCAGGGGTGTATGATGGCCCCACTTCTGTTCTCCATATATATTTCGGATCAAATGGTAGGATTAAACTTAGTTCGATAATTTCTGCCAAAACTAGGTAACGAGGTCATTCCAGTAATGTTTTATGCCAATGATACGGTTTTGCTGAATCTTATGGCGCTTGGCCTGCAGAGGCAATTAGATGCTTTAGCTGAGTATTGCAAGTCTAACGAGTTAAGACTAAAGTAATGGTCTTCTCGAAATGGATGGTACAGAAGAAAAGGTTTAAATGGTGACTAAATGGCGTCCCAGTAGAAGAGGGAAAAGAATATCGCTATCTTGGCCTTCTCTTTAGATATTACCTCAACTTTAAGCCTCATATTCACATCCAGGAGGGGCGGGTAAGGCCATTGTAGGTGCGTTATAAAGGAAGGGCTCAGTATTGGGCCATAAGTCCATTGAAGTGCTTAGCGAGACATACAATGCTAAAATCATTAGTCTCTTGTTGTATGGGTGTGAGGTGCTGCTCGTAAAATATTTAAGGAGGGTGCAAACAATAGAAATGTATGTCTGGAAGAAATGGCTTGGCCCTAACCAGTGAATTTGTAAATAGTGCCCTGAGGCTAGAATTGGGCCTCACTAGTGTCCTATTTAAGTACAAACAGCGGCTCCTTACTTACTGGTTTGGTCTCCTTAGAACTGATGAGGGCTCCTTAAGGCAAATCATAAAATCTTGTCTGCAGGAGAAGTATGCTGACAAGTGGGCTGCTAATCTCCTCGATATAAAGGTACCCCTAGATGCTGCAGTAGAGGTTGAACTTCAAGGGTTGTCTGTTGCACAGCAGAAACAAACATTGAAGCTTTTAGTAAAAGAGGGCTCCAGGAGGAGGAACATTGAATATGTGTGTAAGAGAGATAATTTGTATCATTTAAAGGAATCAAGTTATGGGGGGAATATACAGCACTACCTGTGGGATATAAAAAAAGTGCGTATATAAGGAGGTGGGCCTTGAAGGTTAGGCTGGGGCAGGTTCCAGCCTGTATACAATGGAAGCTGGCTAGACAGACACTGTCAGATATAGTTGTGTCCCTTTTGTCAAAGTGTACCATTAACCTTTCTGCACTTACTCATAGCCTGCTCATGTTTTGATGCTAGTAGATGAAAATTGGTGTTACCAGCTTTTAGAATGACACAGGTCCGCCGTACAAATGATTTAATGACATTAATTCTAAGATGTGATAATACATCATTGTGCTATGTGGGAGGGAAATTCCTGTCCATTGTTTACGAACAGTTAATTGAGCAGAGTGGTCCACCATGCCCAATCGTGTACGGTATAAAAATAACAGTTTTTTGCAATACTGCTGCTCTGTTTTGCACACAGGTGAATTGCATTTTGCACGATGACAATGTTCACCTTGTTTAGAAATATGATTAATAACTAAGGCTCCCTGTTTTCCGCTTTTTACTGATTTTTACAGATAAATACAGACAGAAAACATTCATTTTCTTGTCTGTATTTATTTTTAAATGTGGATAAAAATGGAAATTGGGTAGCTTTTTGAGTAATTCTAAATACTGTCTGCCATGACTGCCAGGCCAACAGATGTGTGGATTAATAGATAAAGGAGTATAAAAAAAGAAAGGAATTTTAGTATACAGCAGTAGATATGCACAAGGTTGATACTGAAATTTGCATATTTTCATATAAGTGCACTGATTTATCTTCTGCGGATGTTCACAGCACTGAAACCTGGCAGACATTCAAGCATGAGTGCATATTTATCTGTTAAATAAATGTGGAAATATACTAATTTTAGCTTAATTTTTCCACAAAACCCAAAATAAATGTGGATAAATACAGATAAAATTAGCAAAAAATAAATATGGATAAATACAGACGGAAATGGCAAAAAAATAAATATCATAAAACCGGGATCCCTATTAATAACATATTGTGAGAAGTTGGCCTGGCATATGCTGTCCACTAATTATAGTGGGCACCGTGCACCAGTCCAAATCGACTCTTATGGTAGGTAGGTTAAAGACAACCTTATTGAAAGCTATCCTAGTGGTAGCTGTGGAGAGCAGCCTTCAGGCTAAGTCTTGAAGGAATGTAAAGCAGCTTGTTTTACCAGTCTATAATCTCTTGAGTGACCAAATGAAAGAGCACCACACCAGGTATATATTCAAAATATATGTATTTATTACTAAACACACCCCTCTAGTCTCTTTATGAGGCTAGAGTTCGAAGTACATAGGTTATAAGATCTTAAATCACAGTAATAGCACAAATACACGTTTGGGCCCTAGGGGCGTACCAAACCATATACCAATAAAGTGGTATGCGAACCACGACTGAACTAGACACTAGGCCTAGAGCCTCTAGAAGTGCTTGGGCCACAAGGAACCACCCAAGGTAGTGACACAGGGGACCCACGGGAGGCGCGTGCAGTGTAAATACACAACCGCGATACGCCGTTAACTTCTATGGAGAAAGTCGGGATCGGGAAAATAGAGGAAAGGGACACTTAAAAGAGGACTAGGACAAAACCCTTTGAGATCTAGGACTTTGAAGAGTCTCTACCCACGGGAGCACCGGAGTACTCGTGTTACCTCACCCAGGGAAGCCGGGTGCATAGGTGCCTTTCGGGGTCGGGTTTCGTCGTCGTTTCGAATGGCGATCTGCTGCAAAGTGCTGCTGGCGGCCAAGAGAAAAGTGTCCGGGTGGATCCAAGAGTGGATCGGAGTTCTGGTGAACCTGAAAGCAGAGGGGACAGAGTCTGGGTCACTAGCCAGTGACCAGGAAGGCGATGGACAGATGCCCACCGATGTCGAGTGCTTCAGGTGCGTTGACGGTCGTCTCGTTTCTGCAGCCACGAGGCCCAGAAGGCGTTGTCGGCGACCAGGAGCAGGATTCGGGCTGGTACAAGATGTCTGTCGAATGCTGCAGTGTCGGCGACCGGATTGGACCCAACAAGCCTTGGCAACGGCAAGTCTCGATGTAGCTGAAGATCGTCGATGGTGCAGACCAGCAAGGTCTGGGGAACTCACCCAGCGAAGGTAAGTCAGGGCAGGCCTGGAGCAACCAGGGGAGCCCTTTGGTTTCTTTAGAAAGTCTTCTGGGGACCCACGAGCTGGCTGGCAAGGGATCGCGAAGACACCTCGGGCGGAATCACTCAACAGGGGCCCACAGTCACTCGGGACGGTGTAGGCCTCTGATCTTCGGAGGAATTCCTGCTGGAGGTTGGGACCACACGTGGTCCAAAGCACAGGTTCGTAGAACGTTGTGAAGAGGTTGCACTTGACAATAGTGCATGGTACCCAGGGGTCGCGGTTCCTCATCACTCGTGGGGTTCACTTGCCTCAGCTTCGCTGGGGACTCACGACGGCCTTGGAGAAGTTAGGAAATCTACTTCTTGGGCTGCAGGGACTTCGGACTCCGGCGGGAGCGGCGTAGTTTGCGACCGTCGTTATCGTTTTTGGTGCCTGCCAAGCAGGGGAGTCACTCCTTGACCCCAAGGGAGATTCTTTAGTCCTCTAATCGTGATGTAGAGCGTCGAAGGTCTAGGATTCAGTTTCAAAGTTTAGTCCAGGGATATCTAATCTTGCTGTGGCAAGGGTTCCCCATTTTAACTAGTAAAACAGGGAGGGACTAACTCTATGACCCCACCTATGGGAGGGTCAAGGGAGGGGGTGGCTACACCCACTTCCCTTTGTCCCGTTTCGCGCCAGAGCAGGGGCAGGTAGCCCCTGAGCTGGTTTGAACTGGCATATGCACAGAGGAGCCTTTTGCTCCCCCAGTGCAGGACTTCAAAGCACTCTAAGAGTGCACCCACCCAGCCCCAATACACATTATCCTGTCTGGGGAGGTGGTCACACCTCCCTGCAACAGGAAACCTATTGTCCAGGCCTCCCCTGCCGGAGTTTCGTCCAGCAGCAGGAGGCCAGACTTGTGTCTGTGGCAGCAGCATCCATTTTGTGATGCCAGGGCTTCAGAAAGAAGTTACCGGGTAAGCCAGAGTTAACATGTCTTTCCCTCTAGAAGGGTGGAATGCTACCCCCGCCGCCAGGATTGGCGGGGGGTAGTATTCCAAGATGTTTGACACCAAACACGACATGTTTAGGTGCAGCCATTCCAAAGTTAGCATTTTACCGCGAGGATATAATGCGCTTAAGAGTATATGGTCAGGCTACACTACAAACAGCATCAGAGATGGTCTCCGAACGCTGCAGAGGGGCCCTGCTCATGCAGGGGCACCCTCTCACATAGGAACCATGCACTCTGCCTTTAGGATTGATAAGGCCTGCCTTAGGAGTGACTTATAGGTTTATATGTGTGTATGTATTTAGTGATATAGGTAACCTATATCACAGTAAGGGGTGCATGCACCACCTTACCCAGGCTGCAGTAGCAGACCTGTGGTGTCAGTTTGGATGGCCTTCCAGGGGTGGCACAATACGTGCTGCAGCCCCTGGTAGGCCTCTGAGGTACCTATGCCCTTGGTACATAGTATACCATATACTAGGGACTTATAAGGGCACTCCAGATTCCAATCAGAGATGTGCCTAAGGCACATGGAAACCATTTTACAGAGAAAGCAGATAGACTGGGGCCCTGAATAGCAGGATCCCAGTCCAACTAAGTCATAAACCAGCAAAACACCATAAAAAAAGTGGGGGCAACCATATAGTCAGATTCCACCTTCCTACATAACCCCCCAAACGAAAGGAGATAAGGCTAACCTTGGCCAGTTGAGCCTTCATTGACTAAGTGGTCATATAAGGAAGCACCTGCACTAGCATGGTTGCCCCCTGTCTTATGGTCCACTAAGCAATCCCTCACCCTAAGGGTATGAGAGGGTCTCCACCATGGGGAATCACTACCTGTGGTGTGCTTAGGTAAAGTACAAGGCTGGTGAGGTGTCTGAGTAGAGAAGTGAGGCCCTAGGAATGTTGGCCTCAGCTTCCTCAGATCACTGGTCACCATGTATGCCTGTCTTTCCATGACTGAGTTGCACTTTGCTCTAAGGGTCAACCTTTGGCTGCCTACAGCTGGGGGTTGGGTCCCTTTGGATGGACTACTGGAGGGACATGGCAGGTTTGGAACCTTCTGGTCCCAGGTTTGCCCTTGCCTACCAGAGTCCTTCTGGGGAGGTCCCTACATAAAGGTATGGGGGATCCCTCAGTGTGTAGAGGAATTTTCACCTGGCTAGGGCTACTAGACTGGGTGCCCCTAATCTGCTGATGGGGGCTTCCTCTGGACAGGGGGCCCTGGGGGGTCCACTGACCTCCCTGACCTCTGCAGCCCTGGGCTGACTGAGGCAAGGTAGAGAGGGGCAGGTTACCTGCTCCAGACTGGGTACCACCTTGGAAGGGTCCTCTGCCATCAGGGGTGTGGCCAGGCCAGGCCTGACTACCTCTGGGGCAGTTCCTTCACTAGGGGTAGGGTCAGTTCCCTGAGGAGGCTGACCCTTACCTACTGTCTGGAGGGAAGAAGACTTTTCTTCAACCCTTGTGCTCTCTTTTGGGGGAGAGTGGGCCATTCTTTCAGGCTCCATCTCTCCAAATTCTTGGGCTGGGGCTGTGGCCATTACAGCCCCACTAACCTTTACAGGGACGCCCAGCATCCTAAGATGGGTTTGGTGTTCAACTTCAGCCCAGGCTGAAATTTCCAGATCGTTGCCCATCAGGCAATCTACAGGTAGGGTTGGGGACACTGCCACTCTCTTTGGGCCTGTGACCCCCTCCCAGCTGAGATTGACTATGGCCATGGGGTGATCCGTTCTGACACCATCAATGTTGGTCACCTGGTATTTAAACTCAGGTAAAAGCTGGTGAGGGGGACTAGTTTCCCTGCCACCATGGTGACACTAGCCCCTGTGTCCCTAAATGCCACAGCTTTCTGACCATTAATTATTGGCTCCAATCTGTACCTGCCCAATGCTATGGGACCCATGGTAAAGGTGGCAAATCCTATACCACCATCAGAGTCAGAGGAGTCTGTTGAGGGGTCCCTGTCTAAACTAGGGCCCACCTCTGTTCCTCTTGCAAAAGCACCTAACTTTTTGGGTGCACTACTCCCAACTGGAGGATTACTACTGGTAGTACCAGGAGGGGTGGTAGTAGTTGTGGGAGGAACATTTTCTTTATTGCCAATCCTGGGGCAACTGGGATCAGTTTTCCAGTGCCCAGGCTTTTTACAGACATGGCAATACGGTTTCTTTTCAGGAGAGGAAGGAGTTTGGGACCCACCCCCAGAAGAGGAATTTTGGGGCCCTGTAGGGGACTTATCCTTAGATTTATCCCCACCTTTCTCTTGGGACTTAGTAGAATCTTTCTTCTGGTCACCACCCTGATTTCTAGTTTTTACTCTGGTTCTGACCCATTTGTCTGCCTTCTTTCCCAATTCTTGGGGAGAGGTCAGATCAGAGTCCACCAGATACTGGTGCAAAAGCTGGTTTTGACAATTATTAAGGATCTGCTCCCTCATAATCAAATTGTACAATCCTAAAAAGTCATGCACTTTGTTGCCATGTATCCAACCTTCCAGAGCCTTTGTAGCACAATCTACAAAATCAACCCAGTCTTGAGTCTGAGCTTTTGGGTGTCTCTGAACTTCAACCTATACTGTTCAGTGGTTAGGCCAAACCCATCTATCAGAGCACTCTTCAAGACTGTGTAATTGTCAGCATCCTCTTCTCTTACAGTGAGGAGCTTGTCTCTACCTTTGTCTGCAAAGGAGAGCCACAAGATTGCTGCCCACTGCCTCTGGGGGACCTTCTGAACTTTACAGGCCCTCTCCAGTGCAGTTATCCATTTGTGGATGTCATCCCCACTCTGGTAGGGAGGGACAATCTTGTTTAGGTTTCTATGGTCATAAGACCTGTCCCTATCTCTAGGGATATTGCTGCCACCATGGGACTCTAGTCCCAACTTTCTTCTCTCTCTAAGGAGATCTAGGGATTCTCTATCTAAAGCCAATTGCTTCTTCCTGATCTCTAGTTGAGTTTCCTCATACTGGACCAGTCTCTTTCTTCTCTCATGAGAGGATTCCCTCCTGTGAGAAGAAACAGAGCTCCCTATTGAGGTGCCAGAGTGGTTAGACTCCTGAGAAGGAGACCTAGACTTTCTGAGCACACTCATAATCCTTCCTGGGGGGACAAAGGTGTGGTTCTCTAGATCCTCATCTTCATCTTCCCCAGAAGGGATTGGGTTCTCCAGGTCAGGGTCATTGTCACCCTCCTGGTCAGTTTCAGAGGGGGCTGGGGGTAGTGGTACCCCTGGCCCCTTCCTCATCTGCTGGCCCACCCTCTGCTCCTACCCCTTCAGTCTCTGAGGACTTACTAAGATCATAAGCCACCAACAACTCCTGGAGGTGTTGGGTGGTGGGACTTTGGCCTGTCCTTAATTTCCTCACGTTACACAAAGCTCTCAATTCCAAGAATGGGAGTGTATCATACTTGGAGGGTGGAAGCTCAATGGCTTCCTGCAAGGCATCTTTGGATCCTGCTTTTAAAGACATTACTAGTGTGGTGTGGTGTATGCACTACCTACTCTAGTGTGGCCTACTAAACTCTCTTGAGTTGTAGAAAGGGTTGTGCTATCCCTTAACACACAACTCTAAGTTCAGTAGAACTTACTGATATTCTAAGCTTAAATTATATGTACCTTAGGTACCTTTAGTGGTTTTCAGTTGATCAATTCAATTGAGATTATCTGGTAAAACAATAGCAAGCTGGAATCCCACACGCTGCACACCAATGTGAGAAGTTGGCCTGGCATATGCTGTCCACTAATTATAGTGGGCACCGTGCACCAGTCCAAATCGACTCTTATGGTAGGTAGGTTAAAGACAACCTTATTGAAAGCTATCCTAGTGGTAGCTGTGGAGAGCAGCCTTCAGGCTAAGTCTTGAAGGAATGTAAAGCAGCTTGTTTTACCAGTCTATAATCTCTTGAGTGACCAAATGAAAGAGCACCACACCAGGTATATATTCAAAATATATGTATTTATTACTAAACACACCCCTCTAGTCTCTTTATGAGGCTAGAGTTCGAAGTACATAGGTTATAAGATCTTAAATCACAGTAAAAGCACAAATACACGTTTGGGCCCTAGGGGCGTACCAAACCATATACCAATAAAGTGGTATGCGAACCACGACTGAACTAGACACTAGGCCTAGAGCCTCTAGAAGTGCTTGGGCCACAAGGAACCACCCAAGGTAGTGACACAGGGGACCCACGGGAGACGCGTGCAGTGTAAATACACAACCGCGATACGCCGTTAACTTCTATGGAGAAAGTCGGGATCGGGAAAATAGAGGAAAGGGACACTTAAAAGAGGACTAGGACAAAACCCTTTGAGATCTAGGACTTTGAAGAGTCTCTACCCACGGGAGCACCGGAGTACTCGTGTTACCTCACCCAGGGAAGCCGGGTGCATAGGTGCCTTTCGGGGTCGGGTTTCGTCGTCGTTTCGAATGGCGATCTGCTGCAAAGTGCTGCTGGCGGCCAAGAGAAAAGTGTCCGGGTGGATCCAAGAGTGGATCGGAGTTCTGGTGAACCTGAAAGCAGAGGGGACAGAGTCTGGGTCACTAGCCAGTGACCAGGAAGGCGATGGACAGATGCCCACCGATGTCGAGTGCTTCAGGTGCGTTGACGGTTGTCTCGTTTCTGCAGCCACGAGGTCCAGGAGGCGTTGTCGGCGACCAGGAGCAGGATTCGGGCTGGTACACGATGTCTGTCGAGTGCTGCGGTGTCGGCGACCGGATTGGACCCAACAAGCCTTGGCAGCGGCAAGTCTCAATGTAGCTGAAGATCGTCGATGGTGCAGACCAGCAAGGTCTGGGGAACTCACCCAGCGAGGGTAAGTCAGGGCAGGCCTGGAGCAACCAGAGGAGCCCTTTGGTTTCTTTAGAAAGTCTTCTGGGGACCCACGAGCCGGCTGGCAAGGGATCGCGAAGACACCTCGGGCGGAATCACTCAACAGGGGCCCACGGTCACTCGGGACGGTGTAGACCTCTGATCTTCGGAGGGATTCCTGCTGGAGGTTGGGACCATACGTGGTCCAAAGCACAGGTTCGTAGAACGTTGTGAAGGGGTTGCACTTGACAATACTACACGGTACCCAGGGGTCGCGCTTCCTCGTCACTCGTGGGGTTCACTTGCCTCAGCTTCGCTGGGGACTCACGATGGCCTTGGAGAAGTCAGGAAATCCACTTCTTGGGCTGCAGGGACTTCGGACTCCGGCGGGAGCGGCATAGTTTGCGACCGTTGTTATCGTTTTTGGTGCCTGCCAAGCAGGGGAGTCAGTCCTCTAATTGTGATGTAGAGCGTCGAAGGTCCAGGATTCAGTTTCAAAGTTTAGTCCAGGGATATCTAATCTTGCTGTGGCAAGGGTTCCCCATTTTAACTAGTAAAACAGGGAGGGACTAACTCTATGACCCCACCTATGGGAGGGTCAAGGGAGGGGGTGGCTACACCCACTTCCCTTTGTCCAGTTTCGCGCCAGAGCAGGGGCAGGTAGCCCCTGAGCTGGTTTGAACTGGCATATGCACAGAGGAGCCTTTTGCTCCCCCAGTGCAGGACTTCAAATCACTCTAAGAGTACACCCACCCAGCCCCAATACACATTATCCTGTCTGGGGAGGTGGTCACACCTCCCTGCAACAGGAAACCTATTGTCCAGGCCTCCCCTGCCGGAGTTTCGTCCAGCAGCAGGAGGCCAGACTTGTGTCTGTGGCAGCAGCATCCATTTTGTGATGCCAGGGCTTCAGAAAGAAGTTACCGGGTAAGCCAGAGTTAACATGTCTTTCCCTCTAGAAGGGTGGAATGCTACCCCCGCCACCAGGATTGGCGGGGGGGTAGTATTCCAAGATGTTTGACACCAAACACGACATGTTTAGGTGCAGCCATTCCAAAGTTAGCATTTTACCGCGAGGATATAATGCGCTTAAGAGTATATGGTCAGGCTGCACTACAAACAGCATCAGAGATGGTCTCCGAACGCTGCAGAGGGGCCCTGCTCATGCAGGGGCACCCTCTCACATAGGAACCATGCACTCTGCCTTTAGGATTGATAAGGCCTGCCTTAGGAGTGACTTATAGGTTTATATGTGTGTATGTATTTAGTGATATAGGTAACCTATATCACAGTAAGGGGTGCATGCACCACCTTACCCAGGCTGCAGTAGCAGATGTGGTGTCAGTTTGGATGCCTTCCAGGGGTGGCACAATACGTGCTGCAGCCCCTGGTAGGCCTCTGAGGTACCTATGCCCTTGGTACATAGTATACCATATACTAGGGACTTATAAGGGCACTCCAGATTCCAATCAGAGATGTGCCTAAGGCACATGGAAACCATTTTACAGAGAAAGCAGATAGACTGGGGCCCTGAATAGCAGGATCCCAGTCCAACTAAGTCATAAACCAGCAAAACACCATAAAAAAAGTGGGGGCAACCATATAGTCAGATTCCACCTTCCTACACATATCTTCGTGAAAATGGGTCTAAGGTAGAGTGTTCCAGCTTAGACTGGAAGCAGGATAGATTTTAGTGTTTTAAATACTGATCAGATAGCAGGGAAAAACTAGTACTTGTAGATTTTAAATATCTTTTATGAGGGTGGGTATGGCTCGATAGTAAGATTTTTTTAGTGGAGTTTCTTTTTAAGTGGTATGTTAATTTTGTGTTATGTGTGTATGCGAACTGTTTGTATTGCCTTGCTTGGCATGATATCCAACTGCTAATAAAAAATCAAATCAAATCAAATCCTTAGTTTGCTGCAGAACTCTTACTTCACTGCAGATCTACAAATCTTGCAAAGTTTCAAAACATTTTTTACATTTTGGCAACGTCTAATATTTTCTTTGCCTGCCCAAACTTACAGGCAGAGAGAAAGAACACACAAGCATAGGAAAGAGGCAATTAAAACTGAGGCTATGTCCTAACATAGGCTGGCACCTCTGTGGGCACCGACCCGGGAACTCATTCAGTTCAATACCAGCTCATATGAGCTGCAGGCTGGGCGGGTCGTGTGCGCCAGCACAGTGAGCCTTAGCAGGGAAGCCACCCAGCCCAAAGCCAAGGTTGAAAACATTTTATTGGAAATTCAGTGACTCAGACCATTGCATGCAAAAGGTAAAAATGATCCATTAGTCACCCTTATTACAAAACCGAATGGGTTTCTGATGAAACCAACAGAGAAATCCCAGCCCAGGCCATGTCATTCACTCACCAGTGGAGGGAAGCACCTGTGCTAGTGTGTAGAAACATGGGACCTGACTCACAAAGGGGCCCTGCACTCATGGCAGTGGCTTAACGGTGTGCCAGAACAAGTAGAAATCATCACTCTTTTGCTGGAAAAATTCCAATTTATTGCTCCGTGAGAAGATCAATGTGGTGCTTGACTCTTATCAACAGTCCGAGTCATATATTTCAGCAATAGAACATTAAGCCATTGGATAAGTGATATTCAAATAAAACAGCCAACACATATTTCGCCCCCTAAATCGTCCGTCTGGCCATGGGGCTTCTTCAGGGCGTATAGTAATTAGTAAGCGAATCCTGCTCTGATTAGCAAAGAAAAATATTTCGAAAAACGGACGTCCGGTCATGGCAGTGGCCCTGCAGTCATGGAGGAGTCTCCACTCTGGGGGCAGAATCTTCGCAAAGAAAATTCTGATTGCAGAGATTCCGCCCGAGTGCGTAGACTCCCCCATGACTGCGGGGCACTGCCACGAATGCAGAGACAATTTGTCAATCATGCCCACACACAGGGAGGGCTTGAGTAATGGGGCATTACTACTATTGGCTGCTATGCCGTATGGCATCGAGGGCAGCAACGAAGGACCTTCCTGTGGTTCTTTCTCCTGTTTCAGTAACAAATGCTTTTTTTATGAGGCCGGGTTGTTAGCCTTGTGATCGACCCCCAGCCTGGAGGACCAGTGGATCCCACTTCGTTTGGTCTCTACCCATTGAGCGGTTTAGAGACTGAGCTCTCGTCGGCATTGCTCTCTAGATCACTTAGACACACAAGCCCCGGGTCCATCAATTGTGCCCGTGGGGATTGTACCACTTCGTAAAACTCCAGTGTTTTCCGGCTTGACACGAGTCATTACAGGCAAATGTTTTCAGGCATCATATCCATAATGTCCTGATGATGATCCTATATCTTTCTGTAAAGGATCGAAACGCCGTCGACATGTCTACCTTATACACTGTCATTTTTTAGATACATTATGTGTAAAGGTGACCTTTCTCTAATGTTGTTTGTTATACTATGATCTCTTCATACAGACAACCACATGCTGCCTGAGCCTTCTTTGTTTTTCCCTGTTATGTGAGTTCTTGAATGCAGGCTTGTGTCCCACTGTAATTAATTCACATGTTTTGTTTATCTCTTTTATTTGCATATTAAATTGCCCTTATCCGGCTGGATAGCGGCGAAAATATAGCACTGATTGGGTCTATATTTATTCCCTCCCTCTATTGTCTCCTTGTCCAGGGACCACTGTTTCTTATAATATGGCTGGAGAGTATGGCACTCACAGCTGCACATGAACATTTGACCTATCGATTGAACGACCAGGAACACATATTTACTGACATATCGGGCCCCCTTCTTCTTGAAAGAACCTTATCTCCAGACTTCCAGCTTTTTCTTGATTGCAGGCCAACACTCCTGCTTCTGGCAAGTCACACACTTTCTTAGACCTGTTAACGAGATGTCTACCGGTTTAATTTTTTTATGGGAGAAGGGACATTTGAAGAGCGACACCCTAGGG
Organism: Calotriton arnoldi; assembly: GCA_963921515.1. Lineage (NCBI taxonomy): Eukaryota > Metazoa > Chordata > Amphibia > Caudata > Salamandridae > Calotriton > Calotriton arnoldi. The sequence goes on from CAWUFW010015722.1 coordinate 105,722, forward strand.
CTCTTTTTACACATTGGCATAGACCTGCCGTTTAGCTTTCTGTCACACATGCTCTGGATTCTCGTGACTTTATGTCACTTGGTTCTTCTGCACTCCATCTCTTTGATATTACTCACTGTGGATCTGTCATTTTTTTCTGATAGATTACTTCTACCATTAATGGGCGGCATTTACCAGTATCCTCCATACCCTCTCTATCTGTTCTGTTAAGGTTGTGAGTTCATAGTGTGAATTGTGTATCCATTGGTTGTCACATAATGATGTACCTGAATACGATCTGTTTGTTGCTTTGCTTTAAGCTGACATCTTCTGTGTTTATGCTGTGTACTTTGTGCATAATCCATTTAAAAAGTCAATAAAAAGATTTAAACCCAAAACAATCTATGCATAACTAACAAAACACATAATGGACCAATCAAAGCAATCTGGTGCAACCTACAAATCAAATAATGCACCAACCAAAACAATCTGTGTGTAACCTTAACCTACACCACACAAAATACAGCAACCAAAACAATCTGCAACTAACCTAAAAAATACATAATGCACCGACCAAAACAATCTGTGTGTAACCTTAACCTACACCACACAAAATACAGCAACCAAAACAATCTGCAACTAACCTACAAAACACATAATGGACCAATCAAAGCAATCTGGTGCAACCTACAAATCAAATAATGCACCAACCAAAACAATCTGTGTGTAACCTTAACCTACACCAAACATAATGCACTGACCAAAACAATCTGTGTGTAACCTTAACCTACACCACACAAAATACCTCAACCAAAACAATCTGTGTGTAACCTTAACCTACACCACACAAAATACAGCAACCAAAACAATCTGCAACTAACCTACAAAATACATAATGCACCGACCCAAACAATCTGTTTGTATCTTTAAAGTCACATTCATGGTTTACACTAACTGTGGCATAGCAGACCTATTTCCGGCTTTGCATAATTCATTGCCTACTTTACAAGGGGCTGGGAAATTGCCTTGTTAACACAGGACAGACGGGCCGTAGCTTCTGGGTGTCACTCTCCTCCCCCCCACCCCCCAAATAAATGCATTGGTAGCTTGTCAGTTAGGTCTGGGGGCTCAACGTCGGGACTGCTATGTCTGTGGTGGTTTTTCTAATTGTTCTAATTTCACTAAGAGGTTTTAGCTTGTTATTTTTTTGGATCAGGAGAATAACTATATATATATATATAGTGACTGGTTTACCAAAAGAGTGGTGAATCTGCACCCATATAAGTATTCATTGAATGGGTGCAAATTACTACATTTTGCAAGTCACAAACATTGGCAATGGTAGGCTTGGCTTGGAAAGCAGTGGCAATCTCAGCTTGCCAGACATATTACTGGCAATCAAACACCGAAAGCTGACAGGATGAATGCTTGGAGAGGTGTGGTGCAGCGGCCAGGGCAGCTGACTTCGGAGCACAGGGTTCACAGTTCGATCCCCGGCTCCCGCGGCAGCTCAGCTCAGCACCATGTGACTCTGGGCAATAGCTCACTTAATTTCCACTCCGGCCCCCAGCGCCTTGAGACCCGTAAGGGTGAGTAGCTGCGCTATATAAAAGCAGACTTACTTACAATGCTTGCAATTGAGCTAACCACACACAGTCACTCGCATTCCAAATCAACATTTTTCACCCGGCTGTGCCACTCTAAACAGAGGCTTGTTTTAAGGTTTGGTGGATGGAGTAAAGGCAGACAGGGTGGCCTGTAAATGGGCGGCCACGCAGGCGCTGAGAGGAGGCTATTTGGAAAGTCACTAGAGATGAGAGCAGATGCATTTGATTTGAGATGGTGGAGAAAAAGTGGAATGCGATGGGGACAGTTGCTCCTGTAGCTGGCCGAACTGGTGGATAATAGTGTTCATCCAGGCTTGTGGCTCCTTCTGGGGGAGAATGATCTGGTGCAATTCTTCAGCCTGTTCTCCTGAAAACCATGAAGGCAGATCTAATGCATTTGCAAATGTTATGGAATGACACGTTTCTGGTGTGGATGGGGTTAGTGCAGCAGCATGTGTGACAAGGGGCCCTGAAGCAGAATGCTGTAGAAAGAGCCAGGAGCAAGGTTAGCCATGAGATACATGTTTTTTGCAGGGTTTAGACTTGAGCAGCTCTAGCAAATAGTTCAAGGAAACTTCAATATTATTAGGGCAGATGGAGTACAAGTTGCATGTTAAATGAGTGCTCTTTGTCACACATTAGAGTGTTCTTAGCTAAGAGGTTTGCAGTCAAGTCACAGTTTTGATCTACTCCGGTAGGCTGTTTGAGTGGAAGTTTGCTGGTGGCCTGTGTTCGAAATGGGGAGGGAGACAAAAAAGCACCAAGTTTGGGTTTTCCTTGTTGGCGGGTAAAGGAGTTTTGAGGCACTACTCTGGGATGGGTTGGACATCACCGGGCAGGCGTTTCCCCATCTCAAAGGTGGTGGGGAGGGGGGGATGAGAAGGTACTTTGGTGCATTAGGGTGAGAAGAATGGAAGTGGATAAAGGACATGATGGGTGCAATAGATGGGACTGTTTATGAAGAATGTGGAGGTTTTGAACAAAGGTATTTAAGGTTTGGTAGAGATTTGTGGCAGTGCGTTGGGAGTGACAGCAATGTGCTTTAGGGGACTTTGGGAGTTAATTTATATTCATTGTAATGATGAGGCAGGGGATTCAAAGTCTGTATATGTTATCAGAAATTCAGCTGATGGAGCTGTCTACATTAAGTGGACTTTTTCACAGCACTGCTCTGGGCTCTGTGTTTGCCATGGAGTCAGGTCCAAAGCACAGCGGAAGGTTTTACAATGTTACTTCCAAGGCCTGTTTCCAACCCTGGCAGTGTGTCAGCAGACGCGAGGTTTATTTGTAGCCACCAGCGCCCTCCTACTGTAAACAGTGTATTACAGGAAAGTGTGCGGTCTGACAGGCTTCTGCCAGGACAATCTTTAATCATGAGTTAACTTCTCTCTTACCTGCTGCTTTGTCCTTTGTGCATATTGTTCCCCCATGCCAAGCCAGCAGTGAGCCATCCCAGGCACAGAGTGGTCTGGCTCTCCCCTGCTGGTTTCTCTCACCCTTCTAGCTCTGTTTGAGGGTCTCCATGGCTATAAAGTAATGTGTCTTCTTCACGCTCTAAAGTAAGTATTTTCTGACTTCTGCATGATGCACATCCAACTCCCTGGTGCTGATAGAGACCATTCAGTTGTAGTCTTGAAATCTCCTGGGTGTGACACACCTTGGTTGTTTGGTTTTTGTGTGGAGCTGGTACACAGGCACTGGTGTGCTCTCTTTGCCGGCACAACGTTGTCTGCTGCTTGTAAGCCTTACATTTAATTATTGCAGACCTTCCTTCATGTTACATTGTCAAAGAAGAAATAATCTTTCATTGTGTTATAAAACGGCAGGATCGATGTAGACTGCCATGGGACCTGTCAAGTATATTTTACAGTCTCCAGCATGTTAAAACCAACATTTTAAGAAGTGTAAGTTGTATTGTTTTTCTGCAGACTCTGTGAGGGTTGAATTAACAGGGTACTCAGTTCATTTACGGCTAGATGTACAAAGTACTAGTTGCAAACTACTGGTCCTAAATTGCGACCAGTATTTATGCAAGCAATTTGGAATTTTGCAAACTGGCCTATATCCTATAGGTTGGTTCACAAATTTCGAATCGTAGTGGGTAGCAATCCGACCTATGTAATCAATACTCATGAGGTAGGCTGCAAATTTCAACTCACAACTCACAAAAATTGTTGGACTATTGGCTACTCCCCAACAATTTTTTTTGCATTCACGAAACATAAACGGGTTTGAAGGGGACGGGGTCCCAAAGGAAACACCTTTGCTTTTTGCGAATAGCTTACCACCCCATGTTGGGAATTGATAAACTTTCAGTGTTTTTGAAAAACATTCATACATACCATACTGAATATTTGGAAGGGACGCCCTAAACACATCCCTTCCATAAAGAGATTTGTTATGCCCGCCTAAATGCGTTTTGCAATTCAGCAAACTGTTAGTGAATCGCACAATGGGTTAGGTACATTAAAAAAACCTGGCTTTGTATATCTGTCTGTAATCAATTCTGTGCTTCTGGTTCTACCAGACTTAAGCTATAAGAATGCCCTCGCATTCTGGGGACTAGTTAAAGGAAGGTGGGATTTGTACACCCACAAAAGAACTCAATTCAATTTTCAATTCAATTAAGTCTTTATTTCGATCGTACTGATCATAAAAGACACAATAATATATAATATCACAAAAAAATACATACATTGTCACCAATACTTAGCAATAAACAATTAATAAAAATAGACAATACATTATAAAAACAAACAAGTTAATATTTGTTTAAAAAAGCTTGAACAGTTTTAAAAAGTTTAAAACCAGTACTATCCTTTGGCAGTAGTTTGTGTGAGATGCCTTTCATTGCATCTAAGTCCTAAAACCGTTTGAAACTAGTCACACTGTATGCTAGAGTCCCGGTACATGCTATAAATTGTAAGACATGACAAAGTGACAAATACATGATGGAGAATGGTGATAAAAAAATAATCACTGTCGCCAGCTACTTGCTTTCAGTCTTATGTCGGATTCTCCACACCCAACCTAAAAATTTTGCTAGGGCAATCACAATGACCTCCTGAGTGCTTGACTTCAGTATTCGTAATGCGGTAGCACTCGACCTGGTGCCCATATTGGAGCAAATTGGTTTAAGCCGTTTGCTCCGTGGAGAGCTATATGCTGGACATACAAATAAGATGTGAGGTATTGTCTCATCCATGTTTTGACAATCTGAACATTTGCTATCCAGGGTATTATGCCAGGTTTTGGTGAAATATTTGATCGGTAGTCTACCTATCCGAAACTGAAAGAAGTGTTTTCTGTCAATGGGCTTTGTTATGAAGTCCCAGAAGTCTTCATACATTGGTTCCGACTTGTGCCCCAGGAAGATACTGGTCAGTGGTGAAGTGTTAGAAGAACACAAATTACCAGCTCTAATCATTGCCCAGTATGCTTCTTTAAAAGTTTTTTTGGGGGGAAACATGTTATTTGCCGGGTCTTCCCACAAATGTCTCATACCCATGTTCACTAAGGAGCTTTTCACCCTCTGTAGCCAGCTTATCTTGTGAGAGGTGTCAACATCTCTAATGTCTTTGAGTGCTTGGGCATAGTGAGCTAACTCCGGGGTGGACCATAGTCTTCTCCAATAGGCTAATGGTCTAAATCTAGCGACCTCTGCCAGTGTGTTGCACCCTAGATCAAAGTATAGGGGTGTGAGTGGTGTACTTTGGGGGAGACCAATTAGACCTCTCACAAATCTGTTTTGGGCCAGGACTAATGGGGACAGATTCTCAAATCCCCAAAGTTCCGCACCATAGAGGATAGAAGCCATAACCTTGGTATTATATATCTTAAGTACAGGGCCAACCGGCTTAGTCTGGGAGAGCCTATGTTCTTTCAGAAGAGCTCCTACCAGCTGGTAGTGCTTAAGTGCCATTAGATCTATCTGGGGTTTCCAGTCTAGTTCGCGGGCCAAAGTTATTCCAAGGTAGGTAAATATATACGTTTGTTCCAGTGGCTCCTTATTCATAACAACTCTAGCTTTAATTGCTTTATGCTTGTGCAGAACCATAAATTTAGTTTTGTCCACATTTACCACTAACTCGTATGCTTTGCAGAAAGACTCAAAACGACTTAAAGCTCGCTGCAACCCAACTTGAGTTTTTGATAGAATTAGGGTATCATCAGCGAACATAAGTATTGGGACCTTTATGCCTGCAACAGAAGGAGCATCAGTAGAGTGCGCTGAAAAATAATTAACCACCCCGTTTATAAACAATGAAAACAGGGTGGGAGCCAAAACGCACCCTTGGCGTACCCCTTTTAAAATTGGAAACCAGGGGGTGATGTTTCCTTGTGATCCCCAGCGTCCCTGTGCATAGTTAGATTTGTGCAGTTTAACTACAAGCTGTTGGAGCTCTAAAGGTAGCCCTAGATCTTTCAAAACGGCCCAGAGCTTATTTCTCGGGACCGTGTCGAATGCAGCTTTGAGGTCTACAAAGGCGGCATAGATGGTGCCACCCGCTAATAGTACAACACGCCAGTAGATTGAAACAAAATAAAAGACTTGGTCGATTGTACTTACGAGGGCCCTAAAGCCTGCCTGGAATGGGGATAATATATTGTTCTCTGCTATCCAGATCTGGATTCTGTTCAGCACTAGCCTAGCCATAATCTTTTGGGTAGAGTTGATTAAACTGATTGGTCTATAATTGCTAGGGCTAGAACGGTCCCCCTTTTTAAAAATGGGCAGTATTTCGGCTACTCGCCAAGAGTCGGGAATGGAAGCTCCACTGGCTATCGAATTGGCAAGTATCTGAATATACTGAAGCCAGTTGTCTTTATCGAATAAAAACAAGTCCGCCGGGATACAGTCAGGGCCGGGGGCCCTACCCTTTGGCGCTGAGTTCATGGCGGCTTCCACTTCACTTATAGTAAAAATTACTGTCGAATCTATGTTGGGCACTTGAAATGGAGAGACATTCTCTCCAACTGCAAATTGGTCCTCAAAAAAAGAGACCCACTGATCGGGCGCTATATGATTTTGGGGTATGTGGCCCGAACCTCCTCTGCCCCACTTTACCAGCTGCCAAAATGATTGCATATTTTTCATTTTGCTAGCCTGTAAAAGTTCTAGCCACCGTAATTCGTCCCATTCCTTTTTTGCTGCTGTTTGCGTAGCTTTATACTTTTTGCGTGCTATTTTAATTATACCCATGTCCTTGGTTTTGATTGCCCGGGATAATTGCTTATATGCTTCCTTACAGGCCTTGTTGTACCAGTGGTCATGTTTAAGTGGGGGCCTCTTAGTTGTTTTGTGAGGTTTGACAAAGAAATACCTAATCTTGTCAAACATGGCCTCATGGACTTGAGTAATGTTGGAATTGATTTCACCCTGATTGTTAAGTTTGTGTAGACCATCTAGTGTGCTCGCCACCACTTCCTTCATTTTCGCAAGGGAACTTTCATTGTCAACAATCCTAGACCAGTTGACCCTCCTCATGTCGTTACTTATGATAGCATCGGCGGTCTCACTTTCGTTGGCTATGGGCAAGGATGTTGTGTGGCCTGATACCTTAAGTTTTAACAACAATGGGTTATGGTCGCTTTCGTTCCTCGCACAAACCTCCATATCAACAAGAGATGGCCAGTTCTCTATATTGATGAGGTTATAGTCGATACGACTACTTCTCAGACCATTACTGTATGTGTGGGATCCTAGGCGATCAGAAGGTGTTCTATCATTCACTGCCCTGACTCCCCTTTCTAAGCTAAATGCTTTGAGTTGGAGCGCTGCCTCGGTCCATTTTTTAATCGGTGGCATCTCCAGTAGGGGAATACCCCATTGGGCATCTTCGTCTGCACTAAGGTTGCTATCCTCATTATCCCGAGGCTCAAATGTGGTGTTAAAATCGCCTACTATAACTAAGTTATAACCATCACTCACTGTGTCTAAAAAACTACAGAGTTCAGAGACTGTCTAAGATGATCTTCCTCCCACCATACCCCTGGCGTACACATTAACGACAAGTAGGTTAGGGAGGTATTTGGGCTGGGTGAGTATTGCCATAATATCAGGGTTGTCGATCTCCTTTTCTTCGATCTTATATCTTACCCAGATTGTTAACCCTCCTGAGGGTCTACCTTTTCGTCCGCCTATTGCTGGCTTGGAAAAATTTAGGTAGCCAGGGTGGTAGACTGGATTAAGCGCCCATGTCTCTTGAAATGCTATTATGTCCTGATTATCTATGAAAACTGACCAGTCCAGTGAGGTTGTCTTAGACGACAACCCCGCTATGTTCCAGGAAACTAATGCCATTAGAGAAGTGTCTTGATTACCAATAGGGTTACACGAGCTATCCGCCATAGCATTTCCCAGATTCGGAGTCACTGATACTGTAATATGGTTACCTGTGGTGCAAGATAGGTCGTCCTGCGATGTTACTATAGGCCTAAAGGGATCTACTACATAGTCGTTCCCGACAGTGCTAATGTTGGAAATTGATCCTATGCAATGACTAACATCTGCCCCTGATTGTATGGCTTCTGACGATCTAAGTGAGGGGAATGAATTCCTTAAACATCAATCTATGTTTTGTAGAGACAAGTCCCCAATACAACTTAACGCTGTGATGTTGGGTGTTAGATTGGAGACTGAATCAGGGGGATTAAGTTTCATCCTGATATTTGTGGGTATCAAGTGAGATGTTCTTAAGTCAAAAGCCACCAGATTCTCTAACAATACTGAAGAAACAAGTGTAAGACACACATAGTCAGAATTGTTACCCATAGATGGATATCTTATGGCGGAAGAAATGTCTTCCCTAATTATGGATCTGCACTTACGCACATGTCTCAGCCACTGGGTACATTTATTGATCAGGGATTGCTCATCTTCCTTAATTAAACTAGAGGGGGTTTTTGGTACATTAATCAGAAAGATTTGTCGTTCAGAGGAACGGGGCAGGGGTTTGTCATGATGACTAGCTCTGAGGTGAGATTACTCCGAGTTGATAGCTAGGACGGAGGTGTTTGTGGGGTGTTTGTGGGGTTCTTTTCTATTGTCCGTGAAATGCAGACTATGGTCTCTTTGCCCTACCCCAATATTAGTAGTGATGTGCTGCAAAGTGCTTGGGCCAATGGGTAATTGTTTGTTAGTTGTTACAAATTGCCTAATAGCATTGTTTTCGTTGCTTGGTCTGCCTGTGTTCCCATTAAGGGGATCACTCGTTTTGAATACTTGGACTCTGATCTGAGCTTCATTGGCTGGTTGGGCAGAACTAATGCACGATTTAAGTGCTGTTGACACTATGTCTATCATACCCTTGAGTAGACTGACTTCCTCTGTAAGCTGTTTTGTCTGTGCCTTTAGGTCAGCAATCTGGCCTGTAAACTGGTCAGTACATGAACTCGTACACCTGCTAGTTGGGCTGTCGTGTCTGGCAGGTTCGCCTTCTGACCCCTTGGTACCCAAAGGGTCACAAGATTCCTCTGTGATTTCCATTAGGGGTAGGAATCTGTTTGTACATACAATGGCAGGCTCGATGACACTTATATTGGCTGAACTGGGACTTGACAAAAGAGGTTTGTTACTCGCTGTAAGCGAAATACTTTCACGAGCAGGCATTTGTTGGCCCTTCAGAGTGGATATTTTAAACATGTCTGGGATTGAAGGAATAACTGTTGGGAAAGTGGTGGTAGTGGGGGGCAGTGCATGGGACACATTTGGAGCACTGCCGCTCGAACCCGGTGGGGCAAGTAAGATCTCCTCACAATCATTAACCAAATTGTCAATACGATCCATGACACAGTTGTTTTTACACAACATTTGTTTGGATGACTTTTTTGCTTTCTTGCCTTTCCCCAATAACCCCCACCCACACAGTCTGCTGCTTTCCTTTTCCCCATTGGATTGGTCCGAAGGTTTGTTGGACTATGACAGCGTTGAGTTGTGATGTGAACGATGGAATATAGCTGTCAGAGACTAAAGATTTAACATATAACCAGGTCGTGCAGCAGCAGCAGCAAGTGGGATTAACACTTGCTGCTGCTTTGGCCTACAGCCAGAACAACTGACAAAGATAGGTATAAATATAGATCAAATAACGATGGTGTGGAGGAGAGACAGTACCTTATGAGTCCAGAAAGGCAGTTGGAGAGCAAGTGTCAGAGGGGAGGCCCTGCCCTGTCTCCTCCTGGCACGGACGGGCACAGATGGGCCTGCCCTTGGCCCGGGCTTAGCCCGGGCGCGTCCTGCGCTGCGGGAGCCCGCGCCGTATTTAAAGCGCCTCCTGGCGCTTGCTGATGACAGGGCGGCCGGGCGCCACGATAACAGGCAGGCAGGCTGGGCGCTGTAGTCTCCCTGGACCTTGGAGCCACCAGAGTGCAGCTGGTGGCAGATGAAAGCGGGTCCCGCGCTGCAGGGGCCCGCAGCCGTATTTAAAGCGCCTCCTGGCGCTTGCTGATGATAGGGCGGCCGGGCGCCGCGATAACAGGCAGGCAGGCTGGGCGCTGTAGTCCCCCTGGACCTTGGAGCAACCAGAGTGCAGCTGGTGGCAGATGAAAGAACTCACTATGGCATGTTCATTTACCTCGTTTGAAATTAATATTGCCTACAAACAGCTGTGCAGGTCTAAAAAGTGCACTATGTCAAGTTTAATTTGAGGCTATGCATTTATCTGCTTTCAAATGGTGGTCCTGCCACAAACGCGTCTAGGTACTTAATGCAGCATTTGCTTAATTTCTGCAAAGCATGTATACAGTCTTGTGTTATGCACAGCATGCATACAGTCTTGTGTTATGCAAATCATGCAAACAGTCTTGTGTTGGGCACAGCATGCATACAGTCTTGAGTTATGCACAGCATGCAGGCAGTCTTGTGTTATGCACAGCATGCAGACAGTCTTGTGTTATGCAGCAGAGCATGTATACAGTCTTGCGTTATGCACAGCATGCATACAGTCTTGTGTTATGCAGAACATGCAGTTTTGCATTGTGCATAGCATGCAGTCTTGCTTTATTCACAGCATGCATATAATCTTGCATTTTTTACAGCATGCAGACAGTCTTGTGTTATGCACAGCACACAAACAGTCTTGTGTCATGCACAGCATGCATAAAGTCTTGTGTTATCCACAGCATGCAGTTTTGCATTTTGCATAGCATGCATATAATCTTGCTTTATTCACAGCATGCATATAATCTTGAATTTTTCACAATATGCAGAGAAGTCTTGTGTGAATCACACCATGCAGACAGTCTTATGTTATGCACAGCATGCAGACAGTCTTATGTTATGCACAGCATACATAAAGGCTTGTGTTATGCATAGCATGCAAACAGTCCTGTGTTATGCACAGCATGCAAACAATCTTGTGCTATCCACAGCATGCAGTTTTGCATTTTGCATAGCATGCATATAATCTTGCTTTATTCATAGCATGCATATAATCTTGCATTTTTCACAATATGCAGAGAAGTCTTGTGTGATGTACAGCATGAATACAGTCTTTTTTAATGTACAGCATGTATACAGTCTTGTGCTATGCACAGCATGCAGTTTTGCATTTGGCATAGCATGCATATAAACTTGATTTATTCACAGTGTGCATATAATCTTGCATTTTTCGCATTATGCAGAGAAGTCTCGTGTGAATCACAGCATGCAGACAGTCTTATGTTATGCACAGCATGCAGATATTCTTATGTTATGCACAGGATACATAAAGGCTTGTGTTATGCACAGCATGCAAACAGTCCTGTGTTATGCACAGCATGCAAACAATCTTGTGTTATGCACAGCATGCAATTTTGCATTTTGCATAACATGCATATAATCTTGCTTTCTTCACAGCATGCATACGATCATGGGTTGTTCACAATATGCAGACAGTCTTGTGTTATGCACAGCATGCAGACAGTCTTATGTTATTCACAGCATGCAGTTTTGCGTTTTGCATAGCATGCATATAATCTTGCCTTATTTACAGCATGCATATAATCTTGTGTTTTTCTCAGCAGGCAGACAATCTTGTGTTAAGCACAGCATACATAAAGTCTTGTGCTATACACAGCATGCAAACAGTCCTGTGTTATACATAGCATGCATGCAGTCTTGCATTATGCACAGCATGCAGACAGTCTTGTGTTAGACATAGCAAGCAGACAGTCTTGTGGTATGCTCAGCATGCATAGTCTTGTGTTTTAGGCATAGCATGCAGACAGTCTTGTGTTATGCAAAGCATGAGTACAGTCTTGCGTTATGCACAGCATGCATACAGTCTTGTGTTAAGCAGAACATGCAGTTTTGTATTTTGCATAGCCTGCTTATAGTCTTGCTTTATTCACAGCATGCATATAATCTTGCATTTTTTCACAACATGCAGTCATGTGTTTTGCATAGCATGCAGTTTCCGTTTTGCATAGCATACATATCATTTTGCTTTATACACAGCATGCATATAATCTTGTATTTTTCACAATATGCAGAGACGTTTTGTGTGATGCACAGCATGCAGACAGTCTTATGTTATGCACAGCATGCGGACAGACTTATGTTATGCACAGCATACATAAGGTCTTGTGTTATGCATAGCATGCAAATAGTCCTGTGTTATGCACAGCATGCAAACAGTATTGTGTTAGGCACAGCATGCAGACAGTCTTGTGTTATGCAGAGCATGCATACAGTCTTGCATTATGCACAGCATGCATATAGTCTTGTGCTATGCAGAACATGCAGTTTTGCGTGTAGCATAGCATGCATATTGTCTTGCTTTATTCACAGCATACATATAATCTTGCGTTTTTTAACAACACGCAGACAGTCTTGTGTTATGCACAGCATGCAGACAGTCTTGTGCTATGCATAGCTTGCATAAATTCTTGTATATGCACAGCATGCAATTTTGTGTTTTGCAATAGTATGCATATAATCTTGCTTTATTCACAGCATGCATATAGTCTTGCGTTTTTCACAATATGCAGACAGTCTTGTGTTATCTGCTGCATGCAGACAGTCATATTATGCACAGCATGCATACAGTCTTGTGTTATGCACAGCAAGCAGTTTTGCATTTTGCATAGCATGCAAACAGTCCTTTGTTATGCGCAGCATGCATGCAGTGTTGCATTATGCACAGCATGCAGACAGTCTTGTGATATGCACAGCATGCATACAGTCTTGTTTTAGGCATATCATGCAGACAGTCTTGTGTTATGCACAGCATGCATAGAGTCTTGTGTTAGGCACTGCATGCAGACAGTCTTGTGTTATGCACAGCATGCATACAGTCTTGTGTTATGCACAGCATGCAGACAGTCTTGTGTTATACACAGCATGTATAGTTTTATGCTATGCACAACACGCATAAAGTCTTGTGTTATGCATAGCATACATACAGTCTTGTGCTATGCCAGCATACAAACAGTCTTGTGTTATGTACCGTATGCAATCTTGTGTAATGCACAGCATGCATACAGTCTTGTGGTACGCCGAGCATGCAGACAGTCTTGTGCTATGCACAGCATGCAGACAGTGTTGTGTTATGCACAGCATGCATACAGTCTTATGTTATGCCCAGCATGCAGACAGTCTTGTGTTATACACAGCTTGCATACAATATTTTGTGATGGCTAGTTGTGTGTGTGCATTTGTTTGTGAGAGTGTGTGTGTGTACCGCATGAGGGTGTATTTGTGTGCTTTCAGATTTTCCTTTCTGGTGTGGTTCCTCCTCGATTACATCAGTGTCTGCCATAAACTGCTGTCCTCATTCTGGGTGCAGTAGTAGCAGTCACCTGTTCCTGAGCTGAACGGGGTCCTTCCTGGGTTTTTCGTCCACCAGTTATTACTTGTGCTGACGTAGTGCACTTTCCAGTTTCTCTTTTGTTCTGCACTTCATGTCATGCCACGACATGTTGTTGTTATGATTTCTTCAGCAGCTCCAAGGTAGCAATGCTATTAACCAATGCCTCATGTATTTACCAACTCGTCTTAGTTTAGATTCATCAATATATTACATCACTTTTGTATCCTTCCGCCATTATCATTTTGGACTTAATCGCCTCATGATGTCACTATTTCACCAGGACTGAATCTGCAAAGGTGCACCATAAAGATGGAATTATAGGGAGGGGTGCAGGACTTATCACCAGGACATCTTTATCCCCTGGAAGAGTAAGGGAAGTGTGCACAGACCCGCTCTCGGAAGGGGATCATCCTTTACAACAAAGGGTTAATCACGCAGTAACTTTACTATGTAGCTTTTACCACACAATCATATCTTGGTGCTTTTAACACGCATACCATTACCACACTCGGTAAGTATATATGTGTGTGTGTGATATAAGACCAAACACGAAGGAACCACTCTACGGAACCTTTCCGGCTGCACAAATATGATATACACACATATATATTCACTGAAAAAAACAAAGGTTAGATGGACGTTATAGTTAGGCTCAGATTTCACTCGTATAAAACCAGTGAAATTCAGCAGTTATAGTTACCTGACCTAACTATAACTTACGCCCCCGCAATGCACTGCTTATGACCTCAGATATTACATCACTCATGACATGGTCAGTGACATCACTGATGACATCTCAAATGACATCACTGATGACATCTTCTAGTGAGTGCAAGTGTTTTCTAAGAGTTTATGACAGTTAGACATAGTGGAGAGGTGTGGTGCAGCGGCCAGGGCAGCTGACTTCGGAGCACAGGGTTCACGGTTCGATCCCTGACTCCGGCAGCAGCTCAGCTCAGCACCATGTGACTCTGGGCAATAGCTCACTTAATTTCCACTCCGGCCCCCAGCGCCTTGAGACCCGTAAGGGCGAGTAGCTGCGCTATATAAAAACGGACTTACATATATATACTAACCTACTACAAAAATTAAATTAGTATACTAGGTGTACCACTACTGAGTGATACGACTTCTAACATATATTATGTGAGTGGCTGTGTGACTGTATGTATCCTTGTGCATGGGTGTGTGAGTGGCTGAATGGGTGTATAAGTGGGTGTGTGAGTAGCTGTGTCAGTGGCTGTATTAGTGAGTGGGTGTGTCAGTGGCTGTATGGGTGAGTGACAGTGTGAGTGGCTCTATTGGGTGGGCAAGTGGGTGTAGTGGTTTATAATGACTCTATGTGTGAGTGGGTGTCTGAATGGCTGTATGAGTGAGTGACTGAGTATGTAGATGTATGAGTGAGTGGGTGTTTGGTTAAGTGAGTTGGTGTGTGAGTGGCTGTATTGGAGAGTGAGTGGCTGTGTGAATGGCTGTATGGGTGAGAGAGCAGATGTGTGAGTGCTTGTATGGATGTGTGAATGGGTATATAAGTGGTTGTGTGGGTGTGTGAGTGTGTGAGTTCTTGTATGGGTGAGTGAGTGACTGTTGAGAGGTTGTATGGGTGAGTGAGTGGGTGTGTGAGTGACTATGCAGGTAAATATGCGGGTGGGTGAGTAGCTGTATGGGTAAGTGTGTGGCTATGTGACTGGCTGCACAGGTGAGTGACTGGTTGTATGAGTGGCTGTATGGGTAAGTGAATGGTTGTGTGAGTGGCTGTGTGAGTGGCTCTATGGAAGAGTGGGTGTGTGAGTACTGTTATGGGTCTGTGAATAGGTATGTGAGTGGTTGTGTGGATGTGTGAGTGAGCATACGAGAGATTGTATGGGGGTTTGAGTAGGACTGTGAATGATGTCATTAGTGATGTCGTCAGTGATGTCATTCAATGTCATCAGTGATGCCACTGACCATGTCATGAGTGATGTAACATGTGAGGACATAACCAGTGCATTGCGGGGGCGTATGTTATAGTTAGCTCAGGTAGCTATAACTGCTGAATTACACTGGTTTTGTACAAGTGAAATCTGAGCCTAACTATAATGTCCCTGTAACCTTTTTTTTAACTGAATTTCTACGTTAAAAAAAAATTCTATTTCCTAACTATAACATCCCTATAACCTTTGGTTTTTTAAGTGAATTTCTATGGTTTTTTTTAACTATTAGTCGCGTTTGCAGAGTGATGGAGAAAGGGGGTTGGGCTTCCGACCAGCTATCAGGAATCCCACTGTGTCAGACTTACTGGAGGCAACAGGATGGCTTCTTGGCCCCAGCGGCGGCCGGCACAGGTAAGCGCGGTGCAGCGGTGGGGCGGCGCAGGGGTGGAGTGGGGGGAAGTTGAATGAGGACGGAATAGGTATAATTAACTAAATAAATAATACCTATTCTGTCGTCTGTTGACTCCCCCATTGCGCCCCGCCGTGCTTACCTGTGCCGGCTTCCGATGCTTGGCCACCAACGACCCTCAGCATCAATGAGGACTTCATCCCCCAACTAGTATTGCGCCAGGGGGTGCATTTGCAGAGTGGTGGAGAAAGGGGGTGGGGCATCCACCAGCTCTCAGCAGTCACACTGTGTGGGACTTACTGGAGGTAACAGAAGGGGTGCTTGCCCCACAAAGACCCTCAGCATCCAAGGGGACTTCATCCCCCAACCAGTAGTGCGCCATGAGACACAGTTGTAGAGTGGTGGAGAAAGGGCGTGGGCCTCGAACCAGCTCACAGCAGACCCACTGTGGGACTTACAGGAGGTAACAGGAGGGCTTGTTGACCCCCATGGACCCTCAGCAGCCAAGGGGACTTCATCCCCAACCAGTAGTGCACCAGAGGGCGTGTTTGAAGACTGGTGGAGAAAGAGGGCGTGGCCTCTGTTGACATCTCTGCAATCCCTCTGTTTGCGACTTACTGGAGGTAACAGGAGGGCTTGTTGGCCCCCAAAGACCCTCAGCATCCAAGGGGACTTCATCCCACAACCAGTAGTGCACCAGGGGGTGCATTTACAGAGTGGTGGAGAAAGAGGGCGGGGCCTCCGACAACCTCTCAGCAACCCCGCTGTGTGGGACTTATTGAAGGTAACAAGAGGGGTAGTTGGCCCCACGGACCCTCAGGAGCCAAGGGGGCTTCATCCCCCAAATAGTCTGCTAGGAGGCACGTCTGCAGAGTGTTGGTGAAAGTGGGCATGGCCTACGGCTACTTGCCGGGCTGCACTTTTTTTCATTTTTTTTATTAGGGGAGGGGGGCCCGTGACCTCCCTCCTGACCCATCCCTGGGGGCCAGGCCTTTTTAGAATGGGGAAGGGGGGCCCCTCCCTGGGCCATTTAATGGCCCCGGGGACCCCATCTCCCAGGCCCCAGTTAGGTCTGCTGGTGCCCCCAGGGCACCCAGTCTCCACTGGGACTGCGGGGGAGCCTGAAGCCCCCGCGGTCCCGTCCGGCTCCCTGCCTGCTGCGGGAGCCAGCATTGCCTTCACAGACAGGGAGCTGTTGGAAAGGCAGCTTTCTGTCTGTAAAAGTAATTCTGCTCTGCTTCCAGTAAGCGACAGCATTTTTAATGCTTCCGCTAGGCCACAGCAAAAAGCTACGTTACAGCAGGAGCCGACCTTGAGGGGCCATTATTGGCTCCAAGAGGGGGGCCGTGCAGCCCCCTCCTTTCTTCTTGTAGTCCTGCCCCAGGAGGTTGTGGTCCCCGGGGCCAAGAATGGGCTGGGAGGGGGGCCACGGGGCCCCTCTCCCATTTAAAAAAAATATTTTGGCCCAAGGGAGGTGTTGGTCCCCAGGGCACTGGGGTCTCCCTGAGGCCCCCATTACAAAATAAACATCTCTGGGGAGGCAGTGGTCCCCGGGGCATTGGGGTCTGCGAGGCCCCCTGTTTTCTTTTAGATTAGCCCCGGGGAGGTGGCAGTCCCCTGGGAAGCAGGGGAGGCCATACAGGCCTCCCCACATTATTTTGTTCAAAAGTCCTGGGGAGGTCCGCGGGACTCCCCCATTAGTATCAATACCCCCTGGGGAGGTGGTGGTCTCCAGGGCACAGGGGGGTCTGCAAGACCCCCCATTTTGGTTAAATAATGATGCACACATGCCTCCGGGACATGGCCCACCAAGGGGGTTAAACAATAGAGAAGTGCAGGAGCCCGCGCTTCCCTTTTTATAAAGGTTTTGGCGAGAGCCACGGTTCCAGCGTTACTCCAGCTGACATATTTTTTTTCAAACAAAGTTTTGTCCTGGCGAGGTCCCTTTGAGACCCCCCACCCCCACCCCAAGAGGCCTAGGGGGTCAGGGTATTCCTGACCTGCCTCCTTCTGTTTTTTTTTACATTTTTTGTTGGAATGATGGCTGCCAACACTTTCAGGTTTGAAGTGTTGGCGGCCAATCAGATTTGAGCACGAGAAATGTCAGATCCTGGGAGGATCCGGGTTCCTATACATACAAATTGGGATTTTCCTTAATTTTTCTAAAACTACTGAACAGATTTACACCAATTTACAAAAAGGTCACCTTCTGGACCAACAGCTACCATTCTGCCAAATTTGGTGTAATTCCGCTCAGCAGTTCGGACTGTAATCTTGTCTAAAATCTCTATGGGAATTTACATCAGGAAAATGCATTTTGGGACCCCCCTTTTTCTTGGCCCCCGCTTGACAGACCACCACGAAACTTTCAAGACAGCAACTGGAGTGAGAGTCATATCAGTTTTGAAAATTTCATGAGGATTCGTCAAGTGACGCGAAAGGTTTTGGCAAATAAAACAAATGCTCTTCCTATGGAAACTACATCCTAACTATAACTACCTACTTCGATATATACCTACTGAATATATTTCCAATTGTAAATAAAAAAGCCTGCACTCATGGGAAAGGTGAAAAACTCGTTTACTGCTTCACGAGTTAAACAGACGTGTTTCGGCAAGCGCCTTTGTCAGTGTTAGCGAACACCGGAAATACCACAATACTATATACAAAATCATTGGTTCTTTCTTGATCACATGACAATTCATTTATTCAACGATGGACTCATTCCATGTATCTCTATATCAGTCACGCTTACGTGACCGCCATTTTGAAATGTCTCACAGTTCCGATAACTCCTTTGCCTATACAGTTTATAATACTGTTTGCTCAATATTCAAATGCATCAAAGAGTTGTGTTGTGAATTTATATATTTTATACATAAGCATCATTTAGTTATGTAAAGTTCACTGCAGCATTCTATTTTTCTAATATTGTCCACTCGGGAACAATCCATCAATTTCAAGATACAACAATAATCCTATCACTTCAAAATTCATTGTCATATTGTACCAACAATTCTTTCAATGCATAATCTTAATATGCAACAACACCCTCTTTGTCATAATTGTGCCCTGGATGGGCTTAGGCAAACAAAACCATCATCTGGAGCAGCTTTGGTAAATGGAAAAAACTATTCAATGCATTTTTGAAATGAGACAAAATTTTGGAAGAAGAAAAGAAAATGTTCTTCTCAAAAGAAATTTATAAAAAGTACAAATTAATCTAATCACTACATCTCTGTGAGGAATTAAGTTCTACAAGTCATAATCTATTTCCTATTAAGGAATGGTTAATTCATGATTGTTAATGTTTAGTGGTTTATCCCAGATGTACTGCTAAATCCTCTTCTGTATTTAAACCCATCAGTGATTTAGTTTGAAGATCCAGGATATAACAAGGCTCCATTCGTCTCAGTTTATTTACTCTGTCTCCACCTCTTTCTGATTTAGATACATGATCTATACAGAAGAATCTTAATAAATTTCAGTCGCTATTATGGTGTGTTTTAAAATGTCTTGCGACCGAGTAGGTGGAATCCCTGTCTGCTATAGCTCTTGCATGTTCAAGAATGTGTTGTTTAGTTTCATGCATGGTACTCCCTATATATGTTAATTTACAGGGACATATTAGGCAATAGATTGTATGAGTGGTGTTACAGTTTAGAAATGTATTAATCATTCTTGGAGTTTTCTGCTCAGGCATCTCATACGTTAGTACTTTACTGCTGTTCTCACAGGCTTTACATCGATTGCACAGAGAACAAAAACAGAATATCTTTTATTCTTGATTCTCTTGAATCCACAGTCAAAATGACTGTGAACTAGCTGATCTTTGATGGCCCTTCCTTTTCAGTAGGTTACACAATGAAAGTTTTGTATATCAAATCCAATAACAGGATCTGATTGAAGAATAAGCCAATTCTTCTTCAATATTTTATTTATGGAGCCAGAATCATTACAATAGTTCATAATTAAATGAAATTCATTTTGTTTAACTTTAGTTTCATTATCTATTAGAAGACTTTGTCTGGATCTGTTTTCTACTTTGGAGCTTCTCTATCTAGTACCTTCCTGGGATAACCTCTTAATTGAAACCTTTCTAAGGCATCACTAGCTGCATCTTTAAAAAAAATGTGTTTCTCATGTGCAGTTTCCTTTTAAGCGGAGCAGTCCTCCATAAGGTATGCTTCACTTTTGGATTTATCCGTGAGTCCACCCTCACGTAGCCAGGCACCCGGTCATGAGTGCTGAGTACCTTGGTTACAGCAGGAACGAATATATATATATATATATATATATTTATATATATATTTATATATATATATATTTACTGTAAAAACAAGGGTTCCACGGACGTTATTGTTAGGTTCCGATTTTACACACACAAAACCATAGAAATTCAGCAGTTATAGTTATACTTATCTCAAGAAACTATAACTCATGCTTCTGCCATGCACAGTTTTATCATCAATATTTTTATTGCAAATGTTGCAACAATATTATCAATGATGTCATAGAAGATGTAATATGTGGGGTAATTAACAGTGCATGGCGAGGGTGCGAGTTATAGTTAGCATAGGGCATGAGTAATAGTTTCTTTTTTTTTTTAACTCTTATTATTAAACAAAACATCAAAAAGCACAGCAGTACAGTTAGTCATATGACAGCAGTCGGGTACAACATAGTCGCATAACACATTTGATGTTTCAGTCCAGAACATTTCAACATTCTTGTATCTACCCCTCTGCGTTCGGTGACTCTTGTGACCTCTCGTCCCTCCGGCGTAGCTCAAATGTAGGAGACAGGTATATATCGCCCCTGTATGTGTTCTATGCTGTCCATTTACGATCCCACTTTTTAGGGCACCCTCTATTTTTGAAGACATTTTTCTCCGCTATCATGGCTCTATCCATGTCCGCCTCCCATCCTCTTAATAGTGGCGGTTCCCCGACTCCCCATTTTTGTGCTATGTTCCGTTTGGCGAGGGCTCATCCCAATGAAACCCATGATTGTTCAGTTTGAGTGAGGTCCGTTTCTTCCCAGATATTTAATAGACAAAGTTTCGGGGTAGCGTTAAGTTTTTCCCCCCCCCACACTTTCCATTTTTGAGGTGATTGCAGTCCAGTATGTTTGGATGATTGGGCATTCCCACAGCGTGTGGAAGAAGGTTCCCTCCCGGGAGCACTGTCGGAGGCAATATGTGCCAGTTCTTCTCCCCATCTTAACTAGGACTCTTGCTGTCAAGTAGACTCTGTGCAGGGTTTTAAGCTGGACCAGTCGTAGTCTCATGGGGATGGCAATTTACCTGGGGGAGGCCAGCGCGTCTCGCCAGTCATCATCCTCTAGGTCACCCACATTTGTCTCCCATTGTTGCCTTAGGCGTATCAACAGGTCCGGTCGGTTGTTAATCAGTTTTTTGTATGTTAGGGATATGGCTTTCTTAGGCATAGGGTCAAGTAGTAATCTATCTTCAAGGGGGGATGCTTCGGGTAGAGGGCCTCCACCCAGGTATCGCTGCTTAGGGCATGGCTAATCTGCAGGTATCTAAAGGTTTCAGATTTCGCTAATTGGTACTCTTTCTGTAGGTCCACGAATGTTATCAACCCCTTTTTAGCCCACATGTCCCCTACTGATGAGATACCTATTAGATCCCATTTATCAAATCTGGGGTTACTTGTGTGATTGTCTTATGCCATCTTAACTTTTTAGTGACCAAGTGCCAAATTTCTATGGTGCGGGCTGTAGGACCGCTAAGATATAATCGTTTAGGGTTTGTGTAGAGGGCTCTTCGGTATCCTCTCTGCCCCATTAGCCACCTATCTGTGCGAAGGCTCGGGTCAGTTTGTGGACTATGGACCCATCGGTTGATTACCGTCAGCTGTGATGCCCAGTAATAGAGCTTAAGGTCGGGTAGTTGCGATCCCACCGTCGTACCATCCCGCTGCTAGTTTCTGCATCGCAATATGCGGTGCTCTCCCATCCCATAGTAGAGTTCGCACTGCACTTGCAATGCTTATAAAATAAGAATCTGGGACCTTGAAGGGGGCATTTTGCAGTGCATACAAAAAGCGGGACAATGCCAGCATTTTGTAAAGGGCCGCTCGTCCCAGGAGGGTCAGTGGAAGGGATCGCCAGTGCTTGACGTCTGTGCGCAAACAGGTCAAGGGCCCCTGTAGATTGGTTTCATAGGATCGTGTTGGGTCAATGGTGACATAAATT
The DNA here is from genome assembly GCA_963921515.1 of Calotriton arnoldi. Lineage (NCBI taxonomy): Eukaryota > Metazoa > Chordata > Amphibia > Caudata > Salamandridae > Calotriton > Calotriton arnoldi. The sequence continues at coordinate 127,641 of CAWUFW010015722.1, forward strand.
CCTAGATAGCGAAACCCATCCGCTGCCATGGGGATGTCGTATTCTTTGGGCAGTTTAGGTCTCGGGCCGTGAATTAGGAATAGTAGGGATTTAGACCAGTTTATTGTGTAGCCTGAATGATTACCAAATATTCGAAAAATGTGCAGAATGCGATGGATTGACGACGACGGTGAAGCAATATATAGCAATATGTCGTCTGCGTAAAGGGAGATTCTGTCCTCATGACATTCTGTCCATTTGAGTCCCCGTATCAAGGGGTCCCCCTTACCCAAATCACCAGAGGTTCTAACACCAGTGCAAAGATCAGTGGTGACAGGGTACATCCTTGTCTAGTACCCCTACTTAGTTGGAACTGCCGTGATGTGTGGCAGTTTACCACTATTTGCGCTTTTGGGTCAGTATATAGGAGCTTAATCTATTTCATGAAGTTGGGTCCGAAACCCATTCGTTCCAATACTGCGAATAGGAAGGGCCATTCAATAGTATCAAACGCCATCTTGGCATCTAGTGGCAATAGGGCAGCGTCCTCTCGCATCGTGTCCACCCTACCCAAAACGCCATGTAGGCGGCACAAGTTTAAAGCAGTGTTTCTGCCCGGCATGAAGCCTGATTGATCAGGGTGCACCAAATTTGTGATATGGGGGATGAGTCTATTAGGTAACAGTTTAGCGAGAATTTTGGCCTCCGCGGTCAGGAGGGAGATGGGTCAATATGCTTTACAATCGTCTGCGGGCTTGCCCTGTTTATGTATTACAACAATTGTAGCTAGTCGAATCACGGCTGGCAAGAGTCCTTTTTTATAGCTGCCTAGGTACATCTGGCGAAGGTGGGGCGTCAGCTTAGTAGCTGCTATTTTAAAGAACTCTATTGGAAGCCTGTTAGGGCCCCGGCCTTCCCCAAGTGGATATCTCGGATTGCTATTTGTATCTCTTCCGCTGTGGGGTCACCTTTGAGGGAATCTCGATCTGCTGAAGAGAGGCCGTTGACCTGGATAGTGGCTAGAAGGTCCCGGGCGTCAAGTACCGTGGACACCGAGTCTGATGCATAGATTGTTTCAAAGTAGGCAGCTAATGTCTCCGATATATCCTGCGGTCGGCTATTTCCTCTCCCACGCCCCCCCTAAGTCGGAGGACCCATCTTTGCGCCTGCTCCCTTCTCTCAAGCCAAGCTAATAGTTTGCCCATTCACTCCCCATGCTCATATATCTTGGGATATAAGGCCTTTTGCCTGGACTTAGCTGCCTCTGTAAGAAACTGCCTATAGTCTAACTTTTTAGCATCTAGCGTTTGTTTAATTGAATCATCAGTCACCTGAGCCAGGCTCTTCTCGCCCGTTAAAATATTGTCCTCCAATTGTTCTATGCGCCTCGTTAGTTCTTTTTTGTGTCCCACCATCAGAGCCAAAGCTCTACCTTTTATGACCGCTCCAGATGCTCCCCAAATAGTTTGAGGCGAGGTCACCGAGCCAATATTTTCGCTGAAATACAGATTCGTATCTTTTAACAGTTCAGTTTTGATGTGTGGTATTTTTAGAGCCCATGGGTTGATTGTGAGGGTTGTACGTCTCGGTTGAAAACCCATTTCCATTCTAGTCAGTACTGGGGAGTGGTCTGAGATACCCCTCGCCAGGCATCAGGCTTCCGTGAAATCAGGGATATCTTCAGTATGGGTGAGGAGGTAATCAATGCGAGACTGGCTATCGTGAGCCCCTGAGTGAAAGGTAAATTTATTGGTAGTGGGGTTAAGCTGCCTCCAAATGTCAACCAGGCCGAGGGCCGAGCGGAAATCTGCCAGTTTGTACCCAGTGCCAGGGTCTCTATGTGGAGGTTGTCGATCAATCATTCCATCCAGCGTTAGATTAAAGTCACCTCCTACCACTAAGGTCCCCACAGGGAGGTCTAAAATGAATTTGCTCAGGTCATTTAATGTGGTTTGCTGTAATGCTGGGGGAACATACGTGGACAGTACACTCAGGGGTTTCCCTTCCCACGTGCCAGTGGCAGCTGCGAATCTACCCTGCCCATCTGTCCATGTTTTACTAACTATGTAGGGGCAGTTCTTATGGAGAAGTATGCCCAACCCTCGGGAACTAGTGGTGAATCCTGCGTGTGCTATGAGTTGGCAACCCCGTCTATTCAGGGCTTTGCATTTGTTGCCAATTAAGTGGGTCTCCTATAATAGGACTATGTCTGGCGCTTGACGTTTTAAGTATTAGAGGACTATTCCTCGCTATAGTTTGTCTCCTAAACCGTTAACGTTCCATGTAAGGAAGTTCAGGTCCCTATTCATATTACTAGACATAGTGATGCACGCGTGTTACTTGGTGACGAGTTGGTGAGGGATATACACCTGGGCCCCTTTGCCCCGGGCGAATATGGTGCAGAGATTTCACTATGTGCCTTGTTTTTGATCTCAGGTTTGCTGATCTGTTCCCTCTCATGAATGCTTTGACTGAAGTGACACCTGGGTGAGAACCCCCCCTTTCTCCAATCCCTGGCACTCTTAGAGTGTGCAGCTGCGTAGCCGACCCTGTAGATGACTTGTGTGGTATTCTTCATTGCTGTGCAATAACAAATCTACAAACAATCCCCCCAAATCTCCCCTCCCCCCACCCTGCCTCCCTGCATGACGGTGTCCCTAGGCCTCCCCAACTGTGCAGAGTGCCCGTCGCCCTCCCAACCCTATATTGGAGGAATTGTAGGCCCAACCTTCACTTCCCATCTCTCTCCATTTCAATCAGACAATTTGCTACAGGAGATATTTGTGTACAGTTAGTTTATACTCATCCACTCCTCTTAGCGACTGCCACTGGCCATTGTGTTTGCAGTTCTTCACACTGCTCATCCCCTACATCTCGTCCAAGGTTACTGGACCCCTGGCAGCCTGAGAAATCACTTCCCGAGCCGATCCGTCGGGCCTCATTTAAAAATGTCCACGCCTCCCTTTTCACCAGGAGTGCCCACTTCCCCCAGGCACTACTTTGAAAGACTTGTGATCAGTTCACAAACCGCCCATAGTATGCTGCTCATTATCTCCCTGGGTGGGGTCTTGACGTTTCTGGGTTGTCCCTGCTCGTTGCTCCTGCCGGTTCGGATTACCTCGATCGCCAACCCTTCGCCATCTATCCAGCCAATCTAGTACATCGCCTGGTTCCATGAAAAACCAGCTTTTACCATCCGCCTCGACTCACAATTTCGCTGGGAACAGCATGGGGTATTTAATGTCCTTCTCTCGAAGAGTTTTTTTGACCTCTAGGAACGAGCGTCGCTGCCTCTGTACCTTTGTGGTGGAATCCGGAAAAAATGATATTGTGCTATTTTCTAATTTGAGGGGTGGAGCACTCCTAGCCATTTGAAGAATACTGTTGCGGTCTCTAAAATTGAACACCCGAGCCAAGATGGGTCGGGAGGGTGCCCCTGGTTTGGGCCTGCCCCCCGGTACGCGGTGAGCTCGCTCAATTGAAAAATAGTTAGAAAGGTTTTTGGGCTGGAGGTATTTAGTTACCAGGTCCTCGACAAATAGGTCCACTGCTGGTCCCTTGGCCCTCTCTGGTACTCCTAAGATGCGGACGTTACTGCGTCTTGATCTGCCCTCATAGTCATCCAGTTGCGCTGTCAGGGATTCGGTGCGGATTTGCAAGTCTGAGACTTGTTTCTTTAGTGTTGTTGTATCTGCGACCAGTTCTTGGGTGACATCTTCTACCTCCTTGACCCTGGAGTCCATCTTCCTAAGGTCTGCCCTAAGTAGTGATAAATCCGTGGAGACGGAGTCTATGCTTCCCTCAAGCGGAGTGCGCACGCCAGTTTTCGCCGCCAGTACCTCGTGGAGCGTGGGGGATTCCTGTTCAGTTAGTTTCTGCTGGGTGTCTTGCTCCACGCCAGGGCCCGACGGTCCCCCCTCCTGCGATTTCTGCCAGGCAAATTTGTCGATCTTCGGTTGATGTGAACCACGTCCCCCTTTGCTCGTCGCCATTATAGCGCCTGGGGCCACAGGCTCGCCGCGTTGGGGTAGTCACCCCCGCCTACCAGGGAAAATCCCACGTGGTCTGTTGGCTTCCCCCTCCGGAGAGCCCCGGTGCCCCACGAGCACCCCCCTTGGGGTAGTTCGCTGTGGCGGTGGGTCCGCGGCACGTGTATGCTGCAATACTGTGTTTTATTTTGATGGCTTGGTTCCGGGGGCTAAGTACGCCTGGTGCTATGCGTAGTAGTCTTCACTTCCTTCCAGCAGTCTATTTTGCCTTTATTTTGCCCCCGGTGGGCCCCCAGGTACTTGTAGGCCAATCACCTCGTCTCCCGATCTTAGGCCACCTCACGATCGTTACTGGGGGCTGGTAAGTCTACTTTCTGCTTGTCTATGATGTCGGCCGGGGGCCCCAAGCCGTTCAGGCCGTTACCATTGCCTGTATCCTAGTGTGTCACAGCTGAGGCCTGTTACTGGCACTGTGATCTCGCCAGGGGGATTGGCCCTCACCTGGTGTCTCCTCCAGGCACTCGCTTCTTTGGTTTATGCCCCTCCGTCTTCCGCTCTGATTTTCGTGCCCGCTGCTTTTGGGCTGTCGAAGTAGGAGGGTCTCAGCAGGACAGCTTGATTGCGGGTGCGCCTGCGCCACGTAGCCGGTCCCCACGTCTCCCGGTCGGGACACGTACCTACGCAACTCCATGGCAGCTGGGTGCTGACAGGCCGCCACCTCGCGGGCGCCCGATCTCAAAGCAGGTCATTGTCGGGATCTCAAAAGCGGGCACTCAGGCTCCCCGCTCGGTCACCGCGTAATGCACGTCTTGTGCAGCCGGATTTTATACAGGATAATAGAGGAGAGAAGGTGGTCGGGGCCGGAGCCGTGCTACTGTGCGGCCATTTCTTCCGGCTGTTGGCCACGCCCGAGTAATAGTTTCTTGAGATAAGTATAACTATAACTGCTGAATTTCTATGGTTTTTCGTGTTTAAAATCTGAACCTAACTATAACATCCCTGTAACCTTCTTTTTCTTCAGTATATGGGTGTGTGAGTGGGTGTGTGTGTTTGTGTGGGTGTGTAAGTAGGTGTGTGAGTGGGTGTGTGGATGCATGTGTGACTGGCTGTGTGGGTCTGTTCGTGGGTGTGTGAGTGGTTTTGTAAGTCTCTAAGTCGGTGTGTGAGTGGCTGTATGGCTCGTGAGTGGCTTTGTGAGTGGTTGGGTGGGTGTGTATGTGGGTGTGTGAGTGGGTGTGTGAGTACTTGTGTGGGTCTGAGTGGTTGTGTGAGTGGTTCTCTGATTGGGTATGTGAGTGGCTGTATGGGTGTGTGAGTGGTATTCTGGGTCTCTGGGTGTGTGAATGTTTGTGCGGTGTGTAAGTGGTGTGTGAGTGGGTGTGTCAACGCATGTGTGACTGGCTGTGTGGGTCTGTGAGTGGGTGTGTGAGTGGCTGTATGGGTGTCTGATCGGCTGTGTGAGTAGTTATGTGGGTGTGTATGTGGGTGTGTGAGTGGGTGTGTGAGTGAGTGCCTGTGTAGGTCTAAGAGTGGGTGTGTGAGTGGTTCTCTGATTGGGTGTGTGAGTGGCTGTATGGGTGTGTGAGTGGTGTTATGGGTCTCTGAGTGGGTGTGTGAGTGGGATGAGTAAGGGTACTGGGTTGTAAGGGTATTTTTAGGGATTATGGCTGGGTAAGGGAATTGGGTTGTAAGGGTGTTTTTAGGGTTTAGGGGTGGGTAAAGGTATTGGGTGGAAAGGGAAGAATTTACGGTTTAGGGGTGGGTAAAGGTATTGGATGGAAAGGCTATATTTTAGGGTTTAGGGATGGGTAAGGGTACTGGGTAGAAAGGGTAGATTTTAGGGTTTAGGGGTGTATAAGGGCATTGGGGTTCAAGGGTATTTTTAGAGTTTAGGGGTGGGTAAGGGAAACGGTTTGTAAGGATATTTTTAGGGTTTAGGGCTGGGTTTCAGCTGAGGGTGATAAAGGCATTTTTGGGTGTAGGGGTGGGTAGGGGCATAAGATGGTAAGGGTATTTTTAGGGTATGGGGTATTGGGTGGTATGGGTATTTTTGAGTTTTAAGGGTGGGTAAGGTTATAGGGTAGTAAGGGTATTTTAGGGTTTTGAGGTGGGTAGGGGTATAGGGTGGTAATGGCAATTAATAAAGTGGGGTTCCCCCAATACAAATAAAATAATTTATTTTTTAAAAATTAGATTTTGTGTGGGTCTCCCCCAAAAAGGATTTTAAAAAATATAAAAAAATAAAAAATATATGTATATGTGCAGATGTGTGGTAAATGCTTGCATTGTAATGTCGTACAACCCACTTGGAGAGCGATCCATGAATGCATAATCCAGCTAAACCAGCACAGACAGCATGCATGCACTGCACAGGCAGGACATACTAGTAATGTACACACAGGCAAGCACACATGTATGCCCTGACGTGCATGTATGCATGTTGTGTGCAGGAAATCCAGTTTGTGCTGAATGTGCATGTGTGACTGGACGTGCCGCCTGTATGTTGTCTGTGAATGTTGTCTGTGCATTAGCCTGAAGGTCTATGCTGGACCTGGCCCTTTCTGCAGGGTTATCCCCAAACGTTTTGCCTTCTTCCTCCTATTTTTCTGAACTTCTTTTTGTTGCCTTTAGGACTCTGGGCACTTTACCACTGCTAACCAGTGCTAAAGTGCATATGCTCTCTCCATAAATGTGATGGTGTTTGGTTTTCTCCATGAATGGCTTATTTGAGTTACTAGTAAGTCCCTAGTACAGTGCACCAGGTGTGCCCAGGGCCGGTAAGTCAAATGCTACTAATGGGACTGCAGCACTGATTGTGCCACCCACATGAGTAGCCCTGCAAACATGTCTTGTCTCAGGCCTGCCACTGCAGAACCTGTGTGTGTAGTTTTAAACTGCCATTTCGACTTGGCAAGTGCATCCAATTGCCAGGCCCAAACCTTTCCTTTTTAGGTCTCGCACAGGCAGCGCATGCGCTGCCTCTCCGAGGCATTAAGTAATTAGTAATACCAGCGAAACTCCACCCATTGCATTTCTTTTTGTTTTTTCGCTTGCCATTGGTCCAATCTGGCATTGCTTTTCTTACCTCGCTCATTGTTGGCTAGTGGTCCCATCCGTCACTTCCGTTTTCTTTCATTTCTGCAGGAAGCAGCATCGACCAACTACAGTAGACGTACACTGCAGGGCGATATCTTTTGATGTAGGGACTACTTTGTTGTTTTGTAGGTCTCCCATAGGGATCATCGAGAGCCGCGTGGACATCTGCTGCCCCGAGTGCGCTGAGTGCCTGCAGCCCCCACCACGTCCGAGCCGCAGCCCCCAGGCCCTCTGTTACTGCCCTGTCCGCACCGCTCGCTTTCATTAGATGGTAGAAAGCACTATTTTATTCACGTCTCGCCGAAGCAAGCATGACAGAGCGCATAGCAATGGCGCCCTCCTGCTTCCACTTTAATAATGGTTTCCACTTATTTAAAGTGCAGCCCAAAGCACTCCTGAGATGCAGGTTTCAACAATTGCGGCCGCTGGTGTGTGTATTTGCATCGAGCCATGCTGACTTTCACTTTCACAATAGCTGGCGCTCCATACAGCACTCATGTCCTGCTCTGGGAGTGCTGTGTGGGGCAGCAGCTATTCTTAAAGTGAAAGTGGCATGGCGCCTACAAATACAAACAAGCAGTCGCCAAATCAACAGGAGCACAAAACAACTGAACACCGGCTTTGGCAATGCCGGCTGCTTGTTTGTACGTGCAGTGCGCCATACGCACTTTCACTTTAAGAACAGCTGCCCTCCCACACAGCACTCGCATTACAAATGAAATTGCGCATGGTGTGCTGCAATACAAACAGGCGACCGCCATTGCCTGCTTAACAGACAGGGACCAAAAACATGGAACTTCGGCAATGGCTGCCCCTAGTTTCATTTGCTTATGATGCATTTTTTTTTAATTGGCATCTCGCTTTTCATTTCCTTTTTCTACGATTGGCTGCGCATGCTGAAGGTCGTAGCCTCCTTCCATAATGCCAGCATGCTGTCAGAGGTATTGGTGTGAGTTTGCTCAGATTCACGGGATGTTAAGACCTCGCCGGGACTCAAATCTGCATTTCTGCAGCCGTGCTTTCTGTTCTCCCCCCCCCCCCTCCCCTGAGTTACGCTGTCCCTGTACTTTTAAATTTCGTTTCCAGGGGGGCATGAGACATTGTAGTCCTTCCACTTTCCCTTTTTAAGCATGTTGGGGCTTCAGGGCCTGGGGGCGGCTATGTGCCTTTCTTATTTTCTACATGAGCCCAATTTTATCATGCTCCCCCACCCGCCCCCATCGCTGCCATGTGTCATCACTGCTTGTAAAACTGTTAACAAGCCATAACACGCACATTCTAGAGCCCCGCGCTACTGTGGTGGTCCGCAAAAGCCTCTACACATTACATTTCCCTACCATCGCTGCGCTCTCCAGCCTCTTTCCATTTTTCAGCAGCAGGCAGAGAAAATGTCAAAACGATGCAGTCTGTGGGCTGCCACTGGTCATTTAATCATGCAGATGCCGTTTGGAAGGTTGCAGGGCTTTAAGTGGGCCGGGTCTGAGCGCCGGCAGTTTTTTTTAGAGAGGCCTCGAAACGGGTCTCTATCGGGCTCTGTTTTGTGCCCTGGAGGCGGTCTGTTTTTTTCCGGACTGCAGTGACAGCAGGCACATTAATGTGCGCGTGTCACACTGCTCCGTTTTTTTCGGGACTTCGGTGATAGCAGGCACATCGATGTGCGCGTGCTCACACTGCTCTTCTCACTAGTGGAGAAGTTACGGACGTCATGCCAGGTGAGCATTGTAAGAGAAGGGAAATCCTTTAAAGAGAGTCATTTTCTCTCTGGATTTCCCTTCTCTTTTTGATACGCAGGAGCAGCAACATGGTCGTGGTGTCAGCAGGGCTTTAAGTGGAAGCTTTTTCAATATTATATATAACAAGCCATAGTTGCTGCTTATTTATCTTATGCAACTAACAACCATTGACAAAGCCAATAGTCCTGCCTTGTTGTAGGTATGATGTTACTTGTTGTATCATATATCTAGATGCTATGACAGAAACAGCAAAATACAAGTCGGGCGGCACACTATGCTAAGCACACATTTTTAGCTTATGTGTTTTTAAGCCACGCCCTTAATTACATTGGCCACGCCCCTTTGAGAGACCCCCCAGTTTTTTCCTCCCACTTAAAGCCCTGGAAGGTTGTATGATAAAGTGCAGCAGCCCTACGACAGAAAAAAGAACAAGCATTTGCAATGCAATAGGTCTCGCATTTACTAGAGTTTGAGCTATTGGCATTGTAGATTACAATGCCTTTTATTAATGTGTTGGTTTTTTAAACAATTAAATAAAAGGCATTGTCATTTACAATGCCATTAGCATAAACTCTCGCAAATGCGAGACCTATTGCATTGTAAATGCTTGTTTTACAAGTAAGGCAACCCTAAGGTAGGCCCAAGGTAGCCTCATGGGTAGGGCACAGTGTATGCAAAAGGCAGGACATGTATTGTTGTATTTGACATGCCCTGGTAGTGAAATAGAGCTAATTTCATTTTCACTACAGCAAGGCCTATCCCTCCCATAGTTTAGCATTGGAGCTGCCTTATAGCATCTTACAAGTGAATCTACCAATTGGGAGCTGATAGAAAATTGGAGTTTGGTGTCTCTAGACTCTTTTAAAATACATCTATCTTTTAGTGAAGTTGGTTTTTAAATTGCAGGCCTGAAAATGCCACTTTTAGAAAGTTGCCATTTTCTTCCTTTAATCATTATGGGCCTCTGCCTGCCTCTTAATACACGTCTGGGTCAGGATGACAGTTGGGCTGTTTGTGCATTCACTCTAGGCAGTCACACAAAGGGAGCTGAGGTGTGCCCTGCATATCGTGATGGCCCATCACCAGACTGATGCATCTACCTGAGCTAGTGCGATGGGAGGAGTTGACACTGACACCTGAATAGGGCTGTGCGTGTCCTCACACAAAGAAGTCTCCACCCTCTGTAGTGTGTCTGGAGTTTGGTCAGGAAAAGGCAGGGTCTGTGCACTACAAATACTTTTCTTTGAAGTTTGCCTACTTTAAAGGCTGAAATGAATATAAGTACTGAACCTGTGACACCATATACTCAGAACACTTCTGGGTTGAGGATATTCTGCCAGGAAGAAGAGCTGGATAGCTGTCAGGAGGGACTGCCACTTTGCTGTTTGCTTTGCTGTGTTGGCCTGCTGCTTGCTGCTTCTGTCCTGGGAGTGAAAGGACTGGACTTTGTTTTCTACATTCTTCTTCCTAGGTTGTCCAGGGGCTTGAGTAGAGATTGCCTCCTGTTAAGAATTCTCAGGGCCATCAAAGACTTCACCTGCAACCCCTGGACCCCTCTGCTGAGGAGTCAGTGTAAAGAAATAAGGACCCCCTGGTAAAGAATCATGGTTCCAAGTGCAGGGAACAATTCACCAATGCAATAAAGAACACCTGGCAACCAATAAATGTTCATGTAATTACACAATGTAAGCAATGTATGAATATAATACTTTTGATATTTATTACGTTTTTTTATATATTATTATTTATTGTAATTTCACTTACCGGGTAGATCAATGACAAATTCTATCCCTTAAAGGCTATCTATCATATACATATTATTATCAATAAAGAAAGAAAATTCCCAATACATTAAAGGTAACTAATACATTCACAACATGTAATGAAACTAAACAATCAACACTTCAATGATCACAGAGCACATAATACATCACCAATAAAGTGCAAACACATAACATCCCATAGAGAACATGTAAAATTCATAAAGCATATACAGGTTAAAATCTCAATGTAGAATAAATAAATTGATCTCTAGTGATTGCCATTCATATGTTTCCTAATCTATCCAAGGTTGTAACCACTCTTCTATGCGTGTTTTGGCGTGAAACCACGCCTTCTTCAGGAAGAGCCACTGACGTTGCGAAAACCTGTAAACATATCACATGTTCAGACTTGGCCAAACAAAAATCCATTTATAATATATACACACTGAGGGAAACCTCATTGAAAAAAATGATAACATAGGTCAGTGCCATTAGTGTGGGTAAATAGATAACGATATGGAGAAAGCAAAAATGGGCCCAGATAAGGTAAAATTTGAGTTTAGGCTTAAACCCAAATAGGTAGATACAATGAAGTAGATACAATGAGGTAAATACATTGAGATCATCATGCTGTGACTTACAAGAACCTGAAAAGATTATAATATTGTGTTTTCCAAAAGAAGAGGAGCGAAAAGGGATAGCTCATGCAAAGTTGTTTGAGAGATATATATTTTCCCATACTCATCTATGTGTCCTCAAAACATTGATAAATCTGCCACTTACCCTGTACTCTCCGACTACAAGGTGTTGTATAGAGAGGGGCGAGAATAAATCTATTTGGCAAAGAAACAATGAAACAGAAGACGCGATCAATCAGATTAGTGTTAGCTCTGCAGGTATGTCATGTGTCTAAAATACATAGCTAGACCATCTTGAAACAGATATAATATGTGCTACCTCTGCATCGATGTGTCCAACTGGACTGTAATTTGATGTGAAACTGGTGATCAATTAGAGGTGTCGGTAAAACTGGTACTGTGGTTTAATGAAGATATATTGTAGATATTGCTGAAATTAGACAGAAATAATAATTATATTAGGGCAAAGACGCATAACAGCTGCGGTTTGAGCTGCCAAAACAGAAAAAAAGAAAATAAAATAGCATGTTGTTTCTATCCAGCCTCTTAAGAGCCCAGAGCACAGGTACACATAGGCATTGTGTACTTCCCCAAACATTTTCTGGGGACATAGTGTATCCTATCCAACATTGCATCATCCTTTTATGGGACTCAGATAACTTGTCTCACTAGCCCCACTCTCTTCCTACCTCACCTTTATTTCGCTATAGACTAATTTGGTCGCATTATCCCTGTTCAACACCTTCCACTAGCGCTCAGGTAGCCTCAGAGAGCTTTTACCTCCTACCACCATGGAAGCCAGTCTGGTCAGAGGCTTATGGCCTTTGCCCTAAAATAATGATTTTTACTGTCTAATTTCAGCAATATCTACAATATATCTTCATTAAACCACAGTGCCAGTTTTACCGACACATCTAATTGATCACCAGTTTCACATCAAATTACAGTCCAGTTGGACACATCGATACAGAGGTAGTACATATTATATCTGTTTCAAGAAGGTCTATCTATGTATTGTAAACACATGACATACCTGCAGAGCTAACACAAATCTGATTGATCGCATCTTCTGTTTTAGTGCTTTTTGCCAAATAGATTTATTCTCGCCTCTCTCTATACAACACCTTGTAGTCGGAGAGTACAGGGTACGTGGAAGAATTATTAATGTTTTGAGGAGACATAGATGAGTATGGGAAAATATATATATCTCAAACAACTTTGCATGAGCTATCCCTTGTCACTCTTCTTCTTTTGGAAAACACAATATTATAATCTTTTCAAGTTTTTGTAAGTCAAAGCATGATGATCTCATTGTATCATCCTCACTGTATCTACTGCATTGTATCTACCTATTTGGGGTTAAGTCTAAACCCAAATTTTATCTTATCTGGGCCCATTTTGGCTTTCTCCTTATCGTTATCTATTTACCCACACTAATGGCATTGACCTATGTTAACATTTTTTTCACTGAGGTATCCCTCAGTGTGTATATATTATAAATGAATTTTTGTTTGGCCAAGTCTGAACATGTGATATGTTTACAGGTTTAAGCAACGTTTTCATCTGTGGCTCTTCCTGAAGAAGGCGTTGTTTCACGCCGAAACGCGTGTAGAAGAGTGGTTACAACTTTTGATACATTAGGAAACAGATGAATGGCAATCACTAGAGATCAATGTATTTATTCCACATTGAGATTTTAACCTGTATATACTTTATGAATTTTACATGTACTATATGAGATGTTATGTGTTTGCACTTTATTGGTGATGTATTATGTGTTCTGTCATCATCTCACACATTGAAGTGTTGATTGTTTGGTTTCATTACATGTTGTGAATGTATTATTTAAATTAGATGTGTTGTGAATTTTCTTTCTTTATTGATAATAATATTTATATGATAGATAGCCTTTAAGGGATAGAATTTGTCATTGATCTACCCGCTAAAGGAAATAACAATAAATAATAAGAAATAAAAAACATTATAAATATCACAAGTATTATATTCATAAATGGCCTACATTATGTATTTACATGAAAATCTATTGGATGCCAAAGGGTTCTTTATTGCACTGCCCCTCTGCTGAGAAGTCCTACTTGCCAAGTGGTGCCAATTCCAGTTCCTGGGCCCTTGGAAGTGAGTTTGGGGTGCTACTAAGAAGAAATCAAGGCTTCGATGCCGATCGACCTCGGAACCAGCACCTGCCTGCAACTCTGACGGCATGCCACTGCCTGCACCGGAGCTGTGGTCCCACTAAACGCACCAACCACGACTTGCACCACAGGCTCCCACAATGACGCAGCGCCTCCAAAGCTCTGCCACTACACGAGTCTTGAGCACTGCACCACCGACGTCCATGGTGCACGGCTCCGACTCCGTAACCTGGCCTGGTCCAACATTGACACCACAGAAACCGAAGCTTCGCAGCTTGACTCTCGACACCTCATTGACACCGCTGCACAGTAACGAATTGAGGTACCGTACTGGCAACTACAACATCACCTCCTCTGAAGCAGTAAGGAACCGATGCCTGACCTCCCCTGCCTGGCAGTAAGGAACTGACGCATCACCTCCCCACAACAGTAAGGAACCAATGCCGCACCAGCCTCCGCGACGCCTCACCTCCTCTATGTTTTTCTTTTTCTTTGTTCTTTCATGACCCATCCAACGTACCGTACCGGGGTCTGCCCTGCTCCGTAGCCGACCCTTGCTCCATCCAGGCCGGATTGACTTTGTGGAGTCGTAGACCGCAACCAAATAGCCTCTGTTGGCGTTATTTTTGATTCCTAAGAGCTATACTTGATTTAAGATTTAAAAGTGATATCTTGATTTGTGCATGTTGGATTTTTATCATTTTGGTCTTGTTTTATTCAGATAAATATTGGCTATTTTTCTAAACTGGTACGGAGTCCTTTTGTAGTGTTTTCACTGTGTTACTGTGTGTGTGTGTGTGTGTGTGTGTACAAATACTTCACACATTGCCTTTGAGATAAGCCTGACTACCCTGTGCCAAACTACCAAGGGGGTGAGCAGGGGGTATCTTAGGTGTGTGACTAACTTACCCTGACTAGAGTGGTGGGTTCTTCCTGGTTTAGATGCATACCTTAGCCAACCGGAAAACACATTTCTAACAGTTGAGAGCAAGTAGGTCCAACTTGGAAGAGAACTACCAGTTCAAGATAGTTCAGGAGAAGTAGCATGGAGAATAACCAATATGTCCCAGATGGTTAAGAAGAACCAGGAGGTCCAGCATGGCTGAGAAATATTGGTATGTTTATGAAAGTGGAGGAGAACAAGTAGGTTCAGCATGATAGAGAACTACAGGTATCTTCAAGATGGTGGAGGAGAATCAGTAGGTCCAGCATGACAGAGAACTACTGGTATATTCATTATGGTGGAGGAAAACAAGTAGGTCCAACATGACAGAGAAACATCAGTATGTTAATAATAGTGGAGGACAACTAGTAGGTCCAGCATGGCTGAGAACTACAGGTATGTTCATGATAGTGGAGGAGAACCAGTAGGTCCAGCACGACAGAGAACCACAGGAATGTTCAAGATGGTGGAGAAGAACCAGTAGGTCCAGCACGACAGAGAACCACAGGAATGTTCAAGATGGTGGAGAAGAACCAGTAGGTCCAGCACGACAGAGAACCACAGGAATGTTCAAGATGGTGGAGGAGAACCAGTAGGTCCAGCACGACAGAGAACTACAGATTCAAGCGTTCCTGTGTTGTAAGCAGGATTGCTTTTATTCAGAAAGCGACACTGTCTTGCACAAAAATAATCCCCTGAGGCATTTTCCTCTTTCTATGTGTGCTACAGAACACATAGAAAGAGGAGGTTACGAGGAGAAACAAAGATATTTCTCCTCGCTACGCCTCACCTGGAGAGGCGTAACCTTTTGACACACTCCCAGTTCTAGCAGTAATGGTAAATCCGGAAATGCGCCAAAATCTATGGGTGGATATGTGGGATCACCCACGCTCCACACATGGAACGCCTCCCTGGTGCAGAGTGACGCAACACACTGATCTGCTCTGCGTTGCGTTACTCTGGATTTATCAAGCCACTCAGGACCACGCAAGATAGCCTTGTGTGGCTTGATAAATCCTACTTAGGGTTTGTGTCACCCTTGTGTCCACTTGCGTGGTGCAAGGGCTACGCAAAACCTACATGAAAATTCCCCTAATGGTTGAAGATGGCTGACCAAAAGCCCCTCCATGTGTGTATATGTATATATGTTTATAATGATTTTTTTTTTTTAAACAAGGCTGTAGAGACATCTAAAGCTGTCTCTAGGCCAGATCTAAAAGAAACATAGATACATGAGTTTGCGTTGCAACCTCACCATCTCCCAACAAGAGCTACAATGGGGTCCAAATTTAATTTTATCTTTAAGGCTTCTCCTGGGTATTTATACCAGAATTCCCAAAATCCTTAATTTCATCCCATTCTTCATTGGAAAAAGAAATGCCCACGTCCTCATCCACAAAGCTTCTAGGTTTGCATAATCAAGGTCACTATTTTAAAATAATATTTCATACATCTCAGCCCTACACAACACAGGACCAGAATACCTGAACAGCCGCATACACTTTCACCAACCCAGCAGACACCTACGCTCTGCCTCACTCTCACTCGCACACACTCCCTGCGTCCGCAAAAGCAAAACTGGAGGTCGCTCATTCTCCTACTTCGCACCCAAGACATGGAACAACCTTCCTCACCAGAGCCTCTTCCAGACTTCTTGAGATCTACAAGAAGCTGTAAACCTGCCTCTTAATATAAGCTCCTTGAGGAGCATGCACCTACATACCTGCCCAAGCACCTGGATGCCCTCCAGGGTGTTTAGTCACTATACAAATTAACAAAACCTACCATTGGAGAGAGGGTGGTGGGAAGTTGTAGTGAATAGAACAATTCCTTTGTTGTACCCTGAAAAATAACTTCTACTCTGTGGGTATTTAATATTGCTCAGTCTCATATGTGTGTTGCGATTCTTCTAAATATATCATTCCATTAACACCCAATAATTTATGAGATGCTGTTCTTGCTAAACAAAACATGCTTAAAGCTTTTGAGATAAAGAAAGCAAACATCAATGTGCATGAAGCCAATGTATGATCCTATGGTGACTGTGAGGATTGGGGTGTACTATATGTTATGGTTGTGCGATCTTACTGTGTTATACACTCACAAAACCATCTTGGGCCCAGTCAGGTTCATTTGTAAAACCTTTAGCTCAACCCTGGGTACCTGTGGCTTTGAGCTGCAAGGCTTAATCAAAGAAACTAGTGTAAATCATTTATAGGTACCCATCAACTAAATAAAAAAGTCACACAACGTGAAAGAATTCCAACACCAATTTATAAAAAAATAGATTAGAGAAAGTGCCCTGGGGGATGATGTGGTTACTAGCCAATGGGATACCAGCATCCCTCCCCTCCCACCCTGTGATGGCTTCCAGCTAGGTGTGGCAACTAGAAATCCCAAAGAGTGCTATTCTGCCCACTCCCAAGATGTCTGAACCCTTCTTTGGATGTTACGAGCTTGGTAGCCCACCCTAGAGGTGTGCCTACCTGGGGGCTACACACCCATGTGAAACTGTTTTGGGACTGGTCTCCCCTCTCTGTTCCCACCGCCAGTCCATCAACCTGAACAAAGGGACAACCCTTCAAGAGTATGATCGACATTTGCCAACCAAAGGTGGCTTTGCCTTTGAAGCTCGCCTTTTTGAGCCAACTCCCTGAGTGGCTTATATTGTCCCTGAGCCTGGAAGTCGTTCACACCACTCCCCAAGAGGGCAGAAGGCTATCTGGTGGCCAACAGCTGTGTGAGCCCACTGGACAAACTGCAACTTTCTAAATGTTGCCTTTCTTTAAAAGTGACATTAAATTTGAGTTGGGCATCAAGTCAGGTTTAATGCCACAATTAATTTGATACCTTGAGATACCCATTTTATTAGTCCCATTCAGAAGTTAGCCAGGCTGAGGGGTCAGCTGGTAACTCTGTGTTAACCAATGGGGCTATAAACTGTTTTGCAGCAAAAATGACAATTTGGAAATGTTGCTGTTAGGGCATTTAAAAAATATATGTCCTAATTAATAAAATACAGCTCCCTGCCTTAGGACTCTGTAGGCCTTCCTTGGGGTAGACTTACATATACTGTTAAGGGAAATGAGGGCTTTGCCATTGGTTTAAATGGCAAAGTTGCACTAGCAGTTTTAAAACTGCTCTTCCAGGCTGCACTGGCAGGCTGGGAGACATGTCGGGCCAGATGTACGACCCACCAATTTGCGACTCGCAATTTGGGATGCACAACAGTGTCTGAGACACTGTTTGCGATTCCCAATGGGGTCGCAAATTGCATGCCTCATGCATATTAATGAGGCTGTCACAATTTGCGACCCCATTGGGAATGGCTGGCACTCCCAGGGATGGTGGCCTGCTGGGGTCAGCAGACCACCATGTCTGGGACTGCTTTTAAATACAGCAGTTTTTTTTTTTTAAATGCATCCCGTTTTCCTTAAAGGAAAACGGGATGCATTTAAAAAATAAAAATGAAACTTTTCTGTTTCATTTTTAAGGGCAGGCAGTGGTCCCTGGGACCACTGCCTGCCCTTAAAAAATATTTTGAGAGCCACTCACAAAGGGGAAGGGGACCCCTGGGGACCCCTTACCCGTTTGTGAGCGGTTTACCACTCTTCTCTGAAGGGTGGTAATCTGCAACTGTTTTGCGACCGCAATTGCGGTCGCAAAACAGTTATACATAGCTTCAGGAGTCGCTATTAGGAAGGGACGCCCTTGGAACGCCCCTTCCTAATAGCGAGTCGCTAATCCTATTTTGCGAGTCCCAAATTGATTTGCGACTCGCAAAATAGGATTAGTACATGGGCCACACATTTTCTGCGGTCGCAAACGGGTCTAAAACACATTTGCGCCCGCAAAAAACGTTACTACATCTGGCCCTTCGTACTTTGTTACACACAGGGTGTCACAACCAGTGCTGCATTCCTCGGGGGACACTCTAACTTACCTGCTCTGGGTACCATATACTAGGGACTTATAAGTAAGTCAGTCTATGCCAATGGGGGATAGCCAATTCAACATATCTTTTGCAATGAGTTTTCCCTAGTTCGAAATCTCATACATTATGCATGAGGATTCTTGGAAGCACAGCAGGACTACCATCTCCTGTATAAAATCTATGTACAAAGTTCATGCCCAACGTCATCCTTAGGCCGACACAGTAATACAGCAAGGTAAGACCCCTGGGGAGACCTATGGGTATATATACATTACATCTTGCTAAGATAAGACAGAGGAGACCGAAACTTCCCGGCCGACATACTGACCAGAGACGCTGAGGTTCCTCCATGCAGACACTCCAGCTCGCAGTGGTCTAACATCCCTCGCGGGGTGTCCAACTCGAGACCAGGACGGGGTCCCACAGTCTCTCACTTCAGGTAATGGGGTTGACTAATTCCTAGATGGATTCTTGGCTTTACACCTACATACATGCTAGGTACACATATTTAGGGAGGCATCGTATGAGTGCGCATCTTTTATCATGTGTTTTATATATATTCGTATGTATTCATGATTATAGTAAGATGGTAGAGCTATACCATCCATTTACCTTCATCATACTGCTAATCATGTATATCTTATACTGCCTAACGGTTGTTGCAGCTGATCTATTTTACACCAGAATAACAACTGTTCAATAAATTCTTATTGAAAACGCCCAGCCTGTTTATTCTGTGTATTTCTCTGAGACAGTAAGCACGAGTGACTGAGCGAAAGGTAGTATATTGTTTCCACGGTCCTGAGGGATCAGGGTTGTCATGTTCGATGGTTGCCAAGAACTATTCTCTCCTTGGTAAGAGGAGATTCTAGTGGCACTGTGAGCTAGTTGGTACAAAAAGAGCCAACATACCCGGTGGGGGTGATCAGAGTTCGTCTGACACCAATCCTACGGTGTATGTTGTCTAAACGCGCAGATCCTGTATATTTCTTATATGAACTACACAACAGAACACTGGCTCTGAGGTCTGGTCAGCAGGCCTCAGTGCACTCTCAGAGTCAAAAAACCAGCAGCACCAGTCCAGACAGTGGCGTAACAAAACTTGCGGGGGCCACCCTGCAAAGTACATGGAGGGGGCCCCCCCATTCTCCGCGCCAGTCAAGAGCTCTCAGGCCAGCGACCCGCCATACTGCAGGGGTTGCGGGCTTTTGTAACACCACTGTTACCAATACAGCATTATAAGTAACCCTGGATGGTGGAGTTAATAGTTGGGCTTAGTTTGCTGGCAGTCTATCATAGGTGGTGGTCTATCCATTACAGGGTCCCTGACATCAGTACGCCGGGGAAGTTTGCCCTATTTTAGGTGGGTTTCCTGATGCAGACCCCTGTCATGATATACAACATCGGGCCCACTCATCGTTCAGCTTTGCCAAAAGTGCATCCACTGCTCCTTCCCTTTCACACCTCCTTCCTCCCTCTTGCTTCCTATCTCTTCCTTTCCATTATTTCTGAGCATCCTATCTTTTCTTCATTCTCATCCCAGCCGTTTTCTTTCTATTCTCTGTCACTTTTATCTCCAACTTTTTCTCTCCCATCCCGTCGAAATGATTCCACTATGCTTTTCCTATCTCCTGTGCAGTATTTCTCTCACTTTCTAGGCTCTTTTTATGCTATCTGCTTTGTATTTCCTTCGTCCATTTTCTCACCCTCTCTATTCCCTACCTCTCTTTTTTCTTTTCCTCTTTTATACCCCACCCTCTCGTCCGCATCAGCTTTCCAGCTGACTTTGTCCTTATAGCACCTCGTGATTTCTTTCCTGCATACTTTCTCACTGTGCACCTTGATTAGCGCTTCCAGTGCATTCTTATCTATCACTATGCTCTTCATCAATCCTGTACAGACCTGGAGCCTGGATCTCTTGTCTTGAGCTCTCATTGCCCTTCTTCATCCTCATACTCTCCCGGAACCCTTAGCCTCAAAGGTTGTATTTATTTACTCCAGAGTCTTCACTGGTGTCTCTAGAGAGGCCAGATGGTGCCAGTTTCCCAGTGCTATTTGTCCTGGCTCCCGTAGTGCCCACCACTACAGCTGCTCAATGCATTGGGTGACGACACATAAAAAACAGACACTGCACCTTGCTACACACATTAAATTGTCCAACTACCTTTTGTAGCAAATCAGTGTTGTTTGAATAAAATGTTTGAATCTCTCTCTCTCTCCATCTACATACATACACACACACACTCACACACATACAAAAAGGCCACTGATGGAGGAGAGGATTTTGCTGGAGTGGGGGACGCATTCTTACCTATGACCCACCACAAGCACTTTTTTTTTGTACCATGAATAATAGCGTTGTTCAAACCCCTTCACTTCCCTTATCACACATACGACATTCTTGTTGTTTTCTGTACAGTGACATAGCAATGTTGTTGTGGACTCTTATGCAAACAAAAAAAAAGCCCCCAGCAGGTCAATACCTTATATACAGAGACATCCACATTGACACAACTCCCAAAACCCCCAGGCATATTCCAACATAGGAAAAGGTAAAAAAGATTATAATGCATGAGGTGCGTCAATTAGGTCAGCACATTGGCTTAAAGAGGATGTACACTTTTCTTGTGGTCAGAGTACGTTTCCTTCAGCTGTGACATTAGTAAACCTGGTCTTGGAATCTCTGCCTGCTGCCTTTTAATTTTGCTAATTGATTGGTGTCCACACTGATAATAAATTGTAAAGACCAGGCAGGGCTAAGGTTTTTAACACACGCAACTGTCTGTTACCATTCTTGGACAGATGTATTTAAACAGTCGATTGTTGCATTTCCTGGATGCTAACAACTCGCTCTTGCTTCTTTTTCAACTTCCACGCCACTACCTCACAAAGCCATTTACTGATAAGCACCACTATCGATCAAGGACAAAATCACCCCAAAAAATAAGCTGTATTCCAACCCCAAACCGTCTTCCCAATAACTCACTTTAAAATACTCCGCAGAGGGCTGCTCCATTTAAAGTTTGACAACAGCCCTTGGAACAGACTTCCTGTAGAGCATCACAACCTTATCCAACGTGCTACTGTTCAGAGAACAACTCAAGGATCTCCTGCCAACACCCAACCTACCAATATGTGATGCCGCTACTCAAGACTCACTAGTTTCCCCAACTCCTGACTTATTGATCATCAGCCCAAAACTAAGACCGACCTCTTTCTACCTGCAGAAACAATCCAAGGTGTCTTCCCCAAATTTCTCTAAATCGATAAAGACAAAGACAACGGTCACAAACATAACCTTTCACACTGTGCAGCTTTCTCTTCCAGGGTGTCTGAGAGTCTCACAGACAGACACACGTTCACTGTAGAGTGAGTCTCAGCACTTCTCTTGTCAATTGACAGAGACAAGGAATTTGATCGAGTGCACTGGCCTTTTTCTGTGGGAAATACTGGAGAAGGCGGGTCTGAGTCCACGAGTCAAAACATGGGAATTGTGCAACTATTCTAGCCCCACAGCTCGGAAGCTGAGCTGGACTTTCACTTCATCCAAAAGAAATGGACTGACATACTCCACAAAATGCACACCTCCTCATTCTGTGAGAATACACACTATTGGTACTACTATTGGTACTACACCCCAGCCAAAAGGTGAAATGGAAACTCAACAGTCCTAATGGCTGTTAACGCAACTTCGGCCACCCAGACACACTGACTCATCTCCTCTGGCTCTGTCCCAAACTCAACGCTACTGGTAGGCCGTGCTGAAAGATATCAATGAAATGTTTGCAACAGATATAACCTGTCTTTCTAGCTACGTCCTACTGAGACTCCCCAATGCTGACACACCCTCTACACTCTAACAAAGGGAAGGCAATGATAATGGCTTTGGCTTTGTGTGGGGCTAAACATGTCATCAAAGCCAAATGGGGCACAGATACATTGTTGTCTCACTTTGACTGGCTGCATAAACTGTGGGACCTTACAGGGATGGAAAAGCTTACTGCTTCCGTGCAGAACAAGTTGCTACACTTTGACAAAATGTGGGGCCCATGCATCCAATCTCTGGCACAGGACTTTTGGGAACTTACTAGTCCTCTTTACCTATGAGTTCACCAGCTTACAGGACAAGGGGAAACGCCTGATCAGCAAGACAAAGACTGACCACAGTGGGTACGACGCACTAAAAGACCCAGCCTGACACTGAATGCGTTGCGAAAGAGCTAATTCTGGTGAGAGAGACTATGCTCCTGGGTGACAACCCCTGATATTTTGTCCCTCCCCTCCCGCCTTCCCCATCCCCCCTCCCGGTATCCTCCCTTCCCCGCCTCCTATCTCCTTCTTCTGTTCTCCCACTGTTATGTCCCACTGTTCTACCTCATCAGCCTTTGGATTTAGGTAAGAGTATTTGTTCCTGGATAAAGTAATAAAAAGATCTGAACCATAAAAGATCAATGGGTCTGCAAAATATTTAAATTTTAACATTGTTAATATAATATTCCATCAAAACAAGTAGAATTCAAAGTAATGTACGTCAATAAGAAGCACTATTTACAAGGAGAATAAAGTGAATTAAAACGTTTTAGGGAAAAAGCCAAGACCTCATTATATCAAGGTGAATAGAACATGAAACCAAATACTTAGATATTTTATAAACAAAGATATTCTAATTGCACCAATATTGAAGTAAAGTACATTCAGGTTGATTAGTGTGATGGTAAATGTGAGCCTTAAATGTCAAATCATCAATGTATGAAGAGTTATCAGCTTGGGAAATTTAATCCCTGACTCAGAGTTGGATTTTAATTATGGAATATGCAGAAGTGGTCCATGAGCCTTAATGAATGAACCTCAATCCCGCTGAGCAGTCTGAGAAGGTAGCACTGTTGGGGGATACTGCAGTGGCTGATCAGACCAGTGTGAGCTATTTACACTTACTAGAGAATGTCAAACTGTGCTCACAATCCAGCACATCACACAAGCACTTAACACTGACAACCAACTCATGTAAAGGGAATACTGTTCTCCTCTCCCTCCGGTGTTTCCTTTATCTAATTTTCTTCCTGTGTGTCTCCTTTACCCATTGTTTCAGTGGATTTCTCCTTCCGCATTATTTCTCTCTCTTTTGCAAAGTCTTTTCAGAAACCTTCTCCCTTTTCCCTTTGTCCTTCACTGGCTCTCTCTTTTACTTTTTCACTCTCTTTGTGGGTTCCTGGTCTCTTCCGCCCATTTTCCTATTTGGGATCTTTTTACCCTACATTTATAAAGCTCTTTCTTTCTTTCTCTTTTTCAACATTTTTTATCACCTCTCTCTGGGCTTGTTTCTTTCATCCTTTCTGCCTCCCTGGGGCCCATACTATTGCTCCCTGGGGCCCTACTTCATCGATCTTCGCCCCATCTCTCGATCTATTTGAAGGGATTTCTTTCACTCTCTCCTAGGTTGTCTAACATTACCTTTCTCTCTTTGCTCCTCCGTCCCCCCTCCCTCTCTTTATCTATCCCCTGACACCGGTCCACGCAACACAATCTACCATCTCTGGCTTCTTTAATTTTGAAATTAAATGAAATGAAATTTAGATTTATAACGCGCGCTAGTACCCGGAGGTGTCTAGGCGCGGCGGCTCCCCATGATGTACTAACCAGAGAGGGTATTTATGATGTTGTTAAAGAGCTGAGTATTTAAAAGTTTACGAAATGCCAGTAAATTGTTTTCTGCCTTGAGTGCCAGTGGGAGGGAGTTCCACAATCTGGCTGTGCCTGAAATAAAACTTCTCCCCCCCCAAGAGGCCGTTTTGGCCCTGGGGATTATCAGATTTCCAGAGGTCGCAGAGCGCAGCTGCCTCTCTGGAATATACCATTTGAACTTGTTTGCGAAATAGTCGGGGCCCAGGCCATGTAATGCTTTGAAAGCGATACAGAGGGCCTTGAATTCTATCCTTCTTTTAACTGGTAGCCAGTGTAAAATTGGGAGGGCGTGGGCCACTGATTGACGTTTCGGGATGGCAAGTAGTAGGCGAGCTGCTGCGTTTTGGAGGACTTGCATTTTGTTGAGGAGGCGTGACTGTATGTTGAGGAACAGCCCACTACAATAATCTATTCTAGACAGGATCAAGGCTGTAACCACCGTTTTCTGGAGTTCTGATGGGATGTAAGGGAGAATTTTCCTGATAGTTTTAATCATGTAAAAACATGCGGAGGTGATTGCATTGATTTGCCCCTCGAAAGACAGCTTGTTGTCAAAGTAGACTCCTAGGTTTTTCACCTTGGAGATGAGAGTACGGATCTCTCCCATTTCCTGAGGACACCAGCTAGGTTGCCAAAAGGAGGTATCCCGCCCAAATAAAAGTACCTCAGTTTTCCCTGTGTTTAACCTCTGCACAACATATTTTGATGATGTTCAACAGAAATCAAACGTATTGTTTTTCAGTGATCCTTACAAAACTCAAAATTCATATGCTCTCTCTCTCGTGGCTTAGCTGCCTTTCTCCCTCATTCTCAAGGGTGCCTCGTTTGCTCTTGTGGGTCTCTTTTACTCTTTATGTGGCTCTCTGGGTTTCTCAGGCTCCTTTTATACTTTCTCTTTGGGGCTTTCTTTCCCCTTTTGATCTTGTATTCTTTGATACGCTAGAGTGTTTTTTTCCTAAGTGCAAATTAATACATTTTCCATAGCTCTAATCCAGTTTTTTTCTCACATGCACACATTTGTGCTCTTTAAACATTACTTTTTTCTCTCTGTTTATATATTCACATCTCGGGGTGCTTTAAGGTTTCTCAGATTTGTGGTCTTATATTTTCGCTGTTACTCTCAAACACTGTAAACTTATTTCACTCTCCTTTGGTCTGCAGAGCTCTCTGATAACCCTCTTCACCTCTTATAATAAAGCGTTTCTTTGTTCTGTATTTCTACAGTCTCAAAGGCATTACTGTACAAATTTACCAACCTCAAAAAGATGAAACTATAACTTGGCCTAGTTGAGATTCAAATTCATGAACAACAGATCACAAAACATGTCTTCTCTTTTGATCTCACTGTATCTTCTCTCTCACTTTCTCCCTCTCTCAAAGTCTTCTTCTTCTCTTCTTAGTTCTCTCACCCTTCGTCTCTCTTTCTCTCTCTCTCTCTGCCTCACTTACTCTCATTCTTTCCATTTATCTCCTTCTCATTAACTTGCTCCTCCTCTGTTATACGTTCTGTTTTTCCTCCCTCTCTCGTTCTTCACCCCTTATGCTCTGCTTCTTCTGTCACCTAATTTTTTCTCTGGCTTTTCACATTTGCTTCCCCTCATATTGTTACACTTCTCAATCACGTTTCCCTTCTCTCATTTTCTTGCTCTGACAGACGCGCTCTCAGCTCTAATTTTATCTTCCACTCTGTTCCTTATATTTCTCCCTGAGAGTTCAGACTTCTTAATGTGTAGACATCTCACTTTGCACTTGAGAATGAAACTATAAAATAAGGTTAGAATCCCATACTGGAGTAATATGTTAAATAACTGCAAGGGCTGCATCACCTCATGGATATGCAGCATTCTAATATAACACTGCATATAGGTTTTAACAACATAAAGCCATCTGAAAAATACAAATTGCAACATTTTTGCCCCTACGTTCAAATATGCACTGGCCGGCGCTTTGTGTTCTTGGGTCCTCTGCAGTGTTTACCATGGAGCTCAGGTCAAGGAACCTTTCTCCAGCACAAGTGCTGTCCCCAAATGGACTGCTGTGAATCTAAGCACATTTATAACATTGTGTTAATGAGCTCTGGCATCCCCCAAAAAATGGAAAAGACTTTGCACCCCAGGAGGGACTGTATGTACAGACAACAAACTTTAGTTTAATGCCAAGTAAATGTCTAAGTTTCGAGAACAGGAACAGAAGCACTCACCTTCGTTCACTGTGGAAAATCACGTTGCCTTCCTTAGATGTGTTTATTTCAACTTTCCACTACTGGTTCATTTTTATAAGTTCTGCTAGCTTTTAGGGGAAAATATGCATATAGCAATTGAGCTTGGGAGTGGTGAGCAGGGCCGGCTTTAGGGCAGTGCGACTGGTGCGGCCGCACTAGGCGCTGACCTGGAGAGGGGCCCTGTGCTTAGCAGCTTCTTACGATTTAAAAACGCCTGCTGCAGAGTTCCTTGTGCATCCAGCTTTCGGGCAGAAATAAAAATGACAAGATAACTCTTGTAATTAATGTTCCTGCTAGAGAAATAGATCAGAGTTGTGTGTAGTGGCAGTTTTGACTCGCCATAAAGTAGCACAGAGGGTTAATATGCCTACTGCAAAGAACAGATCTGTATTTTATGAGGCTAGGTGAGTGGATTAGTAAAACCAGCATTTAACAGTGCTTTAAAACAAAGGAAATGTATGTGAGAGAGGGGCTATGGGGAGATGAGGGGCACTTTTGCCAGATGGTAGTGAGGGAATCCGAGGAGGAGGTCATTGGAGGAGGGGCGCCAAAAAAGACTGTAGCACCAGGCACCACCAGAGCTAAAGCCGCCCTGGTGGTGAGTGACGAACTGAAAGCATTGTATGTGCCAAAAGTGCTTACCCTGCTTTCTCAGCACCTCCTCTAATGTGTCTTGATTATGAACTGCTCTGTCATTGGATGATGCTGTGCCACTCACTTATAAAGCATCACAACTCCTGACAAGCAGCCAGAGCACCATCGCGATACAGCCTCTCAGAAATAATCTACAAATTAAACCACTGATCATCTCTGATGCCTATCTGCGGCCGGTCCATTTTTAGGTCGAGCCTAGAGCCAGCGCGCATGCGTTGCTCTATGAGATTTATTGTAGAGGAGTAGGTGAATAGAAGCTCCGCCCACACTCCGCCCATATTTGCCATTGGCTTGTGTCATTGTCTGTCCTAAATGCTGGCTTCGGATTCGTCGACAGGCTTGTTAGTCCCTCCTTAGTACAGCCTCCTCTTCATTTGTCAAATCCCATGGCAACTGGCCCCTTTACTTCAGCTGTTACATGGTAAGTGTTATTTAGACTGTGAGCACTATTTTCTTTAATGAGGTTCTCCTACTGCAGGCACAATGTGCTTTGGTGCTTTCTTTTCCACCCCCCCTCCCGTTGTCGGTGCTTCTGTGCCTTCTCCCTCCCCCCCGCCCTCCCTTCCTTTGTCCGTGATGCCTACCATTTGCAATGCAATAGGTCTTGCGTAAATGCAAGACCTATTGCATTGCAAATGCTCGTTTATGCGGGCATCGGGTTTGCCATTGCCCCGGTTCTTTCCCTTCCTCCCCCATCGGCGGTGGCACCATGGCTTTCATCAGAAAAGCTTGCCAGCGTGAACTGCATGCTGTGTACTTGCATCTGATAAGACGTAGCTGACCTGATGATCGTCTGCTCTACCACACAAGAAATAAAACAATCTTGAAGGAGCGAGAGGTACACTTCACCACCTCCCTGGCGTGAGGCTCCAGCTACGACTCGTCGTGGTCAGAAAACGTTTTTCGAATCTCCCCTGCTCTTCTCCTTTCAAGGTTCATCAACTGGAAACGAAGCCGGGGGAGGGGGTTACACTCTTCACACAAAAGGAATCACGTGTTGTGTAAAACATTTGCACAGTGTCATAGGGTTAATTCAAGTGGCACGGTGCTGGGCATGCAACGCTAACAGACATGGGCCCGTCGAGAGGGCACAGGACATTGAAGGAGACGAGCAAGAGAAACTAGCTGGCGCAGTACAGACGACTAGCAGGTCACTACACATACTACACGCTATACATTCCAATGTGGAACTCTTTGAGCACGGAACATACAACACGCTAGGAGATGTGGATATGCCAATGTGAAACCCTTCGGACACTGAGCTCACTTAGACAGTGGAGACGTGCGTGCCAATGTGAAGCTATTTGGGCAGTCCTTCACATACCAGAAGACAAGTGCACACCAATGTGAAACAATCTGGGCACAGGACATACTGCATATACAAGGCGACATACATGTTAACAAGCAACACGTTGTAGGGGATGTGCATGACAATGAAAAACCTTTTGGGCACAGTAGAATCACAAGAAACATGTGCATGTCATTGTGAAGCTATCTAGGCACAGTTCTTTTTACACCTGCTAGAAGACATGTGCATGGCAATGAGAAATGTTCTAGGAAAAGTACAGACTTCTCATCTGAGGACATGCATGTAAATGAGAAACTATCTGGGCACAGTACATAGAGAGTTTACCTATGTGTATGCCAATGAAACACTATTCTGGTGCAATACATACAACACTCAATAGGAGACAGCTTCTTGTCAACGTGGCACTATCTGGGCACAGTACACATTGCACTCACTAGGAAAGATGTGTATGCCAATGTAAATCTATATGGGCACAGCACACACAGTGCCTTCTGTGTGAATGCAAAACTATCTGGGCACAACACACACAGTGGCTTGTGTGTGAATGCAAGACTATCTGGGGACAACATACAGTGCCTTGTGTATGAATACAGTGCCTTGTGTGTGAAAGTAAAACTAGCTGGGCACAACACACACTGTGCCTTGTGTGTGAATACAGTGCCTTGTGTGTGAAAGTAAAACTATCTGGACACAACACACACAGTGCCTTGTGTGTGAATACAGTGCCTTGTGTGTGAATGTAAAACTATCTGGGCACACCACACACAGTATTGTGTGTGTGTGCGAATATAAAAATATACGGGCACAGCACCCACAGTGCTTGTGTGAATGTAAAACATTCTAGTCACGGTACGTAGAGCACTCACTAGGAAAGCTGTGTGTGTCAACGTAACATTTTCTTGTCACAGATCATACAGAGTTCTCTAGAGAAGACGTGTGAATGTAAAACTGTCTAGACACAGCAAGAAGTGTATGGCAATGTAAACCTATCTGAGTGCAGTGCATACAGGGCTGTGTGAGTTGATGTAAACCTATCCGGACTCGGTACATACAGCGCTCACTGGGAAAGGTGTATGTGCCAATGTAAAACTATTTGTGTGCGGTGAGTACATGGCTCACTGGGGATGACGTGTGCATGCCATGCATACAGTGTTGTGTGTGTCAATATAAAACTATCTGGGTGTAGTACATGCAGTGCTCGCTAGTGAGCAAGCATGCAAATGACAAATATTTGTGCAAAGTACAACACAAACTAGAAAAAGCATTTGCAATGCAATCACTGGATCCGGAACTCTCAGGACTAACTACTGTGCAGAGGGGGCCCCCTGGAGCTGGGGGCCCCCCGCACCACGGGGGATGCGGGGGCCTGTGTTACGCCACTGAATGCAATAGGTCTCGTATTTTCGAAACATTGACCAATTGGTATTGTAAATGACAATGCCTTTTATTTATGTGGAGTTTTTTAAACAAATAAATAAAAGGCATTGTCATTTACAATGCCAGTAGCTAAAAATCTCGCAATTGTGAGACCTATTGCATTGCAAATGCTTGTTTTTCTACCTGTCCTTCCAGTTTCTTTCTCTCCAGCGAGTGGAAACAAAGAGGTTGGTGCACGGCAGATACAAGGAAAAAACTGATCTGAGGAGCCAACAAGTTAAATAAATGCAGTCTACACAGGCAAGATGCCCCCCCTCGCTCCTGAACCCCGGTGCCACTGCACTGGCTGCACCACTGATAGCTCTGCCCCTGATTTTGTACCTTCCAATGCGTCCCAGCAGAGTCCTGCTCCTGGATCTGCAAACCTTCTCCTGCCCCAGTCAGCTCTGTGCTGCCTCTTCCCTTCTCAGAGGAGCAGTGCCCTGTGCAGAATGCTCTCTCTGAGGGCCCCCACCACCATCCTTGTTCCGGGCCTGGCGCGCTCTGACTGAAGAGAAACAATGTAAGTTGTTACTTTGTTTCTCTTCAGTCCTGAGCAGGCTGCACACTGCAGCTGCTTTAGAGCAAACCCCTCACAGCTCTCTACAGGTGAGCTGAGGGGGCCCCCCTTCACGTACTGAAGACTGGGGGCCCCCCGCACCGCGGGGGCTGCGGGGGTGTCTGTTACGCCTCTGACCTGGGTGATCATGCAAAAAAAGGCATTTCCTTACAGTCACCTAGTGCATAGAGGTGTTAAGTCGAATATTCATTCAGCATGTTATCCCATGGGCGATCTTCAGGTTTGTTTGAGGCCCTTCTTCGTTGCTTAGCGGCTCTGAAGCTGGCAATGCTTTCTCGGGCCATTACAGTTTTGTCTGGGCTCTTATGTGCACTTTCTTATTGAACTTTCTTGAACTTTACAGAACAATTTAACCCCCGGTTCTGCCTCTTCTAGTTCCGGTATTTCAAAGCCCCAGGAAAAATTACTTTTGGGCACTCCCTTGGCCGAGCAAAAAGGCTTTTTTTGAGGCCATTTGATGCAATATGACACCACCTGGTGGCCATTTGTAGGGATACGGTAAGGCAGCTGCCTACAATATCCTTATGGAGACCTAACCATGGCTGCTTTCAGCTCCATGACAATAGCTCTGCACTTCCTTGCTTTTCTTAGAAAATTCTTCCTCAAACTTTAGCTTTCTATTCTCTTTAAAATGGCCCTGCACTTTTTTTAGTTCTTAACAAATATATACTCCAGTGCTTCTTACCACACATTTAAAATTCTTGTGTACGGTTGATATTGGTCATCTATATTGCACCCTCCCTCACCATATCTTACATCACTTCTACTTAGGGTTCATAAAAAAAGAGGGCCAGTACCATTTGCTCTTTTCTAACATGACAGTTCTCCCCGGTTTGCCTTAGTATTTGTTTGGGAATATTTCAGACAGCACTAAAATACCTTTGAAGTGATATCTTCTAGTATTTACTTTTTATAGTTTGTATTTCAAAGAGGAAAACTGTCAGCTTTTGCAGATTTCCCACAATTCTTTTTATCTGTCTTGGCATAAAAATAATGGCGATTATGGTAAAATTCTGAAGAAATGACCACCCTCTTTATACTGGGTGTCTTTACCTTTTCACTTTTATTTTGAAATCGTGTTGTCCACTGTACATTTCTTTCCCCCTCCCTTCTCAGTCTCTCCCTTCAGTTTCACTTGGTTTCATTTCCGGTCAGGATTTCCGCTTATTCTCACTGCTGGTCTCTGAACTGCGGAAGTAAGTAGTTTCCGGTTTCCGGCTGCTGCTGGACTAAAAGTTGCTGGGTTATTTTTAAGAGGCTCTGTCATGAGGTGGTCCAGTGACCGACCCAGTGCTTTACACCAGCACTTTCCTTTTACAAATCTCTCTGTTTTCCCTGCTGCTTCTTCTTCAAAGCACTTTGTGCAAGAGTGCTCTAAGAAATTACTTTAACAAATTATAAATGAATTTTCCTTTATGCAGGCTTTATCGTCCTGCCAATTTTGTGTCACCCATTCTGAAGAGCTCTAGGAGAGTGGCTACTCTCCCATACATGCCAACATTCCGGAAAAGGAAAGTGGGAAGATTTAAAAAAAATAAAGGTGAGAATGTATTTCTTCCATTAACTTCTGTTGCAGCCTGCATCGGGTCTATTGGCATGTGTGGGACTTGCAAGTGTGCTGCTGCACACTTCCAAAATGCAAACGTATATTTGCATTTCTGCATATCAGAAATGCACATGTAACTTTTTCCCTACTTGTCGGGAGCACAGAAGAAACGCTATGGCAGGCAGAGACAGTGTGACAAAAATGTTGTGCACTTGCCTGCAGGAGCAGGTTACTGGCAGTGCATAATCCGAGTCACACAAAACCAGTCCCAGCAGTCTGAAGCCTGTTGAGGAATCGGGTTTTTGCATGCAGGAATCGGGAGGCATGAGACCAGCCATGAAATCAGTAGTCGCCCGACTGAATAGGGAGGGTTGGCATGTATGCTCTCCCACTCATGAGATACCTCCTTTTAATAGAGATTGGGAATTTCTGCTTGGTTCTGCCCAGGGTGGGTGAGTTATTAATTCAATGCTAGGCAGCTGTACCGGGTGCTATCAACACAGAGGCACCGTCAGGCTGCACCTAGTAGAAACGCATGTGGCTCCATCTAGACAACAGTCATTCGGCCTAGGGGGGAAACGGCCTTAATAACGAATCTTTAACAACGAATGTTGTAAACAACGATTCTTAAACAACGACCTTTTAATGAACCACGACTTCCTAAACCACGACCTACACGAACAACGACCTCCTCATAAAACTGGCCAATAGATGGCACTGCAAACCAAGATTTAGGAAGGGCACGAGTAAGGTACCTACCTAAGTTATGCATCTTCGTTTTGCTGCATCGTGGTTAGGAGGCTGCAGTGGTTTCCTTTGCATCAAAAAATCAGCCTCAAGGTCTTTGAACTAACTCACAAAAACTATTTCAGGGAAGACACTCTGGGCGCCAGTTTTCATCTAAAGCACTACTGTTCTCAAAGGACTCCGAGACCAGTAGGTTGACTGCTACACATGCCATTTATTTATTTGTTTTGTTTTAACATTGCTGAAGTTTGAAAAGTGTGTGTTTTTCTATATTCAGGATCTTTGCAAAGCTCCGTAGGTTACGTTCACCACCCATGTTCTTTCTTCACTTAAAATTGTTTATTATAAAAGACATGTTTAAATTAATTACTTTTTTTTCAGGGGTTTCAAACATGCATTTTTAAAAGAAGATAGTTGTATATTTGGGTAATGTAGCAAAAGATTATTTTTCGTGGTTAAGGAAGTCGTTGTAAAGAATGTAGTGGTTTGGCTGTGTTAGTGATTTAGCCTTCGTGGTTCAGGCATTCGGTCTTTGAGTAGTAGTTGTTTAATCGTACATCCGGCCTAGGGTGCCAAAATTCCCCATACCCTTGTTTACACCTGGACGCTTCCCACAATCCCACAGCATTTCCTTTCAAATACAATTATGCGGCCTATAGGTCTTGTTCCCCAGCCTGGTGCACATCCTATATATAGTCTGTGCACAGGGGGCCTGGGGAAGTATCATGATGGGCTTTGCTGACTCAGCGCGGAACCAAGTGCCTGTTTTTATGCACCTGCATTGCGTAAAGTGACTTATTGTAACCCAATATTTATCCAAGTTAGATCTTGATTTTCAGACAGTGCAGTTTGTAAACAGCGGGCAGGGGTTGCCTCTATCTCTTTCTGAACTGTACACTCTAAAATAATGCACTAAAATTTAAATATAAATAAATCCGTATTTGTAAAGCGCGAACTACTCACCCTTACGGGTCTCAAGGCACTGGGGGGCCGTTGTGGAAATTAAGTGAGCTATTGCCCAGAGTCACATGGTGCTGAGCTGCCGCCAGAGCCGGGGATCGAACCATGAGCCCTATGCTCCGAAGTCAGCTGCCCTGGCCGCTGCACCACACCTCTCCAACGTCATTGTCAGTGGAGTACATCCTCTGTACTATCAACCTTTTTCTCAACTAATGACCTCCCTCAGTTCTCTAGCAAACCTACCCATGGCAAAGGCTTTGTCCTTGGCGTCCTCATTACTAAAAAGACCGCATCCAAACCCTCCATCCTGTTATTTCTGTATTACTTTCAAAATATCTCCCATCACCATTGCTAGTAGGTCTCATACTAAGTAGGAGTTCTTGTGGTGATTATCGGCTTCTCGATAGAGATCATCTATGTGCTCCTTTCTCCTCTACGTTCCCTCAGCGTCCTGCTTCCTACAAGACCAATATACAACTGTTCCTTCAAAGCCATCATTGATGATGTCACTCCTCTCTCCAGGAGCACCTTGAGCAACACCAGGTATCTAAGTGGTTCTCATCCAACATGTCTTGAAAAATGCTCCAATGGGAGAGCTGAAAGGCAGTAGAGAGCCATGAAAACTCCTGGGGCCGTATTATGGTATATGCGCATTTTTATTGTTTGTGCCGGGCGCCTTAAAATAGGTGCGCTGAGTGCAGACAATGAAAATACGCCCTATTACCACGAATGCGCTGCTGCCATGGCAGCCACGAGCTTGTGCTGCTCTGGGGGCAGTGAATTCCTGTGCAAAATCAGAGATCCCCTTGCAGGCGAGTGCAGTCAGTGACTGCACCCACCTGCAAGGGGATGTCTGAGGGGTCCATGGGACCCCCTTCCACTCCTCCAGAGGGCTGCCATCAGGGAGAAGCACTGACAGTGCACCACCTTTTAGGTGGTGCACTGTCAGTGCGGCTCCTGCGGGCTTCTTTGCCTCTGTGCCAGCGTCTGTAATACGGTGCGGGCTCAGAGGCAAAGGGATTTCCTCATTTGCATGGGGTACGCTCCCATGCAAATGAGAGAGGGCCCCCTTCAGATAGCACTGGCGCTTTATGTGCGCCAGCACTATCTGTATTACAGAAGGGGCCGCACAAGCGTCTGCGGCCCCTTTTGTAATACCGAAGTGCCTCGCGGGCGCACAAAGCGGGCGCAAACGCCCCTTGTCCTCCCGGGGCACTTTATGTAATATGACCCCTGTTGTGCACACAATTCAAACTCAAAAGAAAACGCTACAAATCATTTATTCTCTCTGCCAGTGCAGCATGATTGAAATTGTCAGATTGTTATCAAACAGCCCTTTTCCTTTTGGTCCTAATGCTGCTAAGCACAGCAAATTTGCCTTCTTTTTTTTTTTTAAACATAGTTTATTGATTTTTACTGATTTGAAGGCAATGCTCTTTCTTAGCGTGAGTGCTAACAGATGGTGTTTTTGCCCCCCAGCATGAAAAAGCTACATGACTTGGCATTCACTTAGCAAAGATGGCCATGCATAAGAACCAATTAGGAAACGTAAAAAAAAAGGTACAACACCATCAAATTGTTAGTCACACTGTACATAGAAGCTAGTACACGGAAGCAACATATTTTTGTGACTCAACTCTGCCTACACTGTTAGTCCAATTAGGCTCTTAACTCCACCCTTGGAACCTGGACTTACATAATCCATCATCATGTACTCACTATAAAGCACTCCAGAGAAATCATCAAAAACGACCCAAGTCCTTTATAAAGTAGTCCTTTGGCACTATTTAGATAGATCTACCAAAATGTACATTTTTTTTGCTTATTCTGGTTCCAACTGAATTTAGCAATTTTGTTTTTAACAGCCCTTTGATGGCAATCTTATACAATATTTAGCCTCGTGAGTACTTTTAGTAAGTGTATTTTTCAGCACAATGTAATCAGTCCGATGAAAAAAATTGCAGTAGATGTAGGTCCAGGCGAGTTCTGTAATTAGATGTGTAAATATCCGCGCAAA
This sequence comes from Calotriton arnoldi, assembly GCA_963921515.1. Taxonomy (NCBI): domain Eukaryota; kingdom Metazoa; phylum Chordata; class Amphibia; order Caudata; family Salamandridae; genus Calotriton; species Calotriton arnoldi. The sequence goes on from CAWUFW010015722.1 coordinate 163,001, forward strand.
TAAAACCCTTCGCCATGAATGGTCGCCACCCCTCCGCGTCCGCTGGCCCAGGCCCTGCTCTGAACTCTGCCGGGCAGTTAATCACTTTCTAAGAGACGGGGTGAGTGAATGGTGCCGCGGGGACAGCTGGGCAGGAAGGGGGCGCAAGGCAAACAAAGCGGACAGAGACTGGAGGCAGAAATGGTGAGGGGTGGAGGTGGGGGGTGAGAGACTGCGTCTACCAGAGAGAGCGTCGCACGGACGTTAACAATAGCTAGAAAGAGGGCCGGATGAGAGCAGGGGGGCGCAGCCAAAGTAAGGCAGGGGTAGACAGCAGGCCGCGGGTAGGGAGGGAGAGTACAGGAACCAAGAAAGTGCGAAACAGAAGAGTTACTAGGGGGAGAGAAACAAGAAGGCCATTGGGAGCAAATAATTAGATGCATTGTTTGTGTCTATTTTGGATAATTCACTCATGTTCTACGGCCTGCTCCCCCTCCCAGCAGAATTGGTTCAAACACAAATTGGTAATGAGCACATTGATTCAAATGGAGAGGGCAGCAATAAGCAAACCGTGCAGACCGAGTAAGCAAGGGTTAAATAAAGCAAGAGGCAATCTAGAGACTGTGTTAAATTAATAGGTAGAAAATGGACAGTTGGAAATGGTCAGGATATTCTTACTTTAGGTTATGTGCACTCATTCCATTTGTAGCTTGCTGGAGATCTGCCTTCAACATTACAGAGTCGCAACTGAAGCGTTGCTTGATATGTCTTACATGTTTGCAATATTAATCATCCAGCTCAGAAATGAACACCTCAACCTGGAAGCGATGTCACGAACTGTTTCCAGGGATGTTTCTTCACCTTTGTTTGAAAGAACACTGGCTCACAAAAGTACCGTGATACCCGACTCTCACTGCTGTATGCGAAACTTATCAAATCTGATGCTGCGGTTTGCCATTTTTGAGCAACACTATACTGACGCAATTTACTTCAAAGATTACTGTGCCAATAATTAAGCAATAGCTATAATTTACATGCCAACCCTCCAGGGTTAGGAGGGGTACCACCGATTGTTGCTAGGTGAAAATGTCAATATATTAGCTGTGTTTTTGTTGTTGTTTCCAATGCAAGAAAACGAGAATATCGATTTCTCTGGTTATTTTTCCTAAGTTTTCCTGTTATGCTTTTTCAGTCTTTGGCATGTATGCTATAATACGCCTGAAATGAACAGGGATTGACAGGCTAAACTCATCACGTCTCCTACTTGCGAGATGCGATGACAAAATAAAACAAGTTTGACGAGGAGAGGAGGAGGCAGCAGGGGGAGGGGAGAGAGGAGCGGGCCTGCGCCTGTTTCCCTTGCGGGAGCGAGCAGGGGCACCATCTGTTTGCAAGTTAATTACAAACAGATGGTTTCAAAGCTCGCTCCCGCAAGGGAATCGCCAAACGTGCACGCGTTGCCATTGAAAGCAATGCAAAGCGTGCACGTTTTTGGCCGGAAAAGTGAATCGATTCCTAAAGGTCTCCTCCTAAGCAACGCATGCGCGCTGCGTAGGCGAGACCTAAAAATAAAGGACATGCTTACTGTTGATATTTATGTCCAAACACCATTACCAACAGGCAAACATACACCTTTAAAAAAAACTCTAGGGCTCGGTATATATGGGGAAAAATGTTTAACACATTTTAACACAGCCCTTCTTAAAACTGTTTACTGCTACAATAAGCCTTGAAAAAAAAACATGTGACTGTGCCACCTGGTAGCAAAACACGTGTTGTCTGCTACTTGTGTGCAAAAACTATAGTAAAGACAAAGCAATAAATTAAATATATGCATTAATGAGATGTGACTGAGAATTTCATGAGCATACCAAAGGACAAACCAGTATAATCTTATAAATATGGGCTTTCTAATATGAATATTGCACCTTCGGTAATATCAAATGGATTTATTATGGACATATTACACGTCGTAGGCTAGGCTCCCGTTTCCTGACAAATCTCCAACAAATTCAAAATGTGATTTTCTTACAGCATCAAGCACCTTCTATGGCCTCAGACCGGCGGGTTTCTTTGGTGACCCGATTTCTACCACTCTGGCAAAGGAGCGCATCAGCACCATTCCTTTCATCAGCATAAATACACTACTCAAACTCTTTTGGCGATAAGTGCTTACACCACTACTAGAAAACCATTTAGAAGCGGCCTTTGGTGACATTCAAAAGGAGTGTGAACATTCCCTAGACCCTGCCAACCTGAAGTGGCATGCTTTCCATACACATCAACAGCCCATCTTGATCTAGGTGGGCATCCTCCATTCAACCAAAAGCAGACTGTGTTACTGACCATGCTCATGCTCCTAGGCCTGACGGTTGCCTTTGTCATCTTTGTTCACAGTGCACCCTGACTTGTGCTTCAGGGCAAACATTTGAATGCTTCATTTTGTTTCTGAGGGGCTGAGAACAATAGGACAAACTTGCAGTTTCTTCTCTAATTTGGTTGTCGTCACCTATGTGCACTGAATTCCCTTCTGCCACTTAAGTTCAAAATATTAAAGTAAAGTTACGGTTAACTTTGGTAAGAAAACCTTAAGGTATGTTTAAAAAATGCAGAAATTAACTGAAAAACACACTGTTAAAGTGTGGTTTTGGTTACAAAACCAAATCTAACAAGCATTGGCATAGCCAATAGGTCTCGCCTTTGGGACCTTATAAGTGTTTAGTTATCCAGCACAATATCCTTGGTGCAACAACATCAAGTGTTGCATGGCTAAACACTTATAAGGTCCCAAAGGCGAGACCTATTGGCTATGCCAATGCTTGTTTTCCTTGCCGGAATATGGCTACTAATATATGGAGACTGCTTGCACTACTAGATGATGACACATATGATGGTACAAGGGGGGTGATATTCGCAGTGGATATAGAGGCTTTTGATAGCCTGGAATGGACCTTTCTCTATACAGTCATGAGATGTTTCTAGCTAGGTGATGACTTCATAGCCTGGACTAAGTTTCTAACAGGCCCCCACAACCAGAGTACGCACAGGATGTTATGTGTCGGAATGTTAACAGGTTGGCAGGGGGACCAGGCAGGTATGCACGATCTCACCCTTCCTATTTGTTCTAGCAATGGAGCCATTAGCAGCCTATGCGAGAATGGGGGGTGTCTCCAGGGGCATTGAATGTATATCGCGGACACATCATATCGCCCTATACGCTGACAATCTTTTAATGTTCTTGCACGACACAACAGCGGTGTTGGCTGGTGCCACTGAGCTCTTGGATCGAGTTGGACTGCATTCAGGGCTGTGAGTTAACTGGTGTAAGTCACAGGTGTTCCCTACACTTCCAGACCATTATCATCTGTGGGAGGTGACAGAACTGCAATGGTAATCCTGTTGCTTCCAATATCTGGGAGTAAAAATCTTCCATGACCACGCTGATTTGCTGGAAGGCAATATAGGGAAGGTGATCAGAGCTCTTAGGAAAAGCACGGAGATCTGGGGAGTGCTCCCTCTATCGGTGGGGGCATGGTTGCACTATTAAAAATGATAGCACTTCCACGACTGCTTTACTACTTTGTGGTGTTGCTGGTGTGCGCTTTGTTGTAGGGAGCTGGAGTCCATTATTATAGCCTTTCTTTGGGGATCGGGATGCAGATGAGTGGCTTTAACCACCCTGCAGAGACCAGTGAATAATGGAGGCCTAGCAGTGCCAGATTTCAAGACTTACTACTTAGCAGCACAGTTCCAGTGGCTAACGCAGTGGGTGATGGGTAGACTAACACCCAGATGAGAGCTGAGACCCAATGTACCAGACGCCCACACACTAATTAAAGTACTCATAACACTCAGGCACTCGAATGGGAGGGACTCGCTGGAGTTCAGGGTCCTGAGTTGATGCTGAGCTCCTTGCCTGCAGAAGACTCGGACGAAAACCCCATATGTGCCGTTTATACTTTGGACGTACTGCCACATGGTGGGAGCTGCTGGGGCTTAGAAAAATAGGTGGAGGCAGGAGCATCTAAGCTGGGCAACCAATTCATGACTGAGACACTTTTCCCTTTAGAAGAATTCTGAATGACATATGACCTGCCCAGAGGTCATTTCTTATTACATAGAGCATTGACAACCTTGGTATGTAAGCACTGGGGGACAGGCATGGAAGAGCCACCACGCCTTAAGACCTGCCAATATATTATCACACCAGCTGGTACGTTTAAGACTGTCACTTGCTTATATAGATAAATAAGGGGGGCTCTGCTGCTACCTCTGACTACTCTTCCAATCAAGTGGGAAGTGGACTTGGGGAACTCCACCCCAAACAAGGAATGGACTGAAATATTAGAAAGGGTACCCAAAGTGTCAAAGAACGCTCGCTTTAAGCTGATACATTTTTAGGTGATACACAGAGCATGTCTGGCACCAAGACAAATTAATCAGTATTTTGATTCCTCAAGTAACAGATGTCCAAGGTGAGGGGAGGAGGGAGCTGACTTCCTGTATATGTTTTGGTCTTGCACGACACTCACACTCTATTGGCAGGAAATAACTGGTATACTCCCTGATGTCATTGAGAGAGAGGTCCCATTCACCCCACAACATTGCCTTTTAAGCTGGTTCCCACACACTGCTGAAAACAAAGCCACAAGCAGGTTTCAGGACCTGGCATTCCTGCTCGCGAAGCAGCAGATTACCTGCAATCGGGAAGCTCAGAATGGTCCCCAGGTGGGAGTATAGCGAAGGGAACTAGAAAAACGGGCTAGTTATGAAGGGGCAGTGCTGCTAAGAGAGGCTAGAGGTGGCCGGGGCTCCGTGGAAATGGCCAGAGCCTGGGAAGCGATAGTGGATAGTATGAAGCATCCAGATCCCTCTCCATCAGGAAATTTGGTTGGAACTCCCTAATAGCGGACACTTATATCGCAGATTTTTGGTACCCCCTGCCACAACAAAGGTTACGTATGTTGACCATGAAATAGGCCCCCGGGGATTGCAGAGGTCCTTGATGACCATCAGGGCTAATTGGAAACGGTAGACCACACGCTGCCGACACCAGCAACAAATGACGATACCGGGAGGCACGACGGTGAGGGGCGGGTGGGACTGTTGGGTGGGTTAGCAATGTTTTTGCGGTACTGGTGAAACTGAAACAATGACTATACAATTGCACACTTCGAAATTACCAGGAATGTTTGATGTTTCAAATCAGTAAGAATCAATAAACTCTGTTTAAAAAAAAAAAGAAGGCAAATTTGCTGTGCTTAGCAGCATTAGGACCAAAAGGAAAAGGGCTGTTTGATAACAATCTGACAATTTCAATCATGCTGCACTGGCAGAGAGAATAAATGATTTGTAGCGTTTTCTTTTGAGTTTGAATTGTGTGCACAACAGGGGTCATATTACATAAAGTGCCCCAGGAGGACAAGGGGCGTTTGCGCCCGCGAGGCACTTCGGTATTACAAAAGGGGCCGCAGACGCTTGTGCGGCCCCTTCTGTAATACAGATAGTGCTGGTGCACATAAAGCGCCAGTGCTATCTGAAGGGGGCCCTCTCTCATTTGCATGGGAGCGTGCCCCATGCAAATGAGGAAATCCCTTTGCCTCTGAGCCCGCACCGTATTACAGACGCTGGCACAGAGGCAAAGAAGCCCGCAGGAGCCGCACTGACAGTGCACCACCTAAAAGGTGGCGCACTGTCAGTGCTTCTCCCTGATGGCAGCCCTCTGGAGGAGTGGAAGGGGGTCCCATGGACCCCTCAGACATCCCCTTGCAGGTGGGTGCAGTCACTGACTGCACTCGCCTGCAAGGGGATCTCTGATTTTGTACAGGAATTCACTGCCCCCAGAGCAGCACCAGCTCGTGGCTGCCATGGGAGCAGCGCATTCATGGTAATAGGGCGTATTTTCGTTGTCTGCACCCAGCGCACCTATTTTAAGGCGCCCGGCACAAACAATGAAAATGCGCATTTACCATAATACGGCCCCAGGAGTTTTCATGGCTCTCTACTGCCTTTCAGCTCTCCCATTGGAGCATTTTTCAAGACATGTTGGATGAGAACCACTTAGATACCTGGTGTTGCTCAAGGTGCTCCTGGAGAGAGGAGTGAGATCATCAATGATGGCTTTGAAGGAACAGTTGTATATTGGTCTTGTAGGAAGCAGGACGCTGAGGGAACGTAGAGGAGAAAGGAGCACGTAGATGATCTCTATCGAGAAGCCGATAATCACCACAAGAACTCCTACTTAGTATGAGACCTACTAGCAATGGTGATGGGAGATATTTTTAAAGTAATACAGAAATAACAGGATGGAGGGTTTGGATGCGGTCTTTTTAGTAATGAGGACGCCAAGGACAAAGCCTTTGCCATGGGTAGGTTTGCTAGAGAACTGAGGGAGGTCATTAGTTGAGAAAAAGGTTGATAGTACAGAGGATGTACTCCATTGACATTGACATTGGAGAGGTATGGTGCAGCGGCCAGGGCAGCTGACTTCGGAGCATAGGGCTCATGGTTTGATCCCTGGCTCCGGCGGCAGCTCAGCTCAGCACCATGTGACTCTGGGCAATAGCTCACTTAATTTCCACGACGGCCCCCCAGCGCCTTGAGACCCGTAAGGGTGAGTAGTTCGTGCTTTACAAATACGGATTTATTTATATTTAAATTTTAGTGCATTATTTTAGAGTGCACAGTTCAGAAAGAGAAAGAGGCAACCCCTGCCCGCTGTTTACAAACTGCACTGTCTGAAAATCAAGATCTAACTTGGATAACTATTGGGTTAAAATAAGTCACTTTACGCAATGCAGGTGCTAAAAACAGGCACTTGGTTCCGCGCTGAGTCAGCAAAGCCCATCATGATACTTCCCCAGGCCCCCTGTGCACAGACTATATATAGGATGTGCACCAGGCTGGGGAACAAGACCTATAGGCCGCATAATTGTATTTGAAAGGAAATGCTGTGGGATTGTGGGAAGCGTCCAGGTGTAAACAAGGGTATGGGGAATTTTGGCACCCTAGGCCGAATGACTGTGGTCTAGATGGAGCCACATGCGTTTCTACTAGGTGCAGCGTGACGGTGCCTCTGTGTTGATAGCACCCGGTACAGCTGCCTAGCATTGAATTAATAACCCACCCACCCGGGCAGAACCAAGCAGAAATTCCCAATCTCTATTAAAAGGAGCTATCTCATGAGTGGGAGAGCATACATGCCAACCCTCCCGATTCAGTCGGGAGACTACTGATTTCATGGCTGGTCTCATGCCTCCCGATTCCTGCATGCAAAAACCCGATTCCTCAGCAGGCTTCAGACTGCTGGGACTGGTCTTGTGTGACTCGGATTATGCACTGCCAGTAACCTGCTCCTGCAGGCAAGTGCACAACATTTTTGTCACACTGTCTCTGCCTGCCGTTGCGTTTCTTCTGTGCTCCCGACAAGTAGGTAAAAAGTTACATGTGCATTTCTGATATGCAGAAATGCAAATATACGTTTGCATTTTGGAAATGTGCAGCAGCACACTTGCAAGTCCCACACATGCCAATAGACCCGATGCAGGCTGCAACAGAAGTTAATGGAAGAAATACATTCTCACATTTATTTTTTTTAAATCTTCCCACTTTCCTTTTCCGGAATGTTGGCATGTATGGGAGAGTAGCCACTCTCCTAGAGCTCTTCAGAATGGGTGACACAAAATTGGCAGGACGATAAAGCCTGCAAAAGGAAAATTCATTTATAATTTGTTAAAGTAATTTCTTAGAGCACTCTTGCACAAAGTGCTTTGAAGAAGAAGCAGCAGGGAAAACAGAGAGATTTGTAAAAGGAAAGTGCTGGTGTAAAGCACTGGGTCGATCACTGGACCACCTCATGACAGAGCCTCTTAAAAATAACCCAGCAACTTTTAGTCCAGCAGCAGCCGGAAACCGGAAACTACTTACTTCCGCAGTTCAGAGACCAGCAGTGAGAATAAGCGGAAATCCTGACCGGAAATGAAACCAAGTGAAACTGAAGGGAGAGACTGAGGAGGGAGGGGGAAAGAAATGTACAGAGGACAACACGATTTCAAAATAAAAGTGAAAATGTAAAGACACCCAGTATAAAGAGGGTGGTCATTTCTTCAGAATTTTACCATAATCGCCATTATTTTTATGCCAAGACAGATAAAAAGAATTGTGGGAAATCTGCAAAAGCTGACAGTTTTCCTCTTTGAGATACAAACTTTAAAAAGTAAATACTAGAAGATATCACTTCAAAAGTATTTTAGTGCTGTCTGAAATATTCCCAAACAAATACTAAGGCAAACCGGGGAGAACTGTCATGTTAGAAAAGAGCAAATGGTACTGGCCCTCTTTTTTTATGAACCCTAAGTAGAAGTGATGTAAGATATGGTGAGGAAGGGTGCAACATAGATGACCAATATCAGCCGTACACAAGAATTTTAAATGTGTGGTCAGAAGCCCTGGAGTATATATTTGTTAAGAACTAGAAAAAGTGCAGGGCCATTTTAAAGAGAATAGAAAGCTAAAGTTTTAGGAAGAATTTCTAAGAAAAGCAAGGAAGTGCAGAGCTATTGTCATGGAGCTGAAAGCAGCCATGGTTAGGGCTCCATACGGATATTGTAGGCAGCTGCCTTACCGTATCCCTACAAATGGCCACCAGGTGGTGTCATATTGCATCAAATGGCCTCAAAAAAAGCCTTTTTGCTCGGCCAAGGGAGTGCCCAAAAGTAATGTTCCCTGGGCTTTGAAATACCAGAACTAGACGAGGCAGAACCGGGGGTTAAATTGTTCTGTAAAGTTCAAGAAAGTTCAATAAGAAAGTGCACATAAGAGCCCGGACAAAACTGTAATGGCCCGAGAAAGCATTGCCAGCTTCAGAGCCGCTAAGCAACGAAGAAGGGCCTCAAACAAACTTGAAGATCGCCCATGGGATAACATGCTGAATGAATATTCGACTTAACACCTCTATGCACTAGGTGACTGTAAGGAAATGCCTTTTTTTGCATGATGACCCTCAAAGTTCTGGACTCAGGGGCGTAACAGACACCCCCCCAGTCTTCAGTACGTGAAGGGGGGGGGGGGGGGGGGCCCTCAGCTCATCTGTAGAGAGCTGTGAGGGGTTTGCTCTAAAGCAGCTGCAGTGTGCAGCCTGCTCAGGACTGAAGAGAAACAAAGTAACAACTTACATTGTTTCTCTTCAGTCAGAGCGCGCCAGGCCCGGAACAAGAATGGGGGTGGGGGCCCTCAAAGAGAGCATTCTGCACAGGGCACTGCTCCTCTGAGAAGGGACGAGGCAGCACAGAGCTGACTGGGGCAGGAAAAGGTTTGCAGATCCAGGAACAGGACTCTGCTGGGACGCATTGGAAGGTACAAAATCAGGGGCAGAGCTATCAGTGGTGCAGCCAGTGCAGTGGCACCGGGGTTCAGGAGCGAGGGGGGGCATCTTGCCTGTGTAGACTGCATTTATTTAACTTGTTGGCTCCTCAGATCAGTTTTTTCCTTGTATCTGCCGTGCACCAACCTCTTTGTTTCCACTCGCTGGAGAGAAAGAAACTGGAAGGACAGGTAGAAAAACAAGCATTTGCAATGCAATAGGTCTCACAATTGCGAGATTTTTAGCTACTGGCATTGTAAATGACAATGCCTTTTATTTATTTGTTTAAAAAACTCCACATAAATAAAAGATTTCAGGTAAGTAAAGTTTTCATTTATTTCAGAGTTCAAAAAAGCAAATCTTCAGTACACATTTCGACCTCTGCAGGTCTTAATCATATGGAAATGCTGGGTAAAACACTTGCACATGTTTTTAAAGCAAGTTCTTAACAGCCATAAAAAACAGACTTCGAATATTGAGCGGTGACGTCGCTTGCGAGCCCCGACCCGAGAGGCTGGGCATTCCTTTTCGTCAGTTTGCTTTTTTTTTGGGAAATATGTATATATAATTGACTTTTTGTACTCAAACTGATCAGAACATTCACCTAATCATTATTGGCACATTTGGATATCTTTTTAATTGCGTATTTTGCACACATGTTTTAACTTTTACAAATTATATAAAACATAAATTATCCTTTCCCAGATAGAAATGAAACCATGCACTTGCACTTTACTGCCATGAAAATTATTGCTAGATGTACTTTACAGATAGTAATATGAGTAAAAAATGGCGGATAGTTGTCGCCATTGTTTTAACATGAGGGTTAGTAGTCTAGCATTTGCACAATAGTAGAAATAGACAAAGGGATCTAAATGCACTTTTTCACTTTAAATTGGCGATCTAGACAATGGGACTCTATGGTCCAGTTGAAGGCGGGGAGCCAAAACGTGTAGACCGTCCATGTTAAATAAACACTTTTGGTTTTTACAAGCAACTTACCTGTGGAATCTACTCTTTTGGTGCCGTGAAATCCTCGCCGTGTGGAGGTGTGAAACTTGTTGGAATATTCGTGCAGTGGCTGTACTGCATATCACGAGCACTCCGGGATCAAGGTGAAGCGGTCTGATTCTTTGACAGTCAATCATCGTAAGCGGACATTCAAACCAACGCCTCTGCCACGAATGAAGGAAATGCCTGTTCGGCATCCGATACAGAGAAGGAGACGAAACGGAGAAATGGCGAAAAGTGTGGTGGTGAGTACGAGAGGTGGGGGGAGGCACAGTGAGTAGCGGCCGACCGCGTTGCGAGCGTAACGCGGGGGACACGCCTCACTGCCGAAACTCACATCACGGAAAACCACCAACACTTGCAGCCGCATCGGGGAAAGCTTAGCGGTTTAAAGTGTATACTGATCCCCGGTGATTCACGTGCTCGCAAAACTAGGCCTACGTTAAACCACCACTAAAAGATAATATATGTGGCATTCCCCGGACTTTTTACCCTTTTTGGGAAAAACAGTGTGAAAACAAAAGAGCGATACGACAACGTTTGAAAAATACACATTAGAGTAAAAATTAAGGATATAATACAACTAGTGCAGGGAAAAGAAGTAGAATACAAAAACCCTCATATAGAAAAAATCATGGCAGAAAGAAGCAAAAATAGAGGCCAACGGGCAAATGAATTACTAGATGATAATATGGCAGCTATTGGGAACTCTAACCCCAAAGATACCCAAGTTGAAGGGTAAAGGAGAACAGTTCAAATTGTTATCAGAGAGCTACAGCAGACCAGGATCATTGAGGTCAATAAAGTGGTGGGAGAAAACCACTCTGGAAAAATATATCGAATTTAAAAGAGTGCCAAGAGGCCTAAGAATTTTAATAATGCCAACATTAAATGATTTGGACCTGGACTTAATCAAACAGTGGCAATCCGATACAAATGACTGTTCTTTTAGAGTATTGAGAACTTTGATCATACACGCGGAAAGGAAATTAGAGGCCACAATCCTAAAGATGAAACAGCAAGAAAATGAGTTGGAAAAATTCATGGAGAATGAGGAAAAGAAGGAATTGCTGGAATCCATGGAGAAAAAAATAAGCAAACATGAAGCTGATGTAGAGAAGAGGAAAGCTAATAAGTTCAACCGCGATCGAATCGACTATGCAAATGGTCGAATATATACATTCGCCAGAAAATATGACTCACTCAGGAATAGAGCAGTAATGGACAAATGTGCGGGTTATGAAACCACTGGCACAGTGGACAGCTCGGACATCAGCTCAGCTGATGAAGAAGCAAGTACATCGAATTTGGATTTTTGTGGGGAAATGAGGCTTGTATAAATGGTGATGCGACAAAGAGGAAGAGGAAGAGGGATAACATGGGGAAGAGGACAGAGCAAACCCCAACCTCAACCCGAAGAAGCAGAAAGTGGAGCAAAGAACAAAAGAGGAAAAGAAAGGAAAAAGCAAAATTAATGAAAAATTCAATCAAAAAGGACTTAGTTATAAACATCTCCAGCAAAATTCTAAGTCCTGATCAAACAAGCTTGCTCAATAAAGGATTGACTTTCTGCCCCAATTGCGATATGGATCTACCAAACTTCCGCATTGACATGTACAAGTTCTGTCGTAAACTAAATCTTAAGAAATACTATGAGGACAAACCACAAAAACCACAAAACCCTAATCAAACATCTTTGCCCAAGACTGACATCTCCTCATTATATCAACGAAACATACCAACGTTGAGAACCTTAAAAACACTAGGAGATAATCCTGATCCAATCAATCAAGCATGGATTCTCAGGCGGAAGATGACCTACAATTCTGCCAAAATATGGGCATCTCAACATGGAAGGGAGGAGATAGTGGACTAAGGACACAATCAACATTTTGTCCACAACTCCCACCTGGGAATAAAATAGACCTATTCCATGAAATTGTGGTGGAAGAAGTTAACAAACTATCAAAATCAAAAAATGAACAAAAATAAATCATGGAATCTAACCCCAGGGGAACACAAAGCCCTGAAAGAACTAAGAGATGATCCAAAAATTATTGTGAAAGCCTCAGACAAAGGCAGTAACATTGTCATACAAGACCTTGAGCAATACATAAATGAAGCTAATAGACAGCTACAGAATAAAGATCATTATGAAAAATTGGATAAGAATCCGATGGAGGTATGGACTCTGGAATACCATCTGAAATTGCAGACATGGAAGGATCTGGGGCTGATTGACTTTGAGGAATACATGTACTTGAAGGTTGATCATCCCATCATAGCAACCATATATTTTCTACCGAAGGTACATAAGTCAATCATCAACCCACCAGGAAGACCTATCGTGAGCTCGATTGGGTCCCTTCTCGAAAAAACATCACGCTTCATCATTTTCCTAATGGATTACGTAACATTATTACCATTGTACCTGAAAGATATGACTGATTTCCTCAATAAAATACGAGATGTCCAATGGAATGACCAACTCATCATGGTAACAATAGACGTAACCTCTTTGTATACGTCAATTCTCCATTCAGACGGAGTAATGGCCATCAGACAGTTCTTAAAAACAAGATCATTGAGCTATCTAGAACAGTCTGATATGCTCATTGAGATGCTACAGTATTGTCTAACTCACAACATCTTCCTGTTCAAAGGGGAACTGTTTCTCCAAAGGCAGGGGACGGCAATGGGTACATCGTTTGCCACGATATACGCAAACTTGCTCATGGCAGTATGGGAAGCCGATGTATTGAACACCAAGCACAAATCCAACATCAAAATCTGGACAAGATTTATTGATGACCTTTTGTGGTCTGGGAAGGAGAACAATCAGACCTTGAAATCTTCATCCAAACATTGAACAAAAATAATTATAATCTGTCATTCACATCTACACTTAGCAAAAATCGTGTCATATTTTTAGATGTGGAAGTGTTCATCAAAGACCAGAAGATTTGTACAAAGATACATCGGAAACCAACTGCCTGCAACAGTATACTCCACGCCAATAGTGGGCATCCAAAACATCTAAAGTGGAGCATACCGTACGGAGAAATGCTCCCTGCAAAGAGAAATTGTTCAGAAACAATTGATATCGAACAAACTCTTGATGAAATGAGCACACGTTTCTTGGAGAGAGGCTACCCTCTGGAAGTTATAAAAACAGCCAGAACAAAAGTCAAACTTAAACCAAGAATAGACTTATTAACATCATACAAAGAAAATCTAGAAGAAGATAAAGAAGAAGACATTACATGGCTAATTGTAGACTTCAACAACGAAAATAAAGAACTGAAAGATATCATAAAGAAAAATTGGGGTATCTTAATGCTTGATGAGACATTAAAAAGAAAGTTACCATCAAACCCAAGTATAACATACAGAAAAACAGCGTCATTAGGAGACATTTTGAAACACAGCCACCTTGAGATCAAGGAACCTGAGAAATCCACTTGGTTAAATACTCCTGGATTTTGGAAGTGTTCAAAATGCAAGGCCTGCGAACATGGTCAAAACAGCTTATCATTTCAACTTCAAAATGGAAAAATAGAATACATCATTGACCATATCACCTGTGAATCTAAATATGTGGTATATATATTGGAATGCCCCTGTAAAAAGAAATATGTGGGGAGTATGATTAATAAATTAAAGTTAAGAATACTCAAACACTTAAGAGCTATCAAAAATAAAGACCTTTCCTATCCAATGGCGAAACACTTCTCTGAACACCACTCCAGTAATAGCCAACAATTGAAATACTTTAGCTTAAAGATCGTGAGGCAAAAAGAACGAGGAGGTGACAGAACTTTGGACTTAAGGAAAACGGAATCTCGATATATTCTATCCATTGGAACTGAGAGTCCATTTGGCATAATCTGGATGCAGAACTGCACATTCACCTGCAATAATATTATATATAAGAACTCGTTGATATCTGAATACCTTCATCCAGATTTGAAATGAACATTTTCCATTTAACGGCCACAGAATATATTGTACAGGGACTAACCAAGAAAAACCATTATTTGGAAGAAGATTCACCATGAATTAACTCATTGTAAGAAATCTAGAAAAGATGGGAAAAAGGGCAAAATGGAACGCAAATAGGCAAGAATTTGCTTTATAAGAAATTGTAAAATATGTGCCATATGAAATGTAATGGGACTGAATCCAATGAACTTTTCTCTAGATTTTAAGTGTTTTGAATGTTGAAATTTGAGGATTGTTTTATTTGTGAAATATATACTTTATGGATATTTTTATACAACAGTCTGTAAAATAGGAAAATGAGCAAATGCACTAAGCACTTTTGGGTGACATACAGATCATATTGTTTCCCTTTGCTTTAACACTTATAAGAGAGAGAAAAAAGGAAAAGAAAAAGAAGGGAAAAAGGGAATGGCGGATTTGATCAATCCTCATGAATCTGCCCATTGGTATTTTGTCCCCATTTTATTCTTTTAGAAATAATTAAATATTTTTTTACGACATTTCGGATAATGATTTTATGCTAAACAAACAGTTTGATTAACTTATCTAGTACTTTACTGTAAATTGACTTTTTGTACTCAAACTGAGCAGAACATTCACCTAATCATTATTGGCACATTTGGATATCTTTTTAATTGCGTATTTGCACTTATGTTTTAACTTTTACAAATTGTATAAAACATAAATTATCCTTTCCCAGATAGAAATGAAACTATGCACTTGCACTTTACTGCCATGAAAATTATTGCTAGATGTACTTTACAGATAGTAATATGAGTAAAAAATGGCGGATAGTTGTCGCCATTGTTTTAACATGAGGGTTAGTAGTCTAGCATTTGCACAATAGTAGAAATAGACAAAGGGATCTAAATGCACTTTTTCACTTTAAATTGGCGATCTAGACAATGGGACTCTATGGTCCAGTTGAAGGCGGAGAGCCAAAACGCGTAGACCGTCCATGCTCTGCACTATGGTGTATTAAATAAACACTTTTGGTTTTTACAAGCAACTTACCTGTGGAATCTACTCTTTTGGTGCCGTGAAATCCTCGCCGTGTGGAGGTGTGGAACTATATATATATATATATATCCACACAAATCTGTAGTATCGGTCAGAAGATTGTTCAAACCAAATCACAACAGTGCCGCGGCTCCAATAAACAAAACGTGTTTATTTACGAAAGCAACAAACAATCCCAACGCGTTTTGGAGTTACTTCACTCCTTTGTCACAGATTAGGTTTTGACTTTTTTCATTTCACTTTTAAAGAGACCACCACATAGGTAACGTGCCAAACGTGATAAACATAGAAAAAAGGTTACATGTTTTGTCACTGTCATTTTTCAATAAAGTTACTGCAGAGCTAGTATAATTGGTGAACATTTTTTAACATAACCACACATGATTTATGTTTGAATATTGAATGACATATGGTAGCATTGCGCATTAATTAAATGGTTCATGTCGATCAACCGGAAAGAAAACAATTCTGCCACAGTGGGCAAATATATCTGAAATCCAAATCTTGAATTTCTATGGCATTGCTGCCTCTACATTCAATCCTCTAACACAATTCAGCCCCAGTGGGTAAAAGAATATACTTCTTAAATTGTAATGGTCTACCCCAGCATTCAATTCTAGCATTACTTAACTTCGAATCTCAAATGTTGATTAATTTCAAATCAATAATTTAGCCCCGGTGGGCATATCTCAGCATTGAAAGTCCACAATCAAGAATTAATAAATTAATAAATATCTTATAACAGTGGAAAGATATTAGAGCTCTTCTGCATTGCTTTCTTCATATCTGTAAAGACAAACAAAAACATGAACCAGTGATTAAGATACACGATAACCTATTGTTAAATCCATAAACAAACAAAACCTTTAAAAACACTTATACAAGAGGGAAACAGCTTCATCATCATTATTTATCCTAAATGTACGGACAATTTTTTGTCCAAATGTAAACCCATTGGGTAAAGTGTGTTGTATTTGATGATCATTTTGGATTCTAACCTTCTTAATTCTAAGGTCCTATCACCACCTCTTTCTCTCAATGGAATTTTGTCAAGGACATAGAATTTAAGCAGGTTGTCATTTTGATTGTGACTGGTCTTAAAATGACGCGCAATCGGATACTGCTTATCATTATTCTTGATTGCTCGTAAATGTTCTAACACTCGGTTTTTGGCCTTATGGATAGTGCTCCCTATAGAATTTATTACAGGGGCATTTCAAGGCATACACTACATATTCTGTGTTACAGGTTAAATGTTTTGCAATCCTGTGGGGTGGCTGTTTGGCTGAAATTGTGAGTGTTTTACAGCTTTCACTGTATTTGCAAGCTTTGCACTGGTTACAAGTATAGAAACCCTGAATCTCATTTTTGTTTTTAACTTGGTTAACTAAACAAGTACTTAAACAATCTTTTAGCGATTTAGCTTTCCTGAAAGTTACTGCTGGATTATCTCCAACCTGTTCAGCCAAATCGCCGTCTTGAGGATTTCCCAATATTTTTTCAAACCTCTTTTGACTTCCCAGGCTTGATTATGGTATGTGGTAATGAATCTGATCTGTTCTTTCTCGTTTTCGGGCTTTTTCTTGGGTATAAGCAGATCATTACGAATTAGTTTATCAACTTTTGCTGTTGCTTGCTTGATTGTTTTTTTACTGTAACCTCTGTCTATGAACCTCTGGATCATGATCGCTTTCTCTTTTAAAAATCCTTCTTCAGTGCTGCAATTCCTCTTGGCTCTCAATAATTCGCCAAAAGGAATGCTGTGGATTAGATTGCTGGGATGGCAGCTGTCTGCATGTAGCAGACTGTTGCCTGCTGTCGTTTTATGAAATAACTGACTTGTTATTTTATTCTCTTTGATTTCGAGTTTAAGATCTAAAAACTCGATGGTTGTGTCACTTGTATGGCTAGTGAATTGTAAATTCATTGAATTGTCATTTAGGGGCTCATTACGATGGCGGGCGGACCTGAGTCCACCCGCCATCGTTGCGGTGTTTGGGACCGCCAGACATGCGGCGGTCCCACCACTGCAATTAGGATGCGCCCACCATACTGGTGGGCGCATCCAGG
Organism: Calotriton arnoldi; assembly: GCA_963921515.1. Classification (NCBI taxonomy): domain Eukaryota; kingdom Metazoa; phylum Chordata; class Amphibia; order Caudata; family Salamandridae; genus Calotriton; species Calotriton arnoldi. Next base: position 180,444 of record CAWUFW010015722.1, read on the forward strand.
GCATTTAACATTGCGGACGGTGCTGCTGGCAGCAGCACCGTTCGCAATGTTAAAATGTGATGCTGTGCATCTCCCTGCACTGCGTGGCAGGCACCGCATGGTGCCTGCCATGTAGTGCAGGGAAATGCAGGGGGGTACCATGGGTACCCCCCAGTACAACAACACCCCCCCCAACAAGGGGGGCCCGCAACGGGCCCCCAAACCCAATCCCCGCCAGCCTTTCCATGGCGGCATCACCGCCATGGAAAGGCCTTTTTTTACCCACATCCTAATTTGGTGGACGGTGCCTGCTAGGCACCGCCACCATTTTAGGCACCCTGCACCGTCCGCCAGGCAATCGGTACGATTGCCTTTGGCGGTGAAGCGGCAGACGGACTTTGCGTCCGCCGCGGTCCCCACCGCCATCCTAATTGGGTGGTGGGTAATTCGCGGTGTGATGGCGGAAGGACCGCCACCGCCGGGGCGGCAGTGGCGGGCCTTCCGCCATCCTAATCTGCCCCTTAGTGTTGTAATGAACTCCTGTGCTTGATAGTCTGTCCCTTTCCAGATACAGAAGATGTCGTCAATGTATCTTACCCAGAGGACGACGTGGTCATCGAACTGTTTGATGGTACTTACAACTTGCTTCTCCCACCGGCCTAAATACAATCCGGCAAAGCTGGGGGCGAAGCAAGTTCCCATCGCCGTCCCCTGGGTTTGTTTGTACAACTGTTTATTGAAGAGAAAGAAATTATTGGTGAGGCAAATGTACATCATTTCGAGGAGCATCTCAGTGTGCAGGAGGAAAGACAGGGATCTTCCTTTCAGGAAGTATCTACACGCATCTATGCCTAAATCATGTGGGATACAGGTATAGAGACTGCTGACATCTAGACTCATCAATAAATAATTTTCATTCCATGTGATCTCATTAATGTTTCTTAAAAAGTCTCCCATATCTCTTACATATGAAGGCAATGCTTGAACAAGGGGTTGTAGAAAATAATCCACATATTTGGAAGTATTCTCTAACAAACTTCCTCTAGATGACACAATAGGTCTTCCCGGGGGTTTTGACAGATTTTTATGCAGTTTGGGCAATAGATATAGTGCAGGAATTTTGGGATATTTACATGATAAAAATAAAAATTCATCCCATTCTAAAACTCCCCTGTCACGCCAATTCTCAGGTTTTTAAAAAAAATCACTATTCGCCTCATCATATTGTTTTTTTGAAGCTGTTACATATCTGTCTTTATCTGATAGTTGTTTATAACCTTCCTCCAAATACATTTCAAGGGGCCAGATAACGACATTGCCACCCTTATCAGATTTTTTAATGACAATATTAGTACTCATTTCCAACTCATTGAGGGCTTCTATATGAGATTTTTTCAAGTTGTTCTTAACATACGGTCTGCGTGAATGAATTTTTTGCAGCTCCTTGATCATGCCTCTTTCAAAGGAATCAATGGCATCATTACAGATCTGCGGTAAAAAAAACGATTTTGGTTTAAATCCGCTAGCACATCTATTAAATACTCCAAACTCCAGTTGTAGAAATAAGTGTAGATTTATTGGCAGCACGGCAAGGGCATCCGCCCACGTTAAGCTCCAGATGCAACTGGAGAAACAGTGTAGAACACATACTAGTCAGCACTCCACGAAGAATGTAGTACACAATATAAAGGTATACAAGGCGCATGCCAAAGGAGGCAGGCAGCATGGATGATGTCATGGTAGTGTAGACATGAATGTGGTAATGGAATGTACAATACATGAAAGTGGGATCTAACACATCCCCTAATTAATTAAAGAAAAGGAAGCAAGGGGAGGGAAAGGGGAAACAACAAGTGGTTAAACAAAATCAATAAATCTTTTAGGAACTTGCCTCAGACGATTAGATATTTTAACTCTAGAAGCCACCGTCTTATTGCTTTGCTCACCATGCAAGTTTTCGGAACGCAAAGCTTGGTGGTTTACACCACAAAAGTCATTCGCGGTGGAAAGTAACTGACAGGGTATTTTGCTATTCTTATAGTGTTCCGGACCTTTCCATCTCGAGTAATTACGCTATTGCTAAACACTTTCTTGACCTGCATTGCTTTTCCAAACTTATTAGAACCTTTATTGACCAAACCAGGTTTTAAAATCCTGACCCAATCACCAACCTTGAACTTGTGCACCTTTGTTCTCCATTTGTTATCATACCATTGTTTTGTTTTATTTTGCTTTATTTCCACCCTCTTAGCAGTGTCATGTATACACTCTTTATCGATTCCAAAACTCTTGCACTTTTCCCTGAACCACCATGGACATACGCTGGAAGCAGGATCTCTTCCCTTTAGCAATTTGAACGGACTGACCTCGGTGGTGGAGTGCGGATTAATACGATATACCCACAAACGTTCTCTCAACGCACTTAACCAATTACCACCATGTTTGAGAGAGTCAGTGACAAAACCTTTGAGCACACGATTAAAGCGCTCTACTTGTCCATTCTCATGTGGTCGAGACGTGAGCGTATGCTTAATGCCACAACTCTTTAAAAATACACCCATCTCGGATGAGGTCAGTTGTACTCCATTGTCAGAAACTAGAGTAGAGGGACACCCCTCTCGTGAAAACACCTCTTTAAAAAAATTTATGACAGCACTTGTGGTGGCTTTTGGGACAAATTTCACCTCTGGCCATTTAGAATGGTAGTCGATAATGACCAACGCAAAACGGGAACCTTCGGGCAAAATGTTAAAGGGACCTGATATATCGAAAGCAACCTTCTGCCAGGGTTCCTCAGGCCACTTGACTACCTTTAAGGGAGGGGTATGCACCTTTAGCATCTTTTCACTGGATACACACTCATTGCATTCCCTGACTATGCGATCAATGAACCTATCCATGCCAGGCCACCAGAAGTAGCTTCTGATAAAACGCTTCATGGAAGATATACCTGGATGTGTTTTGTGAGCGATCCTCAGTATGACATCTTGTATTCCCTTAGGAGGAACACACTTGCCAGCTTTGAAAATTAAATTTCCTTCCATTTCTAACTCATCCGAAACATTGAAAAAAGTTAACAATTCTGACCTCACATCACTCTTCTTCGGCCATCCTCCCATTACAAATTTCTTTAGATCATTCCACCTGTCATCACCCTGTTCGCTTTCTTCCCAGAGTTGCTCCAAGATTTCATGGAACTGTAATGGAACAACGTCATTAATGCCCACCACAAAATCACACTCCTTAATTAAACTTACATTATTATGACTACAAGGTAAGCGTGACAGAAAATCTGCTGTGACATTTTTCTTTCCAGGAACATATTCGGTTCTGAAGTTGTACTCCTGAAGCTTCGATGCCAACCTTGTAATTCTGGCTGTGGAATTCCACCCTCCTCCAGCAGAAAGAATATTTACTAAAGGTTTTGATCCGTCCTTAAGGTGAATTTACTTCCCCACACATAGATTCTGTAATGCTCAACAGCCCAAACACACGCAAGCAGTTCTCTTTCAATCACTGCATACTTGCGTTCGGTTTCATTCAAAGTCCTGGACGCAAAAGCGACATTCCATTCATCCTTGCCATCCTTTTGTGACAGCACACCCCCAAGCCCATACAAACTGGCATTGACCATGATGATGCATTCCTTTTTCATGCGGAATGGTCTTAATGTGGGTGCATTGACAACATCCTTTTTTATGTCATCGAAAGCTTTTTGTTGTTCCTCTGCCCATTCGTAAGCAACATTTTGTCTTAGTAATTTCCTTAACGGCTCCATTTTCGTAGCAAAATTCTCTACAAACTTACTATAGTACTTGCACATGCCTGCGAAAGATAAAATGTGTTCCTTGTTGTTGGGTGATGGAGCATTAAGAATGGCATCAACATTGGATTTTTTAGGCACAACTCCGTCACCAGATAATGTGTGTCCTAGGTATTCAACTGATCGTTTGAATAATTTACATTTATGTGCCTTAAGTGTGAGACCAAGACTTTCTAACCTTTTGCATACCTCATTTAGATGAACCTCATGCACAGTTTCATCCTTCGAAAAGATCAAAATATCATCTTGGAAACATTTTACGTAGTCATCCATGTCCCTGAAAATTTGAAATATTACTCTCTGAAAGACTGACGCAGCCGACGCCAGCCCAAAAGGCATCCTCGTGTATTGGTAAAGCCCTTGTGGTGTGATGAAAGCTGTGTACTTTTTCGACTCCTTTGTAAGCTCTAACTGGTGATAAGCGGACCTTAAGTCCAATGTGGAGAAGATTTGTGCACCCTCCAACATGGAGACCACCTCACTAATGTTGGGTAGCGGGTGGCAATCTATAACAATGTTGGAATTTAACGCCCTTAAGTCCACACACACTCTCAACTTTTGATCTGGCTTGCGTACTAAAACGATGGGTGAAACCCATTCAATCAATCAATCAATCAATCATTTGTATAGTGCGCTACTCACCCAGAGGGTCTCAAGGCGCTTGGGGGAGGGGGGTCCGCTACTGTTCGAACAGCCAGGTCTTGAGTTGCTTCCTGAAGGAGAGGTGGTCCTGGGTAAGGCGGAGGTGGATGGGTAGGGAGTTCCACGTCTTGGCAGCCAGGTAGGAGAAGGATCTTCCTCCCGTTGTGGCTCTTCGGATGCGGGGGACGGCGGCGAGGGCGTGGTTGGTCGATCGTAGCTGGCGGGTGGGAGTGTAGAAGGTCAGACGGTCGTTGAGGTATCTGGGGCCTTGGTTGTGGAGAGCTTTGTGTGCGTGGGTGAGGAGTCGGAACGTGATTCTCTTGCTGACGGGGAGCCAGTGCAGGTCTCTCAGGTGTCCGGCGATGTGGCTGTGTCGGGGGATGTCCAGGATGAGTCGAGCTGAGGCGTTCTGGATGCGTTGGAGTCTTTTTTGAAGTTTGGCTGTGGTTCCCGCGTAGAGGGAGTTGCCGTAGTCCAGTCGGCTGGTGACGAGGGCCTGGGTGACCGTCTTCCTGGTTTCGGTGGGGATCCACCGGAAGATCTTGCGCAGCATGCGTAGGATGTTGAAGCAAGACGAGGAGACGGCGTTGACTTGTCGGGTCATTGAGAGGGAGGAGTCCAGGATGAAGCCCAGGTTGCGTGCGTGGTCCGTTGGTTTGGGTGCGTTACCCAGGGCAGGGGGCCACCAGGAGTCGTCCCAGGCGGAGGGTGATGATCCTAGGATGAGGACTTCCGTCTTATCTGAGTTCAGTTTCAGGCGGCTGTTCCTCATCCATTCGGATGACTCTATAGTTTCAATGATGCCCTCATTGGATAATTCTTTGAGCATGTCTCTTAGCTCATCCCTTATGTTAATGGGCACACCCCTCAATTTTTGTTTGACCGGGCATGCATTTTCTTTTAAGACAATTTTATGTGCAAAATTCCTCAATCTGCCCAATTTGTCACAGAAGATCTTGTTATATGTGTTGATTAGTTTTGTTTCTCTATCATTAAAGATAACATTTGTGTTAATATTTGCAATTTTTCCCATTTCTTGTTCCCCACATAGAGACATGGGTTCACTAGACCGTGGATTCAGTATGATCCCCAATTCCACTGGTCTCGCCAACCCAAAATATTCACTCCTCTTACTGCAATGTATAGCTTTATATGTGCACATCTCTCTTTAAAGTATAATGTAACTTGGAAGAATCCTTCCATCTCAATTCTTGACCCATCAAAGCTCTCAGCAACAACGTCAGATGGTTGTAACTTATCATAATCACAAATATTAAGCAATTTCTCTTTGTAATATTGTACAGTGATAATTGTCCAATGTGAACCAGAGTCTACCATGAGATCCAAATCTGCTCCTAATACCTGAACAGAACATTTAGGGGATCTCATGTTGATTTCTTTATCGGGTCCGCTGTTAATGATGGACACAACAAACCCTTTGTTAGAGTCTGACATTTCTCTAATGCTGATGACTCTGTTTCCCTCAGATATGCATGAAACCGCACCTCGTGTCTAATTGGGCTGACGCCTATTGTCCCTGCATACACTCACAAAGTGCCCCATTTTGCCACAATTTCTGCAATCTCTATTTATGGCGGGGCATCCTGGGAAGGAAGCTACATGATATCTACTTCCACACCTATAACACGCATTGTGACTGACAAAATTATCATTTCTCTTATTAGGGTAACTATTGTTGTACTTAGTTGCACTGTACTTTCCTTGTGGAGCATCATTTTTAAACTCATTCTTAACCTCATTTTTAAACTCATTCTTAACCTTAACTACACATCTCTTCCTCAGTCATAGTCTTATTAGAATTCTGCCTTACAGTCTCCATCCACTTCTCCGATTGTATCAGAGCTTTCGCTGTAGATACAGTTTCCGCTAGATTGGGATCTCCCATGACCCATAACTTCTCCTGTATTTTCTTGTTCTTTACATGTACAATATTTTGGTCACGTATCATTTCATCTGTCATCATTCCAAAGTTACAGTGCAAGCTCAACGATCTCAAGGCAGTTAAAAAGTCATCAAACGACTCTTCCTCCTTCTGAGCCCTGGTGTAGAATTTAAACCTATTTAAGGCAATACTCATAACGGGTTTGAACCTTTTTTCCATTCTTGTTAATGCCTCAATATAAACATTCATGTTGTCCCCTTCTCCTTCTCCACCTTGCGTGGTAATCTGGGGTAGCGTCCTGAAAATAACCTGCCCCTCAGAACCTAGGCAGTGTAGGAAAATACTTTTTTTCCTTTCAGAGCCCATGCTTTCCCCATCTATGGCTTTCATATAGATGATGAATTCTTCTTTCCACCTTGACCAAGGTACGGGTGGCTCACCCTTGGTTTGTAAAAATTTTGCTGGAGGGTCAAATTGCATTTTATATATGTATAGGAGAAGGTAAATGAAGAAGAAAATATTGATGAGTCCTGTAATACTTTTGTTCTATAGAAGTTATGAGGCTGATAAACTAAAAATATGTTGAAAGAAAACAGTTGTTATCAATAAACTGTAAAGTTGTGATTAAAGTCACGGATAGAAAACAATTAATAATAAAACTCACTTCTTGACGAAAAGTGGTGGATGCGGCTCAAAATTCACTCACCGCGAAGTAAACCAGGCAAAATGTAGGAGGAAATGCACACGACGATGTGTATTAATTAGAAAACACATTCACCGGTGCGCGGTTGTCATGGAAACGGCAAAATGGCTGCCACGTAACGTTGCACGCACGCAGGCTTGCGCGATGACGGAAATATGCTTGCCTGAATGCATGTTCTTAAGAATGTAGAATGCAGGCTTCAGAACGCGCAGCTGAGCACATTCGGAAAGCGAAGACGGGTGACAGGACGTGAGGCAGGTGAGTGATCCGTTGCCTCGTTCTTGTTTTCTTTTGAAAGTCCGCTTGCTCCTGTAGTGTCAAACCAGCTCACAATAAGATCCAAATAAAGATACGCCCCAAAACGAAGTATTATAAGGGTGAAACGTTGCTCCCGGTGCAAATCCAAGGAAAGGCAAAGCGGCTCAGAATAAAAACAGATAGCTGAGTTTAGCAAAAAAATGCACAAAATTTCGTGGATCCAAGAAAAAACACTCTGTTCCCATGCTGAGGTGTAGACAAGAGTGGTTCTTCAGCTCGTCGCCATTATTAAATACTCCAAACTTCAGTTGTAGAAATAAGTTTAGATTTATTGGCAGCACGGCAAGGGCAACCGCCCACGTTAAGCTCCAGATGCAACTGGAGAAACAGTGTTGAACACATACTAGTCAGCACTCCACGCAGAATGTAGAACACAATATAAAGGTATACAAGGTGCATGCCAAAGGAGGCAGGCAGCATGGATGATGTCATGGTAGTGCAGACATGAATGTGGTAATGGAATGTACAATACATGAAAGTGGGATCTAACAACATCCCATTCCAACATCAAAGTCAGTGTTAACCAAATTTAAAAACGGATCGTCAATAAAATGCATGCATTGTGTGTAAAATATCGATATCATTAACCGTAAGGGTTGTCGGTTTTTCTTGTGATTTATTATTCCTCTGAGGATTTTTTAAAGCATGCCATTTTTTTTATGTCAATTTTCTCGTGAAATTAAAGAGATCTATACGAGTTTCAGTATAGTTAAATTTGGATGAAGGACAAAAGGACAATCCAAGTGATAACACTTCTAATTGTTTCTCTGTGAGCTTTATGATTTGAAAGATTTACCACAGTCCTGTTGTCTTTAATTTTCCTGCTTTTTGCCCTCTTGTCAATACTCCCACAGGACTGTCTTGTTTGTTCTTTCTGTTTGATTTTGCTCTGTTTCCTCCTCGAACACGACCTCTGGGAGGTGTTTCTTTGTGCGCTTGTGTGATCAGCCTTCCTCTGGCCATTAGATCGAATTCTTTTAAAATTTGGGCTTTTACTCCAAAAGACTCTGATTGTACCGAGATGTCACTCTCACTGTTATCACTGTCAACGGCCTCTGTTATGGCTGTTTCATTGCTTATCTGTTGCTCGGTATTGGGGGTAGTCGTTTTTGAAGTTGAAGGCTGTTCACGCCAATTTAGTTCATTTGTTGCACTTCTCAAATGGTCAAACTTTTTCCCAAACGTAAGAATCTGACCCTTCTCATAATCTATTTCGTCGCGGTGAAACTTTCTCAGCTTTTTTGCCTTAATTCCCTCCTCAATTTTCTCCAGTCTACTTTCAACTTTGGCCATTTCGGCATCAAATTCCTCTTTATTGCACAGTTCTTTTAGTTTTTTAATGAATTCCTCACTCTCTTTCGTAAGTCTTTCGCAATCCTTTTCCACGTATTTTGCTAAGATTTTTAACATATTTGTAGAACAATCATGGTTGTTCGTCACCCACTCCTCGACCATTTCCGGGTCCGGGTTGTGGAACGTGGGTGTGATGAAAATACGGAGACCCCGAGGTACTCTTCCACACTCTATGTACTTTTGTAAGGCTGTGGCCTCCCACCACTTAGATTGTTCCTTTTTTAGTACCTTCCACAGGTTATCCCAAAGTTTTCTTTTACTTAGATTATCATTCCGGCTCGTCTGTTCTGCCGTGCTCGCAGGACTTGATACTGCCGATTTTATGAACAGCTTACTCGCTGCCTCCCTCCTCTTGGTTTCTCTTGATGTTGCCATAATCGAGATCCCTCACTGTCGTTGTGGGATCAAGCAGCCACTCGCTGCTTACACGTTAATGCACTCGTTTCACCGAATTGTGTTCGAGGATTGAATGTAGAGGCAGCAATGCCATAGAAATTCAAGATTTGGATTTCAGATACATTTGCCCACTGTGGCAGAATTGTTTTCTTTCCGGTTGATCGACATGAACCATTTAATTAATACGCAATGCTACCATATGTCATTCGATATTCAAACAAAAATCATGTGTGGTTATGTTAAAAAATGTTCACCAAGTATACTAGCTCTGCAGTAACTTTATTGAAAAATGACAGTGACAAAACATGTAACGTTTTTTCTATGTTTATCACGTTTGGCACGTTACCTATGTGGTGATCTCTTTAAAAGTGAAATGAAAAAAGTAAAAAACTAACCTGTGACAAAGGAGTGAAGTAACTCCGAAACGCGTCGGGATTGTTTGTTGCTTTCGTGAATAAACACGTTTTGTTTATTGGAGCCGCAGGCACTGTTGTGATTTGGTTTGAACAATCTTCTGACCGATACTACAGATTTGTGTGGATATTAGGGGTTCCCTACCCCACCGCGTTGCCCGCCGTGACAAGAGGCTTGGGCTTTAGCGAAACAGTGGAGTGGATTATATATATATATATAAATATATATGTATATATATATATATAGTTTGTTTTTTTGATAATTCTTTCGATACTTTGGCATTTGCATTATAAGTATAGGGACACAATACTGTGGTAAACAATATTGTTTACCAAGATATTGTGTCATTGATCCTAAATACAAAAACCTACAGAGAAGGGTCTTGTTGCATGTAATCTCACAGATTATGGTAGTATTTTGTACTCTGTGGGTTTTCACTGATGGTTCTTGTTAGGCACTATTGAGGGGGGTTGTATATTATCTTGCAAACTGTAGTTTTCTACATATTCGTGATTTTTAACTACATGCATGATGGTTGCTAGTTTATATGCACACGAAAAGGCATTCAGACATTTGTAAGAGTAACGTTTGGCCCCGCTGTCTGTATCTTCTATACAAACACCCCTGTATTGGACTGCAAGGCTTTAAGGGTATGTAATGTCATGAACAACACATTGGGATCAGTATTATATTTGCATAATACACCGTATTTGTGGAGTTTCAGTAGTTTTAAGTTTTGGAACCTTGCCATAACATGTCTTCAACTGAAGTTTTTGGGCGATTTTTTAACATTAAATAGTAATGATTGTATTTTCTAATAATAACACTTTTCAGATACGTTTTTCCTGGTGACTGTTTTGGCTTTGTGATTAAACCCTAACTCAAGTCTGGAAGTCCCTCTTCCAGGTAACTCTGGGCATTTTCTTTGGCCCGTCTGTTACCTATGCCACCTTGGCGCTCTGTACCGGCCCCTCAGTAACCCTTGAGAGTAGGGTGACCAACCGTCCGTAAATTTCACGGACAGTCCGTAATTTCGGCCGTCTGTCCGTTGTCCGTGAAGATTTCTTTAGCGGACGCCATTTGTCCGTAATTTTAACAGCTGTTGGGTGACAGCCAATCATGTGCCTTTCTAATGCCAACCGTTTGCTGTGGAGAGCAAACAAAGCGATTTAGGATTGGCTTGAAAGCCCTCAGCCAATCCTAGAGCTCGCTGGTACACTGCAGGAGTGCTCTCATTGGCCCTGAGCACGTTTTGAGCATTTCATTTTTTTTTTACATTTTTCGGGACCCTTACTCGACCCCTGACCTCTAGATTCAGTAAAACGCGTTCTAAAGGCCAGGCCTCAAGGGGCCATTGCCTGGATTGGAGGCTGGGGAACTGTTAATGTCAGAATCCGAGCCTAATGCATTTTTGGAGGTTTCCTGCAGTTCTGGCTATTCTTCAGGAGATCCTCATCACACGACGCATTAAATAGATTAAATGACAGATAAAATATGGTCTCTGTGCGGTGGTGTAACACGAGAGCACTGGGCCCCAGTGCAAGCAATGATAATGTCACCCCCAGCCCTGCCAAGTACCACCCGGCCTTTCTGAGACACAGTTGTGAATATTGTAAGTATTTAAACTTGTGACCTGCCAGTTACAGTTCAGAGGGATGAGGGTTAAAAAGAAATCTTCAGCCAGAGCATTAATCCACTGAGCTGTTGTATAGCCACGCAAGTTTAAGTGTTTATTTCATGCCGTAATATGTGTGCACGACATGCAATATAGCGAAACACCTACATGAGGTTATTTCGGGATTTTTGTAGGTGCAATGACATTTAGCAATGGTATATTTAAGTGTTATTATGATAGATTTTCTGTAATACTTTTCTGATACGGGGCCCTTGTTAGTATGGGGCCCACCGTATTCTGAACTGGGAAGAATAAACGACCATATGCCTCTTACCATATGCAGATGCATGTATAAGCCACGTTGACCCACTGCACTACCTTTCTGACATTGGAAGCGGGGACCTGGCTATTAAACTGACTCTGAGTCAGCTCTGCAAGCCATTCAGAGGCTCTGGTGTATTGTGCTATATTTCTTCCTGCGCAGACAAATCGATTTTAGGGAGACTATAGCTGCACTTGCATCTTGAAAACGTATTTTGAGCACTGGTGAAAAAGATGAGTTTGATCTCATTTACAAACATTATTCACTTTTTGTTAGATGTGTGCACTTTGGGAAGAATTTTCGTGGCTCCTGCTCACAGCGCTTTCAGCTGCCTTGGTATTCAAGTCGGGCCGGTGGCTCAGAGGACTAAGGTGCGCTCTAGATGAACCTTTGGTCATAGATTCCTCTCGCAGCAGTGCGCAGCCTTTTATCTTCATGAGGTTGATCAAAACGCAGCAATGGATGCACACAATAGAATCTGCTATCAGTGCCGAAGGTTCACTTGAACATCTGTGCTGTGCAATAACATGATGTTGTGGCTTGTTACTGTACAAATAGATACAATAACAATTTTTTTATTGAGGACTGTATCCTGTTACCGAATGAGAAGGGCCTTGAGGTGGGTGAAAGACGGAAGGGAATGGTTTTGGGAGGTGGGTAGTCAAAACAAACTCCATCCCAGGTGCAACTTGGAATTTCCTTTTTCCCCTCTTCCTGTCCTGATTTTGGGCCTGTAGATATTTGCTTTGGAAGCGCTCTATCAAAACAAATCTATCCAATCTTGAATTTTGAGTGCACCCAATGGACAGCGGCAAACTCTACTGGAGGGGCAAACTACTGGGAAAGGTATGAGCACGATAAAACAGCCCAAGGGGTTCTTGCGCTAGCTGCAGATGTGTGTTCAGGGTATGTGTTCAGAGTGACCAGCGTGTCTGCTGTAAAGGTCTGTGTATTTTTTGGGAGAGGTGATCTATTTGTAGACTGCAAATTATAGTTTCACGCACTGAATCTCAGGGGATTTGTGCCTCTGCTTTAATGTGTATACATCTTGCAGGGAACAAAGGGGTGTGAGCCTTGGTGAAAGAGCACAGACACTTAGTGAGCCTGCTGGAAAAACCTATGTGTAAACTACAAGTTACAGGTTTGATTCCTTGCTATTATCAGAGTGGTTTCATGTGCTATCCGTGAAGATCTGTGTATTCATCCCTCAGGACAAGAGTTTGAACCTGAGAAAGATAGCAGGGTGGTTGGGGTGCCTGTTGTAATCATCTGTGTACAGAGAAAGGGGGTCCGCTCTGACTGCTTCTGTAGCAAATGCAGCTTCTGTCCCCAATGCAGCTGGCGCTGGTGCTTTGCTGCAGTTTTAAGATCTTAGAGTTTCTGGTTGCTCAAATGGGTGTTTTTCTGATATTTATATGTTTCTCTCATCTGCTTGATTTTGCTTATGAGAAAGTGTCACTCATAGTCCTTGAATGTCACTCATAATTACACTAAAATTCTGAAAATGTCACACACAAGCAATCTGAAACCTTGGCAGCTATGCACCCCGCTGTCTGTTTGCACAGTAAAAGGCAACAGTAATTGGTGTGCAATGGACCCGGTGTCGTTGCTCCTTCTCCACCGTTGATAGCTACTGCCCTGTATCATTGTCATCTTAATGATTTTCGGGGCCCTGTGCATGACATGTTTAGGGGCTCCCTGTTCGGAACATTTGTGAATTTTATATACCATTTTCTGAAAACTGAAGCTTACATAATGCACAAAAATATTAAACTATGTTAAAGTTTTAGAAATTGAATCATGCAGAAACAGCTGATATATGTCTTCCCTTGAGGCCCAACAAACCTTAAAACTACACAGGAGAGGGGGTTACATTGAGATAAATAGACATAAATAATATAGAAATAGATCATCTTCCTAGGGAGGGAGGGTGCTTTATAGCTTGGGGTCCTTGGAAGTTGCACACTTTGCCCTTGCCTTAAAACGTCTCTGCTCTGTATTTGTTTGCAAATGGCAAACTTATTTTAAACAATGAGGTGTAGCTTTCGTGTAACTGTGTACCACAAAAACAGGACAAAAACGTTATAGGTGGTTGCTGCAAAGGCTCTGGAAGAACTGTCGAACTCTAAACTATGTGCGTTAGTGGCGCCCAGGGCGACAATCTTTGTTGGTGCCCCTTCCATGACCTTCTTTATGTATTCCCTGACTACCACCCACCATGGTGCCCCTCATCTCTCCTTGGCCCCTCTCTCACATGTATTTAATTTATAGCTCATATAGCTACTCATGTATATACACTGTACAACGAATGGCCAACAGAAGGTCGAGCCGCGCTTAGGCTCCAGGGCTTGGGATCCCTTTTTAGTATATTTCCCTGCTTTAGCAGGTCTTCGGAAGCACTACTATGGCGGTTGCGTTGCTACTACCCCACCGCATACATAGAGAAGTCTGCTGTGCTTTGCCCCAGGACTCCTTATGGCTCTCCACCTCGACTTTCACCGGTCAAGAACGAGGTAAGCATCTGAGGTGGACCTCGGCGTGTACTGAAGGCGGCCAGCAGCCTGTGCCTGGTTGCAACTTTAGGAGTCCCTCAGTCCATTGTGACCGATTAAGGGGTCGTGTTTATTGCCCGCAAGTTACTGAACTCAACCTGCCTGCTCAATTTCTGCGTTCATCGATATCCGGTGAAGAAGCTCGCCATTTTAGATTGAGGGTGAGGGGTATGTCCGTCCCATGGCCTATCCTAGAACTTGCCTTAGGAACTACAACAAGGGTGAAATTCTTGATAGGCCTCTTCTGTATGCAACTCTGCAGATAAAGACTCAGCTCATAATTAATATGAAAAGGTGGGCGAGTGAGTGAGTGAAGGGATGGATGGCTGGCTGGCTGGATGGATTAGTGAAAGGGTGAATGGATGGATAATGAGCGAAAGTATGGATGGATGAGTGAAAGGGTGGATGATGGGTGAGTGAATGGGTGGATAGATGAGTGAAAGGATGGATGAGTGATAGGGTCAATGGATGGATTCATGAGTGGATGAGTAGAAGGATGGGTGGATGGATGGATGGAAGGAAGGATGGCTAAGTGAAAGGGTCAATGGAGAGAGAAAGGGAGGATGGATGGATGACTGAAAAGGTGAATGGGTGGGAGGATGAGTGACTGGGTGGATGGATGAATGAGTGAAAGGATGGCTGGATGGGTGAAAGGGTAAATGGCTGGATGGATGAGTGGATGGATGGGTGGAAGACTGGATGGATGAGTGTACGGATGGATAGGGTGAAAGGGTGGATGGATGAGTGAAAGTGTGGATGGAGGGATGGATGGAAGGAAGGATACATGATGGATAGGTTTGCAAATGGATGAATATGTTTGGATATAGATGGGATTACTTATATACTATAGTGCGACCTCCTCTGATGTGTCTGTAAAACGTACTTTTTGTCCCGAAGTTTTGTCCTGAATTTTGACCCTTTGTCCTGAATTTTTACACTCACCGTCCTGAATTTGCACCCATGCCAGTTGGTCACCCTACTTGAGAGCAGTATGGCTTGTGTCAGAAATGGAGAAGACAGGGCATGCTCTGGCTGTCCCCTGGCTAGGATGAGACAATGAGTGAGGGAAGGAAGAAGTCTCGGGTTCTTATCAGTGAATCACATCGACTGTAACTGAAGTGCTGCCTGAAATTAACTTTCCTGTTCTAGTCACTAGAGGGAGCTAACAGACTATTCTTAATTCCCTGGACTTTTTTCCTCTAATGCTCTGTAACAGTTGATGATGTTTTTTAACTTCTGGGCAATTCACTCTGATTTATGATAAGGCTCTAGTTTAATTTATCCATATTTTTTTTTGTGCCCATTTTATCTGTATTTATCCATATTTATTGTGTGCTTAGTGTACAAAATGAAGCTGCCATGGGTATAATTCCACATTTATTTAACCAACAAATGCTTACTCATGTTTGAATATCCAATGAGTGTAAGCTGTTTACAGTACAATAGTGGTCTGACATAAATTGCATTGCAGAACAACTTAAACACCTGGACTGCTGCTGTTTTTAAGCTTCACCAGGAAATCTTGTTTTTAACTCCCACAGCCTGCACAGCTATTGACTTAGCACGCATGACTGACACTGGTGAGACTCATCCAAAAGAAAACCTATTGTCTGTATATTTCTGTATTTAAAAAACAATACACACAGGAAAAAAGATTGTTTTCTGGCTGCATTTATCTGTACAAAAACGGAAAACTGGGAGCCTTATTTATGATACAGATGAAAACTGACCATGAATGACTTCGTGAACTAGTCATCGCTTCATTTATGGCTGCCTGGAAGTTCATTATTTATTCAACGGCTGACTAACACTTATGAAAAAAAAAAAAACAGCTTTTTGATACTCCATTGGCGCTACATAGCTGAAACCCGTGCCAGTGCTTAATTTGTAAAAATAAGTGTCCGGGCTCTCGCCAGGAGGCCACTGCAGCTTGCACCACACATTGCCCCCGCCATGCTACCAATGATAGTTATAACATAACTACTAGCCATCACACTCCTACAAGTGTGACAATTCGGACTATTCCAGGCCCCCAAAGCTATAGGAATGGCTTGGGGCGAACGGTAATAGTCATTTTCAATGTATATTGAATGAATAATTAACTGTTGTCGTGGTCATCTCTAAATTAGCCAGACAGTGCCACCTTGTGGCAGACTGTCACAAGCTCTGGTGTTGACAATTAAGTGCCGTTGCTGAGCACCAGAAACCACCGGCTCAAATTAAACACTGCCCTTGCCTCTTAGGCCAACATTTGTGGAGCACATGGTGGCCAAGCGTGTCCTTTAGTCAGTAATGTTATGTGTGAGTCGGAGATTTCCCACCAAAAGTAGACAAGGGCATAGCTGCCAAGTTTCCCACATCCATGCATGCCTAGTTAGTCCAGTGTCTTTTTTTTCCTAAGAATTCTGGGACTTATTGATCCCAGTATAAAACCAGTACTACAAGTCCCAGAACTCTAAAAAAAAAAAACAGGGCTGGACTAACTAATGGATTGACCTCAGAAACTTGGCAGTAATGCAAGGGGCTGAGGTCAGATAAGGGGAATATTGGAACAGTTTAAAGACATTAGTTTGATTTTGAAAACAAAGGAACAGTCAAGGTTGCATTAATCTGTTCATTGATGCATAAGCTTCAGGTTAACACGGGACTGGAATAAACCACTGGTAAGTAGTGGAAAGCTTAAACCACTGGTGAGTAGCAGGTTAAAAAGGGACTATTCACAGTCGTACCAGTGTAGCAACGACCTCAAAATGTTGAAAATATTAAAGTCGTGAAAGTGGATAACCACAAATCGCAGCATGGGATAGCTAACAATGTGGTTACATGAGTTACGCACTCCACTCGCTGTAACACAAGCGCGGACCCTAAGTAAGTGTGCGACCTGTTGCAAAAAGCCCCGGCTGCCCCCCAAACAGTCCTGCGACTGTGTTACTGGGGACACACACACACACACACACACACACACACACACACACACACACACACACACACACACCACACCACACACACACACACACACACACACACACACACACACACACACACACACACACACACACACACACACACACACACACACCCACCCCCCCACCCCCCACCCACCCCCACAAGTCAGGCAATGGAAAACCATTGAAAACAGGTCTCAAAATAGGTCCCTGAGCCCCAAAACAACTTTGAAACTCTGTACCCCCACGCCAGTATGAAGCAATAATAGTATTTAATGATGTCCTTGATTGTATGTTTTTACCACAGGTGCAGAGTTTTTTTTTTTTTTTTTACATCACCTACCGGCTTAGACGTATGGCTCACTGGTGTCTCTGATTGGAATTACAAACATAGGAGCAGTTCAATATATCTCCCAATTGGCGACGTGTGATGTGAAACGCCGTAATCCAATAGCGGCTTGTTATCCAACCCAAGAAGGTGGAGGTGAGAAACATCCAAGGAGTAGCAGGAATAGGAAGACCAAAAGCAGGAGGAGAAGAACCAGAAGTGGTTTTCAGAACCATAAGCAGAAATAGGTAATCTCCATCAAGACCGGGGATATCTGGAGGACCAGAAGGGGGAGCAATAGGTGGAACAAGAGAATGAAGAGGATGACCAAGTGGGAAGGAGCAGGACCAAGAAAAACTGAAGTAGAAGGAGGGGGACCAGGACCAATGGGATTATGAACACAATACTCTGGACCACCAGAGGATGCAATGATCACGACTATGAAGTCCAGGATGAAGAGTAGAGCCAGGAAGATCAAGAATAGGAGGAGGACAAGGAAGACCAGGAGGAGGAGGGGGATAACGACTGCCAGGAACACCAACAGGAGAAGCATAACCATCAGTACAAGATGACCATGAGTACCAGGAGAATCATGACCTGGATGAACAGGACAAGGAATCACAGGAGGGGTAGGATCACTAGGGGCACCACGAACACCAGAACAAAGGCAATCAGTTGGACCAACACTAGGGCCACCAGGATGACCAGCAGGAGGGGACCAGGAACAACGAGGCCCAGGACCACAAACACTAGCAGGATTAGGAAGAGTAGCCTCAGGACTAGGAGGACCAGGAGGAGCGGTCGTGTGAAGCAGTTAGGCGACCTCTGCTGATGCTTGCTGTAAATTCAAGTGACTCCTTTTTAATGCACTCTAGCGTGCTCTCATTTTAACTTTTAAGCTTTGCCTAATTTTATTTCAGTGTTTCTATAGTCTTGGGGGTGTGTGGGGACTTTTATTCTGCACTTACTGTATGCGTGCATTATCCTGCCTCACCTGCACTGCTGGGGGCGTCCCGGGGGCACCTCTGGAGTTCTTTCCCTCTCTCCCTCGTTCCCTCAGGGTCTCTCTGGTCCGCCACGGGTTGTCCCGATTGTGTGGAGAGAGTCCCCTGTACCGGAACTCTTCCCTGGTTGGGTGCCATTTTCTGAGGTTGGCGGTCCAGCCCCACATACCCTTCCGGGTTAGGGCATTAAATGCTGGCACAACACCAGGCGCGCAGTGGACGTGCGGCAAAGGCAAGCCCGTCTGAGCCCGTCCGCGCCTGGACGGCGCCAGGGGCCAGGCACCCTGCCCGTTTTTCCTCAGATAACAAGGACCCCCAAGTCAGAACCTATTCCAGGACAGGTCTCCTTGAATTATGCCCTAAACGTTATCCCAGGGAATGCGTAGCTAAGCTGGACTTCTACACGGGGGAACCAGTGCACTGTCAACACTGCAACTTCAGACCCAACAACAGTCTGATGTCTGCTCTTAGCTCCCGCACAATGCCCGAGTACTAGGGGGTGGTAAGACCAGCACCAGGACCGGCAGCACAACTGGTCTCAAGTCTAGATCCATTAGGGGGGCGCTGATAAATGCCCGCTCCATGCCCAAACATAAAACCGAAATTGCTCTGACTATCCAGACACTTAATTTGGACTGTCTATTTGTCACCGAGACATGGGCCAAAGACAACTCGGGCCCTGACCTGGCGGACGCTGTTCCCCCGGGACACACTATCCTCATATGTTACCGCTCTGAGCGCACAGGTGGCGGTCTGGCTTTGGTGCCCCGGGACTCTTTTAGATGCACCCTCACCATGGTGGACGGGGATCCTGGCTCACCACTGGAGCTGCTTCTTTTAGGATTATGCTGTCCAATAGCTACAATATTTCTGGCCTGCTAGTGTATCACCCACCAGGCCCCGTACCAGGTTTATTGAATCATGGTGTAAAACACTGGAACCATTCATCACTACTTCTCATATCACCATTCCAGGCGATTTTAACTACCATCTCGAAAATGAAAAGGACAATGACTCAGGACACTTCCTAGAACTTATGTCATCCCTGGGATTTGAGCAACTTGTTCAATCTCCCACCCACACCGCCGGCCATACCTTAGACAGCATTTTCACCAATCATTATAACTTAGAGATTGAGAAATTTCAGCCACTTAGCTGGGTGGACCATTGGTTGATTATGTTCAAAGTTTGTCCTACACTCCCCATCATTGTGAAGGAAAGCATCATCCCCAGGTACATCCGCTGTAGGGGACTGAACAAGCTCTCTGCCCCCAAATGGGAGGCTGCTTTGGCCTCAGCTGGTGCCGGGAGGCACAGCCCATTCCCCCCACGTCGGTGGGTTTCGGCAATTGGATTACCGAGGACCTCGACACTGCTGCCCCTATTAAAAAACTGCATTTTTAAAAGAGCTAAACCAGCGGCGCCATGGTTCTCTTAAGAACTTAGATCCCTCAGAAGGGAGTGTCGTAGACAAGAAGGCAGATGGCGTATGGACCCTTGTGCTAGGGAAAAAGCCAAGCAGAAAGCTCTGCTACAGAAGCATGAACTCGCCATCTTTCAAGCCAAATCCCACTTCTTCACCAACAAGATCCTCGCAGCAGACAACTCTTCTAGCATGCTATTCAAGGTCATCAAGGAGATGTCCGAGCCTCCAAGGACACATTCGTTGTCCCCCTCACAAGACCTCTGTGACAGAATAGCTGCCTATTTCCATGACAAGGTCCTTAAAATCTCAGGAGCGTGATCATACGGAAACTGAAGAACCTGAGGTCGAGGAGGTCACTAAGAACCGAGGAAAGTATGCTCCTTTCACTCTTGCAGATTTTCCACAGATCACTGTTCAACAAACCCTGGCTCTCCTCATGGGCCTTAAATCCTGCTCTCCCTCAGACCCCTGTATGCCCCTCACACTTAAGATGGTCCCTAATCCGATTGCAGACTTCCTGTGTAAGGTGTTTAACAACATTCTCCTATCCGGCAGCTATCCGGACACCTGGAAGGAGGCCATCGTTACACCACTTCTCAAGACACCCAACCCTGATCCCTCTGAACTGAAAAACTTTCGCCCATCTCACTTCTCCCGGCCCTGCAAAAATCCTAGAGAAATTAATCAACACTGAGTTGATGAATTACTTTGAATCCCATGAGATCTTAGATCAGTCTCAAAATGGTTTCCGCGCCGTTCACAGCACCAAGTCCGCCCTCATTGCTGCCTCTGATCACATTCGCATGCAGGTAGATCAGGGTGGCTCGGCAGTGCTGATTATGCTCGATCTGTCGGCTGCTTTCAACACCGTTTCCTCTACACTGATGGTTCAACGAATGCAGAAGGTGGGAGTCTCGGGAAAGGCCTTGCAGATTCTCCACTCCTTTCTGACAGGGAGAACGAACATCATCACCTGCAGAGGTTTCAGAGCTAAGGCTTTCAGCCTACCCTGTGGGGAAACATCCTTAACAACGAAGTTTTAATTACGACTTACCTGAACAACGAAGCCCGAACAGCGACTTTCCTAAACCACGACTTTTCTTGAACAACGAAGCCCGAACAACGAGGACTGCACAATGCGTGGCACGTCACTCCTCTCCGCCCCCCACCCCTCATCGACCCTTGGAATCATTCTTTCGGCAGTGCAGCCACCTGGCTGGCGGGCATCGAGGACTGCCAAGGCCTGACATTGCGTACTCTTTGCCCCCTTACACAATGCGTGGCACGTCACTCCTCTCCGCCCCCCACCCCTCATCGACCCTTGGAATCATTCACTCGGCAGATGAACGATACAATCTATTATGAAAAGTGTTAGTTAGCCAAAATTTGCTTTCACCAACTAGCACCACTTAATTATCTGCCATGTATAATACATTGAAACCGGGGCAAAACACCCCTGCACAATTTAATGCAGACTAAAACAAGCCATACTACACGGCAAAGTATGGAATCCGATCCACGAGGCTGCAGAAACTGTAGTAGCCATCGTACAGAAAAAAGTTATCGTTATGAAAAAGCACTTTTGTTCTTCATTATTCCGCAACTCACAAAATTTAATTGTGTAGAAATGCGATTTCATGTCATGCTGATTAAAGCGCTTAATAACCCAAAGCCACTTTGTTCAATTTGGTAGTTTTGCTTCATAAGAAAGTCATAGATATTTTACTCAGTCACTGTCTTTTTGAACCCATTACTCTTACGTGCTTGGTCCTCAATTTTTATTTGACAGGCACACACTGTTTCTATATAAAAATAACAACGTTCTCGGTTCTTCAACTACGATCTCAACTTTCAGTAAAATGTTGATAAAACATTTTTTTTCTGTTAGATACAATGTAGCTCAAGAACAGTCAACATGCCACTAGATGGCGCATGTGACTTACAATTCCAAACTTCAATAATTCATTCTCATAGCGTGGAATATAACCGTTTTCAAAAAATTGATGTTGGAGTATTGTAATGCAGGACAATATTCAAGCATGCATGTCAATAGATATCCACAACTGGGATCCTAAAAGGGCACAGAACTAAACCACGTAGAACTGTATGTCACTTGAATCTAGTTTGTATAAACTAATAATTTTCGTGGTTTAGGAACTCGTTGTTAACAATGTAGTTGTTTGGCATTGCTCGTTGTTTAGCCTTCGTGGTTAAGGAATTCGTGGTTTAGGCAGTAGTTGTTCAATCATACAACCTACCCTGTGGGGTTCCCCAGGGCTCATCACTGAGCCCCACCCGCTTTAATGTGCACGTGACACCTCTGGCTAAGTTGGTAAGATCTTTTGGGTTCCAGGTGATTTCCTATGCGGACGATACGCAGATCATTGTTTCCATCTCCAATGATTTGCAATTGGTCGCAGAGAAATTTAACCACTGTGTGGCTAGCACTATCGGCTGGATAAAGAACAATTCCCTCAATATCAATGCAGAGAAAACTGAGATTTTAGTTTTTGGTCCGCAGAACTCAATCTGGTCGAACGCCCGGTGGCCGGCAGACTGTGATCCTCTCCCCGTTCCGGCTAGGACAGTTAAAAACCTGGGGGTCATTTTTGATGAGGTTTTGACCTTCGATTCTCAGGTCAGCTGCACTGTTAGCACCTGCTTCTATATTTTGAAGACCCTCAGAAAGGTGCTCCCGTATATTCCAGCTGAACTGCACCGGCCCACCATCATCGCACTAGTCACCTCCTGGCTTGACTACTGCAATGCCTTGTACCTCAACATCAGCATGGCCTCCCTGAACAGGCTTCAGGTCATCCAGAATGCGGCAGCCAGGCTGATCCTGAATATCCCTAAGCATCAGTCAGCGAGGGAGGGGATCCGCACTCTGCATTGGCTCCCCATTAGGAAGCGCATCTCTTTTAAAGTCCTGAGTACGGTCTATAAGGCCTTGCACAGCAAAGGTTTGCAGCAGCTGAAAACCATGTTTCAATGGTACATTCCTGGGAGGACCTTGAGATCCTCCTCACAGAGAAACCTGATCTCTCCGAAATTCCGCAAGGTCAGACGGGGCGGACGCTCCTTCTCTGTAGCGGCCGCAAAGCTTTGGAATACCCTGCCCCCCTCTATCTCTCATGCGGAATCTTTTCCGGTGTTCAGAAAGCTGCTGAAGACATGGCTTTACTCAGCATAGTTGGTAGCTCTGTGTTTTTCTTCTTCTCCTCGACGCCCAGCGCCTTGGCACCTACGGGTATTAGTGCGCTTTATAAATCCTTATCCTATCCTATCCTAATATCAGGTGGAGGAGGACTACGAGGACCATACCAGCCAGGTGAAGGAGGGATGATGGACCTCCATGAGGAGAAGGGAATCAGGGTGATCAAGACAAAGAGAAGCATAGGAAAGACAAAGAGAAAAAGGACTTGGAATAGAAGGATGGCCTGAAAGAAGACTGGCTCCAGGAGGAGATGGGCAACAAAGAATAACAGGACCTCGACATGGTTAACAAATGGCAGTAGAAGAGTTGGGGGCCTGTTTAAGGTCACATGAATTACAGAGGCCAAAGGGCCCAATTCACAAAGCCATTTACAGCTGTAAACATAGGTTTATGCCAAAAATGGCTCAATTTATGACTATCAGACATCCATAAAAGGATACCTGGCAGATGTGAATAGTTTTATTGCTGCATAATTGTGTAACATAGTTGCATACAATTATGCAATAGTAAACCCCATACAAGCAAAAGAGGCAGGGAGGGAGGATCAATCAAGGCTTGGCCTACCTTGAAAGTTTGTGAACTTCAACACACACCATTTACAAACCCCTCTTCACCCCTTTCTGCCCTGGAAATGGCCAGAGATGTACTATAGATAGGCAAGGAATGGATTCACAAAAGAAAAATCATAGACTAAAGGATTGTTTTACTCACAGTTGAACATGCTTATTTCACCCATTTGTCAAAACAGTAGTAACAGGATTGATTGAGTACACTCCAACTTAATGCACAGCAGAGGCGCCTGCACCCTGTAACATTTCCAAAATTCAGCTTGTGCTTCCTGATTGTATATATGTGGATTAATCTCAGTGCCACAGTGAGATAATAAAAACCCCTTGACAGCATCACACAAACAAGACCTGTGACCCATTATCTGAAACACAGTGCAAGAACAGACCAATGACATGCAGTGGGAGAGAATGAAGAAAGCTTATTTGATGCTTCAAAGACAATCTATCATGAGCCATTGTCATCTTAGAAGACCGGCAGGCTTCTGCATAGAAAAGCCAGTGCTGCTGCAGTGCTGCGGGCACTCAGAATCTAATATAGCCTCATAGTCTGCTACCAAGGGCTATATAGCCTTAGAGCCTACCAAGCTATACTGTTTGTTAATAAGCCCGGAACCCGAGGAAAGCAAGGGAGAGGGCCTTTGACAACCAGTATAGCCCAAGGCAGAACGCCTATATGGCTATTAGAACATTCTACCCACTAAGGGACAAATGTTCAAAAGTAAAAACAGAGAAACTGAAAGACAAACACTGTAATGTTGGAGCAGAAGGCTTGTAACAGCCATTATAAGCCCTGAACTACTTTACTGTCTTCAATGGAGCACCCAACATTCCAATGTTCTAAGTTATATTCAACTTTACCTTATATTATCTGGAAGCCCAAACCTCTAGAAAAATAATTGACCTTATCTTGCATTCCCTAAGAATATTTGCATTTTCCAGATGGAGTTATTTCTGTAGTATTTTCTTAAAACATGACTTTTGTGCAGTACATACTGTGAACTGAGCTGGCCATGCGTGGCTGGTTAATTTAAAGGTTGTGGGTGTGTGCTTTTTATATAGCATGATCAGGAGCTGTGTGGCTGAAGCTAAAGGTAGTGAAAGTTCAGGCCTACCATTGGCCTCTCTGCACAGCTCATCCGACCCTTGGCCTCTCTGCTGAGCACACAGAGCGATGCTCAATTTTTGCCACCTGTAATTTCCATTTTATATGAAAGTGTGTGAAGCTGTTGAAATATTGACAGCACAAACAGAAAATTGTGTGTTTACCGGTGAGGAGAAAGAGAGTAGATGGGTGTGTGGTGATGGGGCAATACAAGGAAATACATGCAAGATAGAGTGAAAAGAGAGTTATGAAGAGGAAGGTGATGATGTGAAATATGCAGATGGAGGTTTTCCGAAACATGCAAAGAAAAATAGGGTGGAAGTAGCTAACAGTGAGAGCTATAGATAAAAGCATGAGAGGAAAGGAGTGCTCAGATTGAAAAACTCAAAAGACCACTACTCTTCCACAGATCTTATTAAAGCTTAATTCACAGAAACATGTTCAATTCTAATTAATTATTCAGATCAAAATCTTTATTACTCTTTTATATGATACTGTTAACAAGCGTTGGCAACACCAATAGGTCTGGCTCATTTTAGTCATATTTTCATTGTTTTGTGATATATCTATATATATTTAATAATAGAAAACTCACAGAGAAGCTCTCAAACTGTAGTTATTACTTTGATTTACTTGCGGGAAAGTGTCACTCAAAGTGTCACACATTTCACAGTAGAATGTCACTTATGTGCACCCTGAAACCACAAGTATGTCACACATAAGTAGCTTGAAAACTTGGCAGCGATGTCTTCTGGGGACAGTTGTTCCCGGTAGTGTCCCCCATCTGCAGCCCAGTAAGCGTATATCACAAGGGGAGTGCTTCTGCATTCTCAGCGCTCAGAGTCTCTCAGCCCCGCCAGCATGGTCCTACCAGCAGAGTCCATGAGGCATCTGACTGCATCCACCTTCACCATGCCATAGTTAGAAGGCTGCAGTCCTCTGAAGCCACTTCGGTGCCACAGCCTTCTTCAGGTCACCCCCACCATTTTAAGCGTAGGCCGCTGCACACTGGGCCACCGTGAAGCAGCCAAGGTTCTCATCCACTCGGCCATCTTACTGGTCACGTCCCACATAGAGGTTTATCTATAAAGGTTGCTACAGTGTATATCCAATGAATAACAAATCAGATCTAGTTCATTTAATGACTGAGGGTATTAACAATCTTAGTAAATATGGATTCCCTATTATCTGCAACTGGAGATGACCCATATCATACCTGATGCCCTAATACAAAGGAGTACCAGACAGAATTTATAAGGAAAAACAGATTTCAAGAGCTTCAGGGGCATATTCACAAGGAGCTATCATCGAATTAACGGCACTTCATCGCAGCCAAAGTCATAATAAATTTACCTCCCCATTCACAAGCCGGTGTTAACAGCCCACAGCACCAGTTTACCCGCGATAGCAGCCGCAAAAAACATCGCCACAGAGGATCCCCGCAAATATCGCTAATGAGATGCAGAGTGGGCGTTCCCGTGCCAAAAGTCGAGACAATATCACACCTCAACATTCACAACGACCAGCCACATCGGCGATAAGAACACAAAACAGGCGATAAGGCGCGGTAGCCGCAGGTATTTAACACCTGCCTCAAGCAGGTGTAAAGACGGACGTCTACCTGCAGTAGGCTCTGGAGCCCCGCACCCAGCCATACCCGAAGAACAAACAACGCCATGGAGCTACTCTACATGCAGCTCGGAGCCCCAACAGGGCCACAACACCCACCGCCACCACCCCTGGACCGCCACCACCCCCAGGACCCGGACCCGCCCCCGGACCACCACAGTGGCAGCGTAGAGTAAGACAGCGGACCTACTGAAAACGCACCACTCTCACAGACCTAACGCCCGCAGGAGTCATTGCCCACTACAGGCTTAAAAGGACAAACATCCTCCGCATCCTGACCCACATCACCCACAGGCTGACAGTCCCAACACAGCGGAGAACAAACATCTCTCCGCAGACAAAGCTGCTGGTAGTGCTGCACCTGTTGGCCTCTGGGACCTTCCAACCAACAACTGACAGAGTCGGAGGGGTCTCACAGCCAGCCCTATCAAAGTTTATCACACCTGTCCTGGATGCCATCATCAGCTTCATACCCCAGTACCTTCACTTCCCCAACACTGCGCAGGAACAGCTGGAGACTAAGCAAGGATTCTACACCATGGCCGGATTCCCGGCTGTGTTGGGGCAATCGACTGCACACATGTCCCACTTGTGCCCCCTGCGGATACTGCACACCACTACCGCAACAGGAAGCACACGCATTCCATCAATGTGCAGGCAATAGTGGACCACCGGGGAATGTTCACCAATGTCGTCGCCAACTACCCAGGCAGTGTGCATGATTCCTTCATCTTCCGACAGTCCATCATCAACCAGCGTTTCCAGGATGGCACATATGGAATGGGACTGCTCGTTGGTAAGTACCAAATCAACACACCACACATCCCACGGCCACCAACGCACAAAGCACAACTGTGGGGATGCACACGTGACCTAACCACATCCGACATGTCAAAATACATGACCACCTACCAGACACGACCGCACAACTCCATGGTCATCCTGGGCTACCCCAGCACCCAATACAGACTTCACATGGCACCACAGCCACACAACAGCAGACCGTGTGGAGATGCGGAATGCAGCCATGACACATGTGAGGCACTGCTCTGCCCTCATGACCCTACCCCAGTCTCCCGCAGGTCAGCGTCCCGTGGTGGTGGGCCTGTGTCGGCCGCTGTTTATCCGGGGCGACTAGCCCTGTGCGACTCGAGTCATCCCCCCTTGTAGTTCTGACATTGCATGTCTGTGTGCCTGATGACTGTTGGTGTAGTTGCCAGCACATGCTACTCCCTGAGGGCTGGCTTACACTCACCCCACACACAGCCAGCACAGGCGTCACTGAATTGGTGGGCCTGCCATCACATCCTGCCGAACCAAGTATTGACTCTTTTCTCCCTGCACTGTCACAGGTGATCAAGGATATGCACTCTGCCCTTGGATGATGACACCCCTCCGAGACCCGAACACACCCGCCCAGAGGCAGTACAATGCGGCCCACATACGCACCAGGGGCATCGTTGAACACACATTTGGCGTGTTGAAGTCACGTTTCAGGTGCCTGGACGGCACTGGTGGGAAGCTCCTGTACAGCCCGGACGTTGTGTGTAAGATGATCGTTGCATGTTGTGTGTTGCACAACATCTGTGTTCGCACCAGGGCCCCATGGATCCCAGTTCCAGAGGTACCGGACGATGATGGTGGTAATGGGGCAGGTGGGCCACATCCCACTGCAGCTACGGCAGGAATGGCCCGTAGGGACTCCATCATTGACACTTACTTCTCATGAGCACGTCACATTTTGACCGTCCGTGGCATTCATGGGACAGTAGTAGATGTCCAATTGCACTGCATGTGTGAATAAAACATATTTGCAGGTCACAGGTTGGAATTGTACATTGTCATGTTACATGTCCCTGGGGTTTCAGATGTGATTTGCCATGTTGTGCACATTTTCCGAACCAGTTGTGTCCTGTGTTCAGTTGTGGAGGTGTTGCTGTTTGTACCGGGATGTTGTCACTGTCGGGGTGCACTTCTGCTTATGTGCGTATGCTGCACGGTGGGTGTGTCGCTCCTGCGGCTCTGATTTGTCTGCTATTGGTCTCTTTCATGTGGTGTGCCTGTAGGTTCTGTTCTTCCACGGTGCGTGGATGTTGTGGTGTGCATGTTGTCCTCTGCAGTTGGCCAGGGTGCATCCGTGGTACTCCGCTGTTGATGTATTTTGTTCTGTGGCATTTTCCGTATGCTGTTCTTGTGCTTTTTCCCGCATTGCACGTGAGTATTGCTGCCCTCGCGCTGGTTGTCACTGTTTTCTTATCGCGCTTTGGCCCATCGCAGCTTTTTTCGCGTTGTGGTTTGTGTTTTTATCTCCGTCGAGGTGGTTGTATCGCGAGCATTGGCCGCGGTGTCGGCCAACTATCGCATGCTACCGCCGTGTTGTGAATTCCACGTTGTCACAGGGTTATTTTCCCACGATAGGCTGCGATGCTGAAAGTTGCGTTGCGCTACTCTTGCGGTAATTATCACACGTTCTTGTGAATATACCCCTCAGTGTATACCTAAATACATAAAATTAGTGGTTGGCAACAGTTATATTAGAGGTACTGAACAAGCTGTATGTTTGACATATAATAAAATAACAACAGCATAGCACTTTATTCTATTTTGCAAGTAAGATTATAAATCTTTTAAATAAAGGTGAATTAACATGGGAATACTGGGGTTCTATCCCAAACAAAACTATATGAAGGGATAAAGGGCAGCAGTTGCCAGTACCTCTAAGTAATCCGAACATTGTAGAGATAACATTCATCTAGTTTGGCAATATAAATATTGCCAACATACATGGTTTGCGAGAATATTATATCTAAACTTCATATATATATATATATATATATATATATATATATATATATATCTATATATATATATTATTTTGTTTTGTTTCAAAGAGTTCCCAAAAAGACGCACTCAAACAAGAAAAACTCATCCGAGTTCTTTAATTGCAAAGCAATACCTGGCATTTATCCTCAGAGTAAATTCATTCGCCTTACATGTTTCGGGCCACCTGGCCCTTGCTCACAGGCTTTGACCAGAAAGACTTTGCACCAACAGTCCGAGGTCACTTCCCCATGATTTATTTTCTTTCCGTGGGGCCTCTCAGGTGAGTCCAATTACCAGCATGCACGCTGGGATTTGTAGTGCCTTGGACTGAAATATAATCCCTTCGGTGGGTGTGCTCCGTATTTCAAAATTAAATCATTATTTCAACCCTCCAGTGGGCCTCCAAGTTCAAAGTGCCAGGCTGATTTATAAAATTCCTGTTCCTGCAACGAGGCTATGAACAGTTCTGTGCCTCAGCAGCCCCTTTTCCATGATAGGGCGGTGCAATCTTCCCGGCAGGAATGCCGTTATCCTTTGTTTCAAAGAGTTCCCAAAAACGAAGACGCACTCAAACAAGAAAAATTCATCCGAGTTCTTTAATTGCAAAGCAATACCTGGCATTTATCCTCAGAGTAAATTCATTCGCCTTACATGTTTTGGGCCACCTGGCCCTTGCTCACAGGCTTTGATCAGAAAGACTTTGCACCAACAGTCCAAGGCCACTTCCCCATGATTTATTTTCTTTCCGTGGGGCCTCTCAGGTGAGTCCAAGTGCAGAGTGACACATTGGCGCTTGCGACCCGAGTGACGTCAGCACTACAACAGGGACACCCGCATCAGTTGATTCCTCATACAGCCCAGGACGGAGCCACGCCAATAGCTCCGGAGTCATTCTTCACAGCCTCACGCAGGACTGGCATACGCCAGGCCAGCCCACTCCGCTTACGCTTACAGGGAAGGACAACAACGCTACATGGCCCAGATTTTTATTGCAGTGATCTGCTGGTCACACCCTAGTTGTCAGTACGCCACAGCCACTCCCTCACGGCTAGTATACACCCACACCACACCCATCCAGCACAGGCGTCACAGGACAGGTGACCCTGCCAATAAAAAAGACCGGGCGCACGTGCTCGACGCCATTTCAGAGTTGCTCGCACCGGATGCACTGCGGCCGGCACAGGCTCACCGGCACGGGACGGTGACTTTCGGTCCACTGAGGTACGGGTACCGTAACTGCTGAGCGGGTGTACAGCCTGCGGTGATGGCACGTCCCGGCAGTGTGGACAGCTCAGGTTTTGTGTGCCCTGCTGGACCGCAGTGTAGGCCTGAGCCATCAGACAGCGCAGGCCTACCGCCACGTGGCGTCGCCTCGCTGGTCACAGAGTTAGTGGCACCGCAAGGGCTGAGTGGGTGTGCAGCCTGCGATGAAAAGCCTGGTGCACTGGTATGTCCTCTGCCATGGCGAAATCAAGATCCAGCACCAAATGTGAGACCTGGTGGCCTGCGGAGTGGGGCTGCATGATATGCAGGGTGCCGTGTCCGCGGGCCCCGGGCTTGGGGCTTGCAGCGGCACGTGGTAGGCCCTCTTTTCTACACGCAGGTTGCGAAAGGTGAGCAGAGAGGCTTGTTAGCGCAGCGGCGGGCAGTGACCTCCGGGCAGTGGGAGTGGATGGGGTGCAGCAGCCTGGGTGCGCAGCGGCGGACAGTCACCTCCGGGCAGTGGGAGTGGATGGGGTGCAGCAGCCTGGGTGCGCAGCAGCGGGCAGACACCTCTGGGCAGTGGAAGTGGATGAGGTGCAGCAGCGGCGAGCAGACACCTCTGGGCAGTGGAAGTGGATGGGGTGCAGCAGCCTGGATGCACAAAGGCGGGACAGAGAATTAGGCGTGTGCAGTTGTATGTACTCTGCCATTACTGATTCCATACTACGTTTCAGATGAGTAAGCTTGAGGGCTCCACTATGTCCCGGCACGTGGTTGGAGACACACTGGTGACGGAAAGGTGAGCTGTGAGGGTTTTGTCCACAGTGTGGGCACTCACTGTCCTTCTCCATCTCTTCCTTTCTCTCCCTCACACTCTTCCTCTCTCTCTTCCTCTCTCTCTCACTCTATCTCTTCCTCTCTCTCACACTGTTTTTTTCTTTCTCTCTCTCTACCGCTCTCTCTCTTTCTCTCTCTCTCACTCTTCCTCTGTTTCTCTCTTCCTCTTTCTCACACTGTTTCTCTATTTCTCTCTCTCTTCCTCTCTCTCACTGTTTCTCTCTCTGTTCCTCTCTCTCTCTCACTCTTTCTCTCTGTCTACCTCTCACTCTTTCTTTCTTTTTCTCTCTCTTCCTCTCTGTCACTCTTTCTCTCTCTCTCTCTCTCCTTTGATGGACGCATGACGCACAATGTTATCTTGCTTTTTGTCTAGCAGGCTGTGATTCACAGATTGACGACCCCCCGACACGGACTTCACGCCACGAGGCGATGACTTCAGTTCCACTGAGTTAGTGCCACCAGAGCTGAGCGCATGTGCAGCCTGCGATGATGCGTGGCCATCCTGCAATCAACACCCACTTTGAATTGTGAGCTCGGCTTGACCGTGTGTACGCAACGCCTGAGGAGGTTGCTTCGGCACGTGGTGGACCCTCTTAGACACACGCCGGTGGCGGAAGGTGAGCAGAGAGGCTTGTTTCCGCAGCAGCGAGCAGTCACCTCTGGGCGGTGGGAGTGGATAGTGTGCAACACCCTGGGTGAACAACAGCGGGCAGACACCTCCGAGCAGTGGGAGTGGATGGGGTGCAGCAGCCTGGGTGCACAAGAGCGGGCAGACACCTCTAGGTAGTGGGAGTGGATGGGATGCAGCAGTCTGGGTGCGCAGGAACGGGCAGTCACCTCCGGACAGTGGGACTGGATGGGGTGCACCAGCCTGGGTGCACAGCAGTGGGCAGACACCTCTGGGCAGTGGGAGTGGATGGGGTACAGCAGCCTGTGTGCGCAGAGGCGGGCAGACACCTCTTGGGCGGCGGGAGTCGATGGGGTGCAGCAGCCTGGGTGCGCAGGGGCGAAACAGAGAATTAGGCATGTGCAGTTGTATGTACTCTGCCATTACTGATTCTATACTATGTTTCAGATGACTAAACTTGAAGACTGCACTATATCCCGGCACGTGGTTGGAGACACACCGGTGGCAGAAAGGTGAGCTGTGAGGATTTTCTCCACAGTGTCAACACTCACTCTCCCTCTCCATCTCTTCCTTTCTGTCACTCACACTCTTTCTCTCTCTCTCACTCTCTATCTCTTCCTTTCTCTCTCTCACACTCTTTCTCTCTTTCTATGTCTTTTCCTCTCTCTCATTCTTTCTCTCTCTCTTCCTCTCTTCCTCTCTGTCTCACTCTTTCTCTCTCTCTCTACCTCTCTCTCACACTGTTTCTCTCTTTCTCTCTCTCTTCCTTGTATCTCACTCTTTCTCTCTCTCTTCCTCTCTCTCTCTCACTCTTTCTCTCTTTCTCTGTCTTCCTCTCTGTCTCACTCTTTCTTTCTCTGTCTCTTCCTCTCTCTCACTCTTTCTCTCTCTCTCTCTCCTTTGATGGATGCATGACCCACAATCTTATCTTGCTTTTTGTCTAGCAGGCTGTGATTCACAGATTGACGACTCCCCCCGACACGGACCTCCCGCCACGAGGCGATGACTTCAGTTCCACTGAGTTAGTGCCACCAGAGCTGAGCGCGTGTGCAGCCTGTGATGATGCGTGGCCATCCTGCAATCAACACCCACTTTGAATTGTGAGCTCGGCTTGACCGCATGTACGCAACGCCTGAGTAGGTTGCTTCGGCACGTGGTGGACCCTCTTAGACACACGCCGGTGGCGGAAGGTGAGCAGAGAGGCTTGTTTCCGCAGCAGCGAGCAGTCACCTCTGGGCGGTGGGAGTGGATAGTGTGCAGCACCCTGGGTGCACAAGAGCGGGCAGACACCTCCGAGCAGTGGGAGTGGATGGGGTGCAGCAGCCTGGGTGCACAGGAGCGGGCAGACACCTCTAGGCAGTGGGAGTGGATGGGATGCAGCAGTCTGGGCGCGCAGGAACGGGCAGTCACCTCCGGGCAGTGGGACTGGATGGGGTGCACCAGCCTGGGTGCACAGCAGCAGGCAGACACCTCTGGGCAGTGGGAGTGGGTGGGGTACAGCAGCCTGGGTGCACAGACGCGGGCAGACACCTCTGGGCGGCGGGAGTCGATGGGGTGCAGCAGCCTGGGTGCGCAGGGGCGAAACAGAGAATTAGGCGTGTGCAGTTGTATGTACTCTGCCATTACTGATTCTATACTATGTTTCAGATGACTAAACTTGAAGACTGCACTATGTCCCGGCACGTGGTTGGAGACACACCGGTGGCAGAAAGGTGAGCTGTGAGGATTTTCTCCACAGTGTCAACACTCACTCTCCCTCTCCATCTCTTCCTATCTGTCACTCACACTCTTTCTCTCTCTCTCACTCTCTATCTCTTCCTTTCTCTCTCTCACACTCTTTCTCTCTTTCTATGTCTTTTCCTCTCTCTCTCATTCTTTCTTTCTCTCTCTCTTCCTCTCTGTCTCACTCTTTCTCTCTCTACCTCTCTCTCACACTGTTTCTCTCTTTCTCTCTCTCTTCCTTGTATCTCACTCTTTCTCTCTTTCGCTCTCTCTTCCTCTCTCTCTCACTCTTTCTCTCTTTCTCTGTCTTCCTCTCTGTCTCACTCTTTCTTTCTCTGTCTCTTCCTCTCTCTCACTCTTTCTCTCTCTCTCTCTCCTTTCATGGACGCATGACGCACAATCTTATTTTTCTTTTTGTCTTGCAGGCTGTGATTCAGAAATTGTCGAGGGATGACACGCCATACCTGTACCTACTTTTATTTTGTTGTTTTGTTTAAATAAAATGTTTTATATGTAAATCCATAGATGACTGAGATTCTTATTTGTCCAACCTCACATGCATCTTCTTTACTATAATTGTGCGACATCAGCCAATTTGTTACGTTCCAGATTTTCTAAGGTTGCTGTCACATTTGTTTGTGTGGGGGGAGGTGAGGGGGGATGGCGGACAAGGGGCTGGTGGCGGGGGTGTCGGAGCAGTGTTGGGTGTCCGAGCTGCATGATCGTTGGCTCCATTGCATCTGTTGTCATTCACTTTGAAAGTTAAAAATATTGTCTCAAATACTTAACCACTACTACAAAACACATAACACACCTTCTTAATTTCTAATTTACCTTCGTAGTTGGTATGCAGATTTCAAATGTCACAAACGCATGCAATTCTTTTCTTGTCACACAGTACATGTAATGCACCGCTTTCATCAAGAATGGAACCAGTAATGGCACAATTTCCCTGTTGCTCCACACATAAATACATGTAAAGAACAAATCAGAATAGTTCCTTATTTTTTTTAGATTGCAAAACCTCTCTTTATTGGTTATTTTTGAACTTTCCATATAAACAGTTTTTTTAAGGACACATACAGGTGAAAAGTTCAAAGTATTGTATCAACACTTTCTAGAACATTCTACGACACGTGCAGGTTAAAAGTTCATCATTTTTTTAAACCTACCGATATTTTTTTTTGCAACATTTTCTCCAACATTTAACGGCACGTGGAGGTCAAAAGTTCGCCATTCTTTCAAGTTTGAACTGCACCTTCCAAATACAATTAGCAGGTGTGGTTGAGCTGAGCAAATTTCATCCTATAATATGTACTCCACGTATAAACTGCTTTTTTATTAACCAATCACAAAGATGCTTTTCATCAAAACTAATATACACCCTACTTTTAGGACATAATACATTTCATCTCCCAATCGGTTAACGTTTTGCTGTAAAAAAAAAAAGTAGTTCCCCATGTTTAAACATATCTCTTATTCTACGAACGGACTGCATGAGCTACAGACATTTATCCATATCTTCTAGCCATACCTTCAAAATGCTAGTGTGGATTGTAGGACATAGCTATGTTTTCTGGTGCAAGAGGTATGCAGAACAGAGACGTATTGACTTAGACCTAGGTTTACAAAATGTGCACATTAAATGGTTTGCACAGAGAGGATTGAAGTGGCACCAATTGCTCCCTTTGGTTAAAACCTGTTTGCATCTCATGATTGTGCACTGTGGTGGTAACGACCTAGGCACATTGACTGGGGTAGGTTTGGAAATGCTTATGAAGGACACCTTTGGACAATTGATGTTACTTTTGCCTCAAACTGTCTTTGCATATTCCAATATATGCCAAAGACAGAAGTGGAAATGGTCAAACCAATTTTGTCATAAGATTGAAAAATCTAGGAAGAATGTCAACAAAGCTGTGTCTGCATACCTCAGAGACCATAGAATGGGGTCGATTTACAACAACAACATATGTTTTGATATGGCTGATATCTACAGAAGTGATGGAGTACACTTCACAGATGAGGAAACCGAGTTTTCCTGATTAACTTGAAGCTGTGCATTCGCACTTACATGTAGCTCCAACTAATAAACACAAGGGCTCTTTTTAGAGCCGCCTTATATTCCCAATTTCGGCTCCCAGAGTGTCAGCTGCGGTTCGGCTAGCAGAGGGACACCTGCGGGCCGTCGGGCAGGCTCGCAGAGGAAGAGCTGCGGCCCGTGGGCTCAGCTCGCAGAGGGAGACCTACGAGCCGTTGGCTCGCAAAAGCACAGCACCGTACTGGCTCGCAGAGGGACAGCTGTGGCCGGACTCGCAGAGGGAGACCAACGGGCCAACAGGCCTGCTAGCAGACACACAGCATATCAGTTAACGGGCTGGCTCGCAGAGATACAGCTGCGAGCCCTTCGAGCTGCAACCCGACGGGCTAACTCGCAGAGGGAGAGTAACGGGCCGACGGGCCTGCTAGCACAGACAGAGCTACGAGCTAACGAGGTGGCTCACAGAGGTAGAGCTGTGGGCCAGACGACTCGCAGACACAGAGCTGCGAGCCGACGGACTGCCTTCTAAAGGCATAGCCGCGAGCTGATGATGTGGGGAGAGGGAGCGTAAAAGGAGTATCTCGCACAGACAGACCTGCAGGATATTTTCAGTATTGCCTCGCAGAGGTAGAATTACGGATGTGATGCCTTTTAGAGGGAGAGATGCGAGCTGACGGACTGAGTCACAAAATGGCTCACAGCTCACAGTCGCAGAGCTGCGAGCCAACGGACTGGCTTCTAAAGGCATAGCCGCAAGCTGGTGATGTGGGGAGAGGGACCGTGAAAGGGGTATCTCGCACAGACAGAGCTGCGGTATATTTTTAGTGTTGCCTCGCAGAGGTAGAACTACGGACCTGATGCCTTGTAGAGGGAGAGTTGTGAGCTGACGGACTGAATCACAAAATGGCTGCCAACACTTCCTAGTTTCAACAGTTTGCAGCCAATGAGCCGCAAGCTCGTGCTCGTAACGCTTCAGCCAATCAGATGTCAGAATTCTTAAATATCGATATCTGGAAAATTTGATATTTCTCTAAAACTACTGAACGGATTTACCCGATTTAAACAAAAGCGTGCTTTCTGGACCAAGACCTTTCTCTGTGCCAAATTTGGCGTAATTCCATTCAGCAGTTTGACCTGTAGCCTTGTCTAAAGTTTCCTATGGAAATTGCATGGAGAAAACACGTTTTGGGACCCCCTTTTTTCTTAGCCCCCCTTGACGAATCCCCCCCAAACTTTTAGGATAAGAGCTGACCTGAAAAGAGGAACTTTTGGGAAAATTTCGTAAAGATTTGTCAAACGACGCCAAAGTTATAAGCACATCAAAAAATGCTTTTCCTATGGAAACGTGGTCCTAACTATAACTACCTACTGGCGACCGCCAGTAGGTAATATATATATATATATTCAATGAAAAATA
Organism: Calotriton arnoldi; assembly: GCA_963921515.1. Lineage (NCBI taxonomy): Eukaryota > Metazoa > Chordata > Amphibia > Caudata > Salamandridae > Calotriton > Calotriton arnoldi. Next base: position 217,355 of record CAWUFW010015722.1, read on the forward strand.
GAAGAAACACTTCATTCTTTCAATACAAACCAAACCTAAACTACAAAAAGATTACAAATCTTAAGGTTACAGTTATACTTTTAAGTTATAATGTACGCACCACCTTTAAATGACTATAACACTAGTTATTCTTTAGATACAAACCAAACTTATACTACACAGAAATTATAAATTCTAAACTTGGCTGCTCCTGCAGGAGCTGGCATGTTTTTAGGAAAAGTTGTGTGTCCCGCTGCCCACCCGGGGCATGCTGCAATTTGTGCACGTTTTAATTTTTTTATTTTAAATGGGGTGCCCAGTGCCCACCTGGGTCATCCCAGACTATTAATTATTAAAGGGGGGCTGTAGGGGGATGTCCAGGGCCCTCGTGGCACAGTGACATTTTCTTTCTTTTTTTAAAGTGACATGCTCAGTGCCCACCCTGGGCATGTCGTTTACTTTTTTTGTTTTAGTGAGGTTCCCCGGTGCCCGACTGGGGCACCGTACAACATGTTCATCATTGGGGGCTCTGAGGGGAAGCCCAGCGCCCCCACACCCCGCTGGCTCCACTGCTTGCACACAGCAGGGGTGCCCCGGGAGTCGGCATTGCTCCAACCCAGCTGGAGCAATTTTCTTTTGCTCCCAAGGGCTTGGAGCAATTCAAAGCATTTCCCTGGCCGAGAGTGTGAGCAGGGAATTGCTTTGTTCTCTCACCTGGTGGAAACAGCTGTGCACTTCCGCCCGGTGAGAGAACCTTGCATTTTCCCTGCCCACGCTCGCGAGCAGGGAAATAGATGGTATACCAGGGATTGGGGACCCCAGGACACTGTCTCTGAGCTGGCCTCGGGGATGGGGTCCCTAGGGCCATTTGATGGCTCAAGAAGGGGGGACGCAGGGACCTCATCCCCTTTTGTTTAGTTACCGGCCCTGGGGGCCTCCTGGCCCGGAGAGGGGGCAGCACGGCCGCTGTCCCATTCAATTTAGTTAATGGCCCCAGGGAATGGGGTTCTCGGGGCCTCTCCTGGCCCGCGAAGGGGGCCTCATGGCCCCCCTTCCCCTAAAATTAACCTACTGGCCCCAGGGGATGGGATCCCCGGGCCTCTCCTGGCCCGGGGAGGAGGGCAGTGACTCCTTTCCCCTTCGAATTGGCACCAGGGGATGGGTTCCCCAGGAACTCTCCTGGCCTTATTTTAGTGGCAATGTATCTGTCTGCTCAGATGTGGACTACATTTGGACCTCTAGGGCATGTAAGGAGTTCCATCTGCCCATGGTGCTTTCTTAGATTTTTTTGCTTTTTGAACCACTGTAATTTCTGATCTCACTTTGCTCAGAGGCCTCATAAAAAGGTGCCAGGAACTAAGCATTCTTTCTAGTTTCCCTGTACTCTTAGGTCTGGGCTAGGCCTGACGTTCGTTCCAGTGAGCAGACCGATTTTTCAGAGTATCAATAACTTATCTTAGAGTACAGGGCCACCACTGTACAGATACATATATGCTGAGCTATCTGGCTGTGGCTGAAGATATTTCCACACACAGGGGCGTAGCTTGGCCAATAAGACTGGGGGGAGGGGGAGTGATTTTCTGACAATCACGCTTGCATATCATGTTAATTATTATATGAGAAGGGAAAGGAGTGTGAGGGGTACTTAAAACAGCATTTTGTAAAATACCCATGTGTAAAAAACCTTCAAAACAGAGACGAGACTGAATGTGTGTGTGTTTTTGTCTGAGTGATTTTAAAAATTTCAGGGGCACCTTATCAAACCTGACTGAAAGCTCCTGTACCCAACTATTTATGCAATACAAAAATTCATTAGGGGGGTGTAATACCCAAACACCCCCCTCCGAGGCTACACCCCTGTTCATGTATAAATAGAGGTTTCTCTTGGATTACAACTCATAAAGAGTCAGATTTCACCACATTCAACCATACAAAGGACATTCAAGTATACTTAATCCACTATAATTTCGGAACCCATAAGTCAATTATAAACACAAAAATCTTTTATGAATATCACAAAAGTTCATTTATTAAAACCACAATTGATAATAAAAAACAATAATTTGAACAAGTTAAAAAAAAGTTTAAAAAAAGGGTTAGAAAGTGTATTCCGACAGACTTATACATATGACAAATAAATGTCAATATACATGAGAGACAAAAACAAGTGACACAATAAAAATCATCATAAATACGTTAATTCGACTGAATCAATTGCGTTGGAGTCTATCAATCCTTTTATGATTATGCTCGTGTTCCTCGAATTTAACAATATCAAGAAAAGGGGGGCGTCGGCGCGTTTATTATTATTATTATTATTATTAAATTTATAAGGCGCACAGCTACCCAGAGGTTTCCCGGCGCCATCAGACACAACGCGAAAGAAAGGGAAAACATCTACTGGTTAAATAGCCAAGTTTTTAGGCCTTTTCGAAAGTTGTTGTAGCTGGTTTCGTGCCGGAGAGGCGTGGGGAGCGAATTCCATAGTAAAGGGGCCAGGTAAGAGAAAGAACCGCCACCCATATGCGACCGTTTGATCCTGGGGGCTAGAAATTCGGCCTGAGAGGAGGATCGAAGCAGGCGTGTAGGGAGATAAGGATGGGCTAAGGCACTATATGAGCTATATGTTTCTAAGCCACCTTCTTCAGGACTTTTACTTTAAATGTCTCTCTTAAAATTGGCACAATGTCATATATGCCTGTTTAGAAAACAAAAATTATAAAATATGTGTCATATATCACAATTCTATTTCATATATAGTCAATCAGGACAATACATATAAACATAATTGTAATTAAAAACCATACATTACAATAAAATTTAAAAAACATATATTCTATTTAAATAATAAAACAGTACCTTTGTGCAGTTTATAATTGTTTTAAGGGCCCTTATTTTCATTCCACCATTCATTCACATTTCTGGGTATCAGCCACCATCATTCACTCCTCTTTTATTCCGAAATATTCAATATTCCTTTCCATGAAGGGCTAGGACGATACTACCAAGTATAGGTGTGCATCACCAACCCCAGTTAGAAACTTGTTATATATCCGGGGATTGAGCCTTAAATGACATCCTTCAAATATCGATATTCTAATAAGGATGACAATGAGATATTTTTATCTCTGTACAAAAGTCCTCATATACATGTTTTAAACTTTCTATGGATCATTGTGCTAATATGGTATACCTTATAGTGACACCATTCCATCAAAGAGAAATTAATTTTCAATCCTTTTTCATTGTCAGAGTATTGTATCTTCTGTTTGATAAAAGTTGTATATTCTAGATTAGGGAAAATAAAATAATAATATAATAAAGATCGAATTGATCCCGTCATGGTTATAGTCTCAAATTTATAATTCTTAATAACACTAATGACCCACCTCAAACTTTGACAATCATTGATTTATTAAATAATGGATCGTTAAGGGTCAGTAATTCCTTTCCCACAATTTTTTAGGAAGCGGACCGATATAAATAAAGGTCAGCGGGGTATAATAGCCCTATGATGAATATATAGATGAGGATCATAAATATCACGTTCCTACATTTCTTATGTAACTAACATTCACTAAATAAAGAATGTTAAATCATAGATCATAGATCCGGTCCACATACCTCCAGTGGTAGCATACTTCTTGCAGGAGGCTAATCAGTTCTCCGCCTTATTTAAAAAGGTGCGATTACTCCCTTAGTCCTCAAAATTAAATCCTGGTACGTCTGGTTTAGAGTTCGGTGGACAGGATACTCGGTCACAACTATAACAGTATCCCGTCTGCCATTTTGAAAGTACCATTGGATATAATGCAGTTCTACTATGGCGGACAGGATTTCTGTCACGTTTTTTGGCGGAGTAACCTGTCTGTTGAACTCTAAATCAGACCCTAAGTGATTTGTTCAGAATCACAGGTTGGTGAGCTCACGAGGTGATTCCAATCTGTTTTCACAGGTCTAAAGTCAGCAACTCCGCCCTTTAGGCCCCAACGCTACCTTAGACCCATTTTCACGAAGATATGAAAATTGGTGTTACCAGCTTTTAGAATGACACAGGTCCACCGTACAAATGATTTAATGACATTAATTCTAAGATGTGATAATACATCATTGTGCTATGCGGGAGGGAAATTCCTGTCCATTGTTTACGAACAGTTAATTGAGCAGAGTGGTCCACCTTGCCCAATCGTGTACGGTATAAAAATAACTGTTTTTTGCAATACTGCTGCTCTGTTTTGCACACAGGTGAATTGCATTTTGCACGATGACAATGTTCACCTTGTTTAGAATTATGATTCACATTTAAAAATAAATACAGACAAGAAAATGAATGTCTGTATTTATCTGTAAAAATCAGTAAAAACAGAAAACAGGGAGCCTTACTTATGATCTCTTGAAATATCTCTGCTGCTGATGATATTCCAAAGCTGAGTCGCTTGTAGCGGAAAAGACCCATGTGAGTGGAGAAGGTAGTGATGTACCGTGATTGCGGATCAAGCTCCAGTTGATGGTATCCTTTGCACAGATCTAGCTTTGAAAATCTGCATGCGCCAGTGAGACAGCTGATTATGTCATTGAGGTGAGGCCCAGGGTGCCTCTCGATTGCCGTGTTTGGTACTCTCATGTTAACGCATATGCGAATCTTTGAGGTGTTCTTCTTTGGTATCGCTACTATTGGAGATACCCAGGGGGTCGGTCCTTCAGCTGGCTCTATGATATCCTGGGCCAGCAGGCTTTGTATTTCTTCTTCTACCTGTGGTTGCAGATGTATGGGCACTCTTCGGTGATGCTGAGCCACAGGTTTGATCGCTTCATTGATATGCAGTGTTATTTGCTTTTTCTTTAGTTTGCCCAGCCCTTGTAGTATGGCCGGATGCTCTCTCAGAATGTTCTGTCTTTCTGACATGTTGTAGGTCATTGCTGGGAGACGCATCACCTGTGCGGTGATGTTGCTTAGCAGACAGGGTGGTGGAATGTCTCCTCGTAGTACATGTATTTCCTCTTTGATTGACCTTTCTTTGTAAGTTAGTGTCTCTGTGAACTTCCCCATGTTCACTACTGGTTTTCTTGAACCCCAGGTGAATACATCAACAGTGGACGGTGATAGTGGCGGTTTCACCCTCATCTTCTCATATTCTGACATGCACCTGATGTTGCATGTAGCTCCACTGTCTAATACGAAGCTTGTGCTGTGACTTCCTATCAATGTTCACTGTCGCTGTTTTCTTTATTTGGTGTTTTTCTACGAGATGAATGTGTTCTGGCGTGCGGTCTTCCGTTGGGCCATCTGACATCAGATACAGTCATTCCGCAGCCTCTGGCGTGTTTGCTCCATCCGATTCAGCTGAGGGACTGCGATTCTCTGTTTCCATGTGCCTTGCGTATCTGCTTGTCACTGTCAGTGGTCTTGCTGGTCTCCCTCGCTCACTTTTGAATTGTTCACTGATGCAGGCGCTTGCGAAATGATTTTCTCTGTTGCATTTCCTGCATTTGTGGCCCATCGCCGGGCATGCGCCGGCATGTGGAACATCAAGTCCGCATCGATAGCACGTTCTTTCTTGCTTCTTTCTTGGTGGCGGTGTATTGTCTCTTTTCTTGACGTTTCCAGTTACGCGGTTCGCTTGTTCCACTCTTCTTGCCTTTCCCAGTTCCATCTGTCTTGCATGTGTTGTTGCTCTGGCCTCCGCTCGGGCCATGGTCAGTATTTTCTCTAGCGAGGACGGTTCCTTCAGAATTCGTGCGCGGAACTCCACTGACTGACAGCCTTCAATGATGCGCAGTCGTATCGCTTGTTCGTTGTCAAACTTGTCAAATTCGCAATATGTTACTAGTTTCCACAGTCTGGTTTCGAAATCGTCGAGGGACTCCTCTGCTAGTTGACACGTGGTGTTGAACGTGTACCTTTCGAAATCTACATTTCTTTGCGGGTCAAATTTGTCTGTGAGGCACTTTATCAGTCCCTTGTATGTTGCTGTTTGATCTGGGGGAAATGTTATTAACAGGTCCTCAACCTCATCACCTACGAAATTTAGGAACAAGTCTATGTTTTGGTCATCTGTGTATGCCTTGCATGTGGCACGCATGTATCGTTCGAATTGTCTTATCCATCTCTCCCACCTAATGCCTGTTTGTGGTTCTGACAGGCTGAACGGTAGTGGTCTGCGGAAGATTGCATTTGCGCTATTCTTGTCGCTTGCATATTCTGTCATTTTGTTGTGGTGCCTTGCTTTTCTTTTGTGTGCAGCGTCTTCTTTTGCTGTCTTTTCTTTCTTTATATCACCTTTATCTTGTTGTAATTTCCTTTTTACTTTTACTTTGCTTCCTTTGTTTCACCTTTGTTTGTTGTTATTTCCTTTATTTTCACCCTTTTTCTTATGCTCTTTTAGCCTTTTCCTGGCATTAAAATGGCCACCGGGCCTTCTCCAGCCTCCTATTGGCTCTCACGCCTGATTTCAAGATGGCCGCCGAGCTCTCGCGAGATTTCAGCTTGAAATCTACATGCGGGAGGCTCGGGCTGTCTTTCCAGTCAGCGGTCGGCTGTGATCACGGCCGGGTGCACCGTTTCTTCTCTCCTCACCTTCTTTACTTGATGCGGCCGGGGTGGGCTCCCGATGTTGCTGCAGTCCCCTTTGCGTGGACCAGGGTGGGCTCCTGGCTCCACTCTCCTTGCGATCGGGGTGGGCTCCCGATTTTGCCTTTTCCTTTTGGGGGCCAACGGACCAGGGTAGGCTCCTGGTTTTGTTTTCTCGCGACCGGGGTGGACTCCCGACGTTGCGTTTTTGCTTCTTGTAGTCGGCGGACCAGGATGGGCTCCTGGCTCCGTTTGGACGTTGTAGGGGGGGGCACGCACTTCTGGTGGTGACTTCGTATCCCACCTCTTCGTCGCCAGTTGTCGTGTCGTCACTCCAGAAGCACGCGGAGACAGGTATGTTGCAAAATAATACTTTATTCTTCTTCTTCGTTGCTGTGCCCACACGCACGTCTGTCCCCGTGCCCTCGTTCTCCAGAATGCCCTCCCCACTCCCTGACCGGAAGTGGTGTCCGGTTGCTGTCCCCTCCCAACATTAGGGTGCAGGGTCCTAGTGCCCTCTGACCCAGGTCACTACAGCTGTTTTGTAACCTTGAGCCCTAACTTTTGCACTGACTTGCAATTAATTAAATATTAGGGTTCACCCGGCTCATTGCAAATAAAATAACCGATTTAGAGTCACCGTGAGTGTGAAATAGAAACCGTAATTTTTACTAATTCTTGTAAAGAATACCGTCCCAGCACATCTTGTCAATCGTATATTTTGAGAAAATAAAAATGCAAAACATTATCTGGAGTTTACGTCGTGACACACATAGAAAAATAGGTCGTTTTCTAGATGCCAAGTTTACATTTCTCACTTTCAGCGAACTGAGGCTCCATAGCGTGTCATTCTAAAAGGTTACAATGCGCAGCACGAATGGATAGGCCCTCATCTGCATACGCCTTTCAAGACATTTTCAAGTTCTCTTACACCCCCAAGTGCAACATTTATCCCTCCTCCCTTAGCCCATTTAAGTCTCCCTATCCCAGGACAACTCCCCCCACTATCTCACTTGCCAGTAGCACTGGTCTGTGGGCGGAGTGGCAGGGCGGGGGAACGACGGGGAGGTGGGGGGAAACGGACAACAACAAAAACATTAAAAAAATTACTGGACTACTGGAACAAGCTCTATGCTGGCATCAACAAAAACCTCACCCAAAGGCTGCAGCCTATTCAGAACTCGGTGGCCAGAATCACTCTCAACCTCCCACGCCACACTCACATCACACCACACCTGAAGGAGCTCCACTGGCTCTCCATACACATACGAACAAAGTTCAAACTCCTCACCAACACTTTCTAGGCGCTACATAACACTGGCCCGGCATACCTCACAATCTCATCTGCTTCCACAAACCTTTCAGACACTTTCGCTTGTCTGGACTCCTACTTGAACACATACCACGCATTCTGAAAACCAGATCTGGCAGTCGAGGCTTCCTCTACATCGCTCCTAAAGCGTGATATGGCCTACTGCTACACATAAGAGTCTGGTCCTCAGGTCTTGAATTCTGCAAGAAGCTGAAGACATGGCTTTTCGAATAATTCCACTAGGTTTTAGGTTTGGCTAGACTCACTCCTGCTCAGCGCCAGGATACCCTCCCCGATTACAGTGCTCTCTACATATCTGCATAACATTACGTAACAAATTAGCCTACATTTAAAAGTTCAAAATGATGGTTCGTCAAAGCATCTAGTACCATTCTCTTCTGGCATCTGGTTCCTTTCTCTTGACTGTTAATCTTGTGAACCACATGCCCTGTTCACTCAGATATGCACCATGTTCAGGCATTGATTGGTTCAATCAAAGGAGTTGCAAGGCAGCAATATAGGGAGAGACAAAGGCCACACAAGGCGGGAGGCCCAAGGTTTCATGGCAATTCCTTGCTATTTGCGATCACAACAGTCTTCTACAAATGTCAGGTACCAATTCACTTAATCAACCAAGCTGATTTTTTTTTTATAAATTAGCATAGTTTAAAATAAACATTAAAAGGGTCTGTATTGCACAAAAGTTGGAATGTCTCTGAACAATGGCACTTTAAAAATATTAATCTCAGAAATCTCCTGGTTAAAGTCAAGGTGACACCTACAAATAGCACAGGAACAATGTCCTGTGGGGTGAAGTTACAAAGGTCACAAAAGTGTCCATTGTTGGGAGTTTTCTTCCACGCACCAACAGTCCAATGCATATGTAATCCACATGTCCAGATGTTGATTGTAGTCCTTCTGCATTTCTTCAGATAAATCATTTTTTAAATACAAAATACATCTTACTTAGTCCTGCACTCTTTGTTACCTGAAGTAAATGGATATACAGGGGGTGATTACAATGGCGGCGAGACTGCCACTGACAGGCTGTTGGTGGTGGTGTCACCGCCATCGGAACCAACTTCACCGCCCGCCACCTTAGGATGGCAGGCGGTGTGGTGGTGGTCGGAAACACCAACTGCCACACGTCCGACAGGCTCCTTGAACCCGCTGGTGCGGCGGAGGGCCCCGCAATCTCTGCTATGGTGGCAGTGCCTACCAGGCACCGCCAAAGGGATTATGATGTCTCCCCCGCCAGCCTTTTCATGGCGGTTCACCCGCCATGGTAAGGCTGGCAGAAAGGGACATTGGGGGCCTGTAGCGGGCCCCCCTTTCCGCCTGGCCCTCCAATATGGGCACTGGAGGGCACCTATGGTGCCCCCCTACATGTCCCTGCACCATGCCATGTAGTGTAGGGATATGTCAAGTGACCCCTTTTTGTATTGCGGCGTGCGCTGCAGCCATGAGCACCCACCGCAATACAAATGATAGGCATTGCGACCGCAGTGGTGGCCATCGCATCATAATGCCTATGTCGGGACCGCCAACAGCCTGTCGGGTTATGTCCACCTGCCATCGTAATCAGCACCTTAGACTTCTAAAATCTTTGTTAAATCTTCCTTCTAATACAGTCATTATGACTATTTTTATTTAGATCAGGAGTGAGGATAAGGATGGCCCCTGCTTCCTTCATAGTTTCCAAATCATCTGAAACTTTTCTAATGCATAAGTGAATTCAATAATTTCATATTCAGTTGCAAATTCTACTGAAAAACAGACCATAGTACACAGTGACTATTTGAAATTTATTGAGAAAGAGAGGGAAAAACTATGGAAACTATCCGCTGTTAGACAAAATCTCACTTTTGCAACCTGTAGTTGTGGGCATGGTAAGATTGTGCCCAGTTATAATTAATTTTCATTCTGCCCAACATAATACCACTGCTCATTAGGTGCTCATAGCCAACCTTGGAGGCCTGACTTTTGTTTCTCTAAGTTTCGTTTCTCCTTGTTTGCTCTCAAGCTATAAGTTAATTAGAATTTATGCGTGTGTAAAAGTTTCCTTTTGCCCCTTTTGCAGGTGCAGGAATTCAACCTCGTTATTTTAGATTTAAGAAGGTACATGGGGAGGAGAGGAATGTCTTTGAAGAGCCTGAACAGAGAGAAGGGAGGACACCTTTCGTGCCTGGTGAAACCTTCGGAACTAAGGTCGTCGGAGAGAGAACCAAATTAATTGGAGTTTGTGGAAAGTTACTCAAAGGAGGTGTTCACGGAATAACTCACCATGTGACCTGTTAGGGGTGTAACTTTGTCGTTTTGTATTAGGCACAGTGACAGTTTTGCAGGACTTCTGCTTTGGACTGAGTAAAGAGAGTATCTTAGAACGAGCTCCGTAGCTTTACACTACTTGACCCATTTAACCTGAGTGTACTTCTTAGGAAGTCACCACGTGCTGACACCTTTTGAGGGGGAATCCAACTGGGAAGCTAGGTACGGATGTCACTCTAGAAGTAGAGTAGGGACAGATTATTCTTTTAATTCCGGGAATACAAATGAAAAGGGAGTTATACGCAGTGTCTATATTCAGTTGCGTTCTGATATTGGAGTTCATTGTTCTGTGCCTATTGTGCCGAATGAGTTATATTCGCAGATTTGGCTCTGTATTAGTATTCATGTATCTTTATACTCTTATATTGAGGTGTGTCTATGTTCTGCTATTTTTGGCCTTAATTAGCAAAAATTGAATTACGAGTCTGTAGTCCTTTGGTCACATGGGAAGGGAAATGTATTATTCGTGAATTGTTTTCTCCCCTCCACAATTTCCTAGCAGGCAATAAAGACCATCGGCCAAAGGTCCCCAAGTAAATCTAGAACATGGAATCTGGCCTCATCAATTGGTAGCAGAAACGGATGGTTGCCTCTAGAAGTGAGGGGAGACCCCAGGAAAACCTAGAAGAGAATTAGATGCATAGAGCCCAAAATAGAGCCCCATGATTGAGAGCAGAGGACGGCGGGCATTGATGGAGGTCGGCGTAAATTAATGGTGCGGCGGAGACAGCAGTAGCGTGAGTATGAATAGTCATGTGTGTGGTAGATTGCGGTGAATTGATTGTGTGATGTCTTGCAGAGTTGGAATGATAGTTGAGTGAACGTGAGTTTATCGGTTTACTTGTCCGAACACATGAGGACCAGGAGGTTTTTGGAAAGCTGACTCAAGAGAAATCCAAGAACCCGGCATAGCTTTGTGCTGTAATTGTCTGATCACTGATGTGGGTGTCGTGGAGCGATATCGACGGCTCACTTGGGATAGGGAACTTTGTGTGAGTGGATTTAATAGAGTCACGTGTGGAAAACCTCGGGTGCCAGGGGTAGACTACAGCGATTCGAGTGACCGACGCTGGTCGTGGGTCATAGAGTACGAATGTTCTTGAGAGAGTGTATACTATCGATCTTTTAGACGACAGACAATTACTTGGTTTTCTGTAACTGTAAGTTACTGTGACTGCCGGAGAGAGGGTTACTTGGTTTAGTAACTTTAGGGTAAACAGTTACATGTTACTGTAAGTTGCTGTGATTGCTTGCTAGGCGGTTACTTGGTTTAGCAGCTTTTGGATAAAGAGTTACTAGGTTGTATGAATGTGAGTGCGAATTCACATTGTGAGATTGTGAAGGAGGGTGACCCGCTGAAAAGAGGGAAAGGTGATGTCAGAGTGCGCTGCGCTGTGATAGGCCGGTCGGTGGAACGCCGGGCAGGGATGGGAGGGTTCTCGGCAAAAGTTGGAAAGGAAAATTGTGTCTTGTAACAATCAAATTTAAAAAATGAGATGTTTTAAGGTATTACGAGATTTATGTAGAGGAGATTCAGGTGTGGTGACTCGAGTAGGGGAAGAAGCCCCGCCAGAGGATACCCCGGCACATTACATGGCAACAAACGTAGGACTTCATACAATAGTGTGGCTCCAAAATTGGCATAATATTACAGAAAAGGAGGGAGAATTGGCTTTTCCACGTTATGGGTCATTTTGATTGGATATGTTGTATCAATTAAGGGGAGTGATGTCTTCATTAAAACCCCCACCCAGACCACACAATTCAAGGCATTAGATGCATGGATGTGGGCAGCACAAGCTAAGCGGAGAGAAAACTCCCAGGGAAGGCTGAGAAAAGCAATGAAGTCATATCAGGATGCAAGGTGGGATGCTCAGTTGAAGAGAGGGAGGGTGGATACCATTGAGGGAGAAAGATTGTACCCACTGTTAGTACAAAGAGCGGGTGCACGAACCGGAAATACAGAAGATGACAGTGACACAGATGATAGCCTGTTAGATAGACTATTAGCAGAGCGCCCCCACCTTATAACCCTTAGTCTGAAGAGGGGAGACAAGAACTGGCAGAAGGAAACCCAGAAGGAGAGGGATCGGCTCCGGTAGGCCCTAATGCAAGAGTAGTGGGAAAGATCTCAGTGGGATCAGAAGGGTCAGGAAGGTCAGTAGTTGGGAACTCTGAGATCAGAGGAGCCGACTGTGACATACGGCTACCAGAAGCCCTCACGGTGCCGGTTACCATTGGACCCGTGGTCTCGATATATAATCCGAGCATGAGAGAAAGCGGGGGTCAAGAGCAGACAGGAAAGGGAGAAGAAACTATCTCTGGAGGAAGCATTACAATGGGAGGGACGAGTGTACCTTTGGGGCCGGTGGAAGCTAGTATCCCACTGCTAGCAACGGCAGACCCTTCAAGGGTGTGCATTGGGTCGGAAACAAGACGAACAGGTACACTGGCGAATTCTAGGTCAGAAATAAGAATGTGGGTCCCACCAGTGATGGAGACTATGAGAATGTGCGCTGAGATAGGAATGAGACAAGAGGCATCTAGAACACAAATTGGGTTCCCAAATGCAGGGTCGGAGGATCGATGGAGAAGCCAAAGTTGTGACAGAGAAGGACAGTGTAATGTAACAGATCAGGGAAGACTCAAGGTTGCAATGAAGGCAAAATTGTTAGACATACTGAAATTGAAGGCAGAAGTAGATGAGGTGATCAATAGGAACCTGCCGTTGGAAAGAATAGATCTCTATGATCAAGATGAGCTGTTATTTGTGGCCAAGGATGTCACTAGGAAGGCAAAGCGAGCTCATGAGACGTTAGTTCAGCTGGCACGGAAGTATGATGTGGATTTGACGAAAACAAAAATGTTACAGGGAAATCACAGGTTAAATTACACTGATCAGGAATTGGAAGAAAAGAGAATAGTAGGGTTGAAAGCCCATATTGTAGAACTAGTCATAGGAATGCGATCATGAAAAGAGTTGGATAGGTGTGAAGAGAGGTGGTCCAAGAAAAAGGGTGCAAAGAAAGGGATAGGAGACACTCCGCCTCCCGGAAGAGGGACGGAGAAGGTAGGGAATTACCCATTGCGAGAGGTGCCGAATGGAGGGTATGTACATGTGCCTTGGAGCAGGGGTGATTTGGCATCATTCACAAATGATTTCCCTCGGCTGAGGGAAAAGCCTGCAGAATGGTATAAGCATGTTGATCGGTTTGTGAAGATTTCAAAGGTATTGTGGATAGATTTGAACACTCTGTTTGACATTGTGGTCCCAAGTGATTTGTGGGCGGCATGCAAAATTGCAATTGAGTGGCCCACTGCAGAACCAGAAAGAGATCCTGTAACGCATGGCCCTTCGCCAGAGGTGATGAAAAAATACAAGCAGGCGATTACATGGCTCCACTCTAAAGTTGCCCCTTGAAGCATTCATTGGCTCAAGATTGATTGTACCACCCAAGAGCCCAAGGAGTCAGTACATGATTATTACGAGAGACTCCTACTAGCCTTTAAACAGCATAGTGGGCTGGATGCCCTGGAACAGAAATATATGGGACAGTTTGTCTTGAAGTTTGTCTTGGGTTTAAGGTCTGAGATTAGTTTGATGATTCAGCAACACTTGATCTGTTGGCAGAACAAGTCAGTGAATGAGATTCTGCGTTATGCCAAGTATTGTAGCGATGAAGTAGAGTCCAAACATAGGAAAATGAAGGATAAGCTGATGATGGTGCAGTTGAGGAATGCAGAGAGACCAGATATATTGCAGGGGAATGGAGGTACAATGGGTCGGAGACAAGGGAGTGGTCGAGGAGCGAGCCAAAATATGGCAGCTCCTCCAGGACAGGGGAGAGGAAGAGGAAAGGACCCTGGGACAGGAGTGGAGTGGGCTAACCCGAGAAGGAACACTGCATTGGAAGCGCGACTGTCACCTAAACCCAGCTAACCAAATGCAATATGAGGAAAATGTGCAATTATCTGATGGTTTGAACACAGTGACTAGACCTAGGTCTATGTATGGAGGGGGTCCAGACCAGCAAGTGCAGGTGCCTCAACCCCGAGAATCTCCCCAGGCAATCATGTGTATCAACAGATGCCTTTCATCGAAATATCAGATAGTTCTGATCCAGACCCATTGCATGGACGGTGTCTGATGGGGGAGGAAGACTGTACCCTCAGGGCAGCCCTAGAGGTAGACCAGAGTGGACCGTTTCTGGAGGCAGATGTTAACGGTCATCCCATCACATTCTTGATTGATACTGGTGCTGCCCGTTCTACTGTAAGGTCAGCAGTGGTTCCCAACCTGCTCCTCTCTGGACAATCGATCCAGGTGGTAGGAGTTACTAATCAGAAAATGACCAATCCACTGACAGATGAGTTACCTGTGAGAATAGGAACATTTCAGGGTTGCCACCAATTCGTGGTGTGTGACTCGAGCCCGGTTTGCCTATTAGGACATGATCTTTTGTGCAAGTTAAATTGTACTATCTATTGTACTCCGAAGGGAGTAGAGTTACAGACATGTGACGACGATGCTGCCTTCAAGTTGGCAAGTCAGAACTTGTGTGCGGAACTGTTCATTGTTCTGACCACGAAAGAGTTACGATTTGATCTGAGGGACTCGGTCTCTCCTGTGGTATGGGATTTTACTGGTGAAGCGATAGGTCTGATTCGAGGAGTTGAACTAGTAAAGGTACAGGTCAAGCCAAACGCTGAATTCCCAAGGACGCCGCAGTATAAATTGACTCCAGAGACTGTGGCTGGAATAAGACCTGTGATTGAGTCTATGATTGCACAAGGCATTCTAAAGGAGATAAGAAGAAGCCCCTGTAATTCACCTATTATCGGGTTGAAAAGATGTTCTATGTTGAATCCTGCTACACTTATGCCATTCCCACATATTGAAGGAGAAGATTGTGAGGAACACGACTGCTTGGATGTGACTGAACTTTCTACCAAACCCAGACCCGACATTGTCGATGAACCCTTACCCGAATCTGATTTGGTTCTCTTTGTTGATGGTTCATGCTTAAGAGACAATGAGGGTTGTTTGAGAGCAGCTTTTGCTGTTTGTACCATTTCTGGAGTTGCGGAAGCCGCTTGTTTACAAGGAGTGTACTCCGCACAAGTGGCTGAAATCATTGCCCTGATATGCCCATGTCTCATCTCTGATCGAGTCCGAGTGACTATCTTCACCAATAGTCAGTAGGAGTTGTTCACGATTTCGGGCAGTTGTGGTCACAGAGGGGGTTCTTAACATCAGGATCTCCTATCAGGAACGGAGAATACGTGCGACAACTGTTAGAAGCTTTGCAAAAGCCCAAGGAAGTAGCAGTGGTGAAATGTGCAGCACATGGAAGAGGGGAGGATTTTGTAACAAAGGGAAACCGCTATGCTGATGAAGTAGCTCGCTTTTGTGCCATACATGCTTGTATTTTTAATGGGGAGTATGTAGGAGAGAGCACAGAAAGGACAGAGCTCAGCATGATGTTGGCTGTGGCCGATACCTGGGATGAGGTTAAGCGTCTCCAAGAAGAGGTCCCCTAAGAAGAAGAAGCAGCGTGGGTTAGAGAAGGTTGTGAGAAAAGAGAAGATGGCATTTGTGTGTCAGTGGATGAAAGGGCAGTGTTAGCCAACTGTTTGTTGAGTCCTATGGCGAGGCATATTCATGGAACAGTTCACTTGGAAGAGATGCCATGGTGAGGGTGTTTCGACAGACATGGTTCAATCCACGGTTTCGTGTGTATGATGAGGCAGTGTGTCATAGGTGTGTTACGTGTCAGCAAATGAATGCAGGGAAGAAAACTGTGGTTGCTTTGAGTCACATTGGAAGATCAGGAGGTCCTTTTAACAGGATACAGTTGGATTTATTCGAAATGCCCAGGTGCAATGGGTTGAGGTACGTTTTGGTGATGGTGTGTGTCTTTTCGCGTTGGGTTGAGGCGTATCCAACTAGACGGTGTGACAGTCTCACAGTAGCAAAGTTGTTGCTTAGAGAGGTCATCCCACGGTTCCGAGTTCCAGCCTTATTGGAATCGGACAGAGGAACTCACTTTCATAGTGAGATCATGAAGCTGCTGTGTGCCGCCTTACAAGTTGATCAGAGACTGCATTGTAGTTACAGGCCGGAGGCATCTGGCCTGGTGGAAAAGATAAATGTACCATCAAGATGAGAGTGGCAAAGGTTTGTTCGTCGACCACTTTGAAAAGGCTGGATGTACTGCCCTTGATGCTGATGAACTTGCGTAGCAATCCTGATAGGAGAACAGGACTTTCACCCCATGAGATATTAATGGGGAGGGCAATGCGTTTGCCTGCAGTGCCAGCTACAGCATTGATAAACTTCACCAAAGATTTGGTTCTCGATTATTGCAAGGGACTGGCTGATGTGGTTAATTCTGTGTCTCACCAGGTCGAGGCTGCAACTGCACCTACCTCGAAAGATCTCCTGCACGACCTAAGCCCGGGGGACTGGGTGTTGGTCCGAAAGCATGTGAGGAAGAATTGCCTTGATGCACGGTGGCGAGGTCCGTACCAAGTGATTCTGGCTACAAGCACAGTCGTGAAGTGCGGAGGCTTACCAAACTGGATCCACTCCTCCCACACCCGCATAGTTCCAGAACCCTTGGAAGAAACAGCTCCTCTTGCTCAAAGAAATCCAGCTGAGATTGCAAAGTCAGGAGAGGGGACAAGCCAAGCTGTAAGGGTTCCTGCTGAGACCGATTGATCACCAGGTCGAGCTGAAAGGGATCAAGCTGCACAAGATCTAGGTACAGATTCTGAGGGGACGGGATCATTGGAGTTGACGTAGAGTTGGATTCAGCTGAGCAGACTGGTGTGGGACAGGCACGGGTGGAGAGGAGGAGAACAGAAGCTGGAAGCGAGATGTGGCCAATAAGATAAGAAAGACTGAATTTGAGGCTTGCATCAGAAAGAGATCTCGCTTCCATCTCCGAAACGTCTGAATCTGAGCAAAGTGATGCAGAGCCAAGTCAATAAGGCTTAAGGAGATCAAAGAGAGAGAGAGTGCTGTGCCGGAAGTACGCTGCTCCAGAGTGGACGTACCTGCTCACAGATGCAGGGACCAGGGAGGTCCGGGAGACTGGGGTCTGGAAGAGTGAGACTCGGGGAGACCACACTGATCATTGACATTGAACTGTTAGTCCCTGGAGTTGAGGCCCTCGGGCTCTTGACTCAGACGGTACCAGATCCTACAAGGCTGAGTGGATTGCGAATTCTGATCTCAAATCAACTGTCATTTCCAACGTTTTGCTGCCAGCCCTTAGCTCAAGAATTGGCAGCTTTTCGTATGGAGATCTTGCAACTTGTTGTTGATACCCTCGGCACCAATTTGATCTATGATGAAAATATAACTGAATAAAGAGAAAGAAAATACATAATCATTGCTCTAAGAGAAGATAACCTAGGTCCGAGTGAAAGAAGAATGCATTTAGGGATTTTTCAGTAGAAGAAGAATGAGGGCTAGGGATGGCTGTTGATGAACTGTAAATCATTATTGTTGAACTGAATACAGAAGAATTCCGGATTCCCAAAGGGATTTAGTAAGAACTTTGTGTGCAGAACTATTAAGTGAGAAGAAAAGACTTTGTTGATTCCACTACTGCACCTTGTCAGAAAACTGATTCAATATGGAGTCTGGAAATTTGAACCGTAGGCAGAATTGCATTATAGATACACTCATAGTAGGGGTGATCATAGTCATGCCCATGTCTCATCTCTGATCGAGTCCGAGTGACTATCTTCACCAATAGTCAGTAGGAGTTATTCACAATTTCGGGCAGTTGTGGTCACAGAGGGGTTCTTAACATCAGGATCTCCTATCAGGAACGGAGAATACGTGCGACAACTGTTAGAAGCTTTGCAAAAGCCCAAGGAAGTAGCAGTGGTGAAATGTGCAGCACATGGAAGAGGGGAGGATTTTGTAACAAAGGGAAACCGCTATGCTGATGAAGTAGCTCGCTTTTGTGCCATACATGCTTGTATTTTTAATGGGGAGTATGTAGGAGAGAGCACAGAAAGGACAGAGCTCAGCATGATGTTGGCTGTGGCCGATACCTGGGATGAGGTTAAGCGTCTCCAAGAAGAGGTCCCCTAAGAAGAAGAAGCAGCGTGGGTTAGAGAAGGTTGTGAGAAAAGAGAAGATGGCATTTGTGTGTCAGTGGATGAAAGGGCAGTGTTAGCCAACTGTTTGTTGAGTCCTATGGCGAGGCATATTCATGGAACAGTTCACTTGGAAGAGATGCCATGGTGAGGGTGTTTCGACAGACATGGTTCAATCCACGGTTTCGTGTGTATGATGAGGCAGTGTGTCATAGGTGTGTTACGTGTCAGCAAATGAATGCAGGGAAGAAAACTGTGGTTGCTTTGAGTCACATTGGAAGATCAGGAGGTCCTTTTAACAGGATACAGTTGGATTTATTCGAAATGCCCAGGTGCAATGGGTTGAGGTACGTTTTGGTGATGGTGTGTGTCTTTTCGCGTTGGGTTGAGGCGTATCCAACTAGACGGTGTGACAGTCTCACAGTAGCAAAGTTGTTGCTTAGAGAGGTCATCCCACGGTTCCGAGTTCCAGCCTTATTGGAATCGGACAGAGGAACTCACTTTCATAGTGAGATCATGAAGCTGCTGTGTGCCGCCTTACAAGTTGATCAGAGACTGCATTGTAGTTACAGGCCGGAGGCATCTGGCCTGGTGGAAAAGATAAATGGGACCATCAAGATGAGAGTGGCAAAGGTTTGTTCGTCGACCACTTTGAAAAGGCTGGATGTACTGCCCTTGATGCTGATGAACTTGCGTAGCAATCCTGATAGGAGAACAGGACTTTCACCCCATGAGATATTAATGGGGAGGGCAATGCGTTTGCCTGCAGTGCCAGCTACAGCATTGATAAACTTCACCAAAGATTTGGTTCTCGATTATTGCAAGGGACTGGCTGATGTGGTTAATTCTGTGTCTCACCAGGTCGAGGCTGCAACTGCACCTACCTCGAAAGATCTCCTGCACGACCTAAGCCCGGGGGACTGGGTGTTGGTCCGAAAGCATGTGAGGAAGAATTGCCTTGATGCACGGTGGCGAGGTCCGTACCAAGTGATTCTGGCTACAAGCACAGTCGTGAAGTGCGGAGGCTTACCAAACTGGATCCACTCCTCCCACACCCGCATAGTTCCAGAACCCTTGGAAGAAACAGCTCCTCTTGCTCAAAGAAATCCAGCTGAGATTGCAAAGTCAGGAGAGGGGACAAGCCAAGCTGTAAGGGTTCCTGCTGAGACCGATTGATCACCAGGTCGAGCTGAAAGGGATCAAGCTGCACAAGATCTAGGTACAGATTCTGAGGGGACGGGATCATTGGAGTTGACGTAGAGTTGGATTCAGCTGAGCAGACTGGTGTGGGACAGGCACGGGTGGAGAGGAGGAGAACAGAAGCTGGAAGCGAGATGTGGCCAATAAGATAAGAAAGACTGAATTTGAGGCTTGCATCAGAAAGAGATCTCGCTTCCATCTCCGAAACGTCTGAATCTGAGCAAAGTGATGCAGAGCCAAGTCAATAAGGCTTAAGGAGATCAAAGAGAGAGAGAGTGCTGTGCCGGAAGTACGCTGCTCCAGAGTGGACGTACCTGCTCACAGATGCAGGGACCAGGGAGGTCCGGGAGACTGGGGTCTGGAAGAGTGAGACGCGGGGAGACCACACTGATCATTGACATTGAACTTTTAGTCCCTGGAGTTGAGGCCCTCGGGCTCTTGACTCAGACGGTACCAGATCCTACAAGGCTGAGTGGATTGCGAATTCTGATCTCAAATCAACTGTCATTTCCAACGTTTTGCTGCCAGCCCTTAGCTCAAGAATTGGCAGCTTTTCGTATGGAGATCTTGCAACTTGTTGTTGATACCCTCGGCACCAATTTGATCTATGATGAAAATATAACTGAATAAAGAGAAAGAAAATACATAATCATTGCTCTAAGAGAAGATAACCTAGGTCCGAGTGAAAGAAGAATGCATTTAGGGATTTTTCAGTAGAAGAAGAATGAGGGCTAGGGATGGCTGTTGATGAACTGTAAATCATTATTGTTGAACTGAATACAGAAGAATTCCGGATTCCCAAAGGGATTTAGTAAGAACTTTGTGTGCAGAACTATTAAGTGAGAAGAAAAGACTTTGTTGATTCCACTACTGCACCTTGTCAGAAAACTGATTCAATATGGAGTCTGGAAATTTGAACCGTAGGCAGAATTGCATTATAGATACACTCATAGTAGGGGTGATCATAGTCATTACTGTAGTGGTCATTACATCCATAGTTGAGTCGAATGTTGCAGTAGAGGAAGGGGAACAAGGGACTCCTATATCAGACATAAGAGAGGGTGCATCAGAATCAGATAGGGACATGATAGAAGAAACTAGTCGCTTATTACATGTTGACCTATCCAAAGGTGATTTTACGTTAAATGCGTACGCAAGGTTATTGTATGAGTATGTGGACACCATGGATGCGAAGGATTGCTATGTGTGCATGCAGGTGCCAGCATCAGTGGAGGAGGGCATTAGATAGCACCACCTACCACTGACATATGGGATCACTTGTAGCGTGTTGCTGAGTATGTTTTATGGGAAAGCACATTTTGAGTACTACTTCTCTAATTACAACGTAGTGCTTCCTGAGGTCCCAGTTCTTAAATAAATGAACAAGTATGATTATTATAAACAAAAAGAGAGAATGTCGAAATATTTTGTGCCCACAGTAAATTTGGATACAGCATATGCCCACCGACACAATTTGACATGTATGTTATCTGACATAGAAAAGAAATTTGTAGATCAGATAGAGGATAGGCATAGACAGACATTATTTAGGCCTGATCCTAAACATGAGGTAATCAAATGGACCCAAGAGGAGTTAGATCATAAGGCAAAGGGAAGCTCGGGCCCAATAGCTCTGGATCTACAACAAAAAGGGAAACGTTGCATTAGACAACCACAGACATATTATGACAAAATATTTGTGGGAGAGAGTGAATGTGAGCACATTTTCTTGATTGAAGAATCAATAAAAAGGCGCTGTTGGATAAGTTGACCATAGTGCCCAATGTGTATTTTGTATGTGAAAGAAATGCGTATGTTCGGTTGCCACCAAATTGGTATGGAACGTGTTATTTGGCTGTGGTATTCCGTAAGATATTCCATGTGGAGGACTTGTGGCCATTGGAAGGGAAACGACCGCGTAGAGAGAAACGTGCCACAAGTGCGGGAGAAATTGTTGGTGATGTGTTTGGCGCTATGATATCGAGTTTGGGGGTGGTTCTGAATGATGTCAAGATCAGAAGGTTGTCAACCTTGGTGGATAAGTTGTCAGTCAATACAGCCCAAGCTTTGCTACTTGTCGATGGAGAGATGGTCTCTATAAGTGCCATGGTGCTTCAGAACCGTCTTGCATTAGATGTATTATTGGCAAAAGAGGGCGAAGTCTGTAGATTATTGAGGGTCCCTGACAATAGCAAGGATCTAAAAAAATATATAAGTAACATCACTGAGTTACACCAGGACATACATGATTTAGCAACCGAAGGGATTTGGGATAATATTGGCCAAGGATTTGGAAAGGTTGGAAGTTGGTTCGGAAGTCTGGGACAGGGAATTGTTGGTTACATCTTGAAGCCTATCATAATAATCGTAGTCTGCATCATCGTATTGTTGGGTGCCTTTAGCGCTTATAAGTGGCACAAGGCAAGACAGGCTGAGAGTTCTCTTAGGAGACAGGAAAGGCAGAAGGAAAGACTGCAGGACAGTTACTATCAGAACCTTAAGAACCTGGAGAAGTTTAGGCAGGGAAGGCAGGCTACAACTTCTGTTTAGGTCAGTCTTTTCCGCGAGGATAACATAGCAAGGGAACAGTGCTGTGTTGATGACACTAGTCATCAGAGGGGGGCTGATAGAGCGCTTGGCGCTCTTAAAATTTGTAAGGGTGCATTATACTCATGGACGAACTGCACTTGCATATATTTTGTTGTTTGCTGTAATTCATGTCATTAGAATGAAGCTTATATCGTCATATTAAGATAATAGAATGAATTTTGTAATGTTATCTTCGGGAATGATTAGGATTTTGCACGTGTTTAGAGAAATCATGTAATCATGCATGTGCATTATGAATATTATGCAATATAAATGTATCCATTGGTTATAAATGTTTCGTATAGAGACTTGTGTAAAGAGTGTGCATTAATGAATGTTCTTCGGTTAGCCAACCTTGTAGGCGTAACTTTCGTTTCTCTAAGTTTCATTTCTCCTTGTTTGCTCTCAAGCTATAAGTTAATTAGAATTTATGAGTGTGTAGAAGTTTCCTTTCACCCCTACTGCAGGTGCAGGAATTCAACCTTGTTATTTTAGATTTAAGAAGATACATGAAGGAGGAGAGGAATGTCTTTGAAGAGCCTGAACAGAGAGAAGGGAGGACACCTTTCATGCCTGGTGAAACCTGGGAACCAAGGTCGTCGGAGCGAGAACCGAGTTAATTGGAGTTTGTGGAAAGTTACTCAAAGGACGTGTTCACGGAATAACTCACCATGTGACCTGTTAGGGGTGTAACTTTGTCTTTTTGTATTAGGCACAGGGACAGTTTTGCAGGACTTCTGCTTTGGACTGAGGAAAGGGAGCATCTTAGAACGAGCTCCGTAGCTTTACACTACTTGACCCATTTAACGTGATTGTACTTCTTAGGAAGTCAACACGTGCTGACACCTTTTAAGGGGGAATTCAACTGGGAAGCTAGGTAGGGATGTCACTCTAGAAGTAGAGTAGGGACAGATTATTCTTTTAATCCCGGAAATACAAATGAAAAGGGAGTTGGACGCAGTGTCTATTCTCAGTTGCGTTCTGATATTGGAATTCATTGTTCTGTGCCTATTGTGCCGAATGAATTATATTTGCAGATTTGGCTCTGTATTAGTATTCATGTATCTTTATACTCTTATATTGAGGTGTGTCTATGTTCTGCTATTTTTGGCCTTATAATAAATTAGCAAAAATTGAATTAAGAGTCTGTAGTCCTTTGGTCACATGGGAAGGGAAATATATTATTCGTGAATTGTTTTCTCCCCTCCACACTTTCCTAGCAGGCAATAAAGACCATCGGCCAGGGGTCCCCAAGTAAATCTAGAAGGTGGAATCTGGCCTCATCAACATCAAAAGACTTTTGGATATTATATGTGAAGCCACCCTCATGATTGATGGCACCCGCCTTAAGAGTTCGGCAAGGGTGGTGGAGTTGTTGAAACGGATCTAATTTCCTTGCCTGAACTGCCGCAGTTTGTGAAAATACAACAGCATATGTGCACTACCCGAGATGAATGTGAAGGAGGAATCATTGCTATAACGCAACTCCGATGGGTAGGTGCACAGAATTACAATATGTGGTTACGACAAGGGGTGTGTACCAGACTGCAGTGCTTTGAAGGGGCACTTGAATAACTTGGAAAGCACTGTTTCTGAGGGGCATATGTATGAACTCATTTAGAGAATAATACCATCATACAGGACTAACTGGACTGGCCATAAAAGTGCTTACAAACAGCCTGACATTCTTCACATATTTTTTTTTCTGGATAAATGTAATTATCTATCTAGGTTTGGAATGTACACTTAATGAAATGAGCTGAAAATACGTGAAATTAGCCATATGATCAATACCACACTGACATGGCGCCTGAAAAACTGTAATTCACACTATGAAGGCGAGTCCTCTTTTGATGTGAATGAGTGCTCCAATGGGGACAGGTGAAAGCCCTTAAATTCAGCCTGCTTCGTACACTGGGCCTGATTCACAGAACTAACTTAAGACAAAATCCTAAACTTACTACCATTTTGGTATTCACAGAAGGCACTTACTCATTTTGGTATTCACAGAAGGCACTTACTCATTTTGGTATTCACAGAAGGCACTTACTCATCAATGAGTAAGTGCCTTCTGAACACTTACTCATTTTGGTATTCACAGAAGGCACTTACTCATTGATGAGTAAGTGCCTTCTGTGAATACCAAATGAGTAATGGCCTTCTGTGAATACCAAAATGAGTAAGTGCCTTCTATGAATACCAAAATAGTAAGTGCCTTCTGTGAATACCAAAATGGTGAATTTAGGATTTTGTCTTAAGTTAGTTCTGTGAATCGGGCCACTGTGTATTATGCAAATATTGAGAAAGGCAGTCCAGGCGAAACGCGTCTATTTGCTTAAAATAAATCTTTGGAGATACCAAGAACCCCGAGAGTGCCTACTGTGCTTTTGGATATTATACGTGAGGCCACCCTCATGACTGATGGCACCTGCCTTAAGAGTCCGGCAAGGTTGGTGGAGTTGTTGAAACGGATATATATATATATATTCTTATATCCTTGAGAATAATTTCAAAGCAACTTTAAATGACAGTGTTTCTGCACTCCAACTACAGTCATTTTAGCACAGCACAGTAGATTATATGTGTCTGTTCATTGCGAGCAATATATGTGGGCGCACAACATTGCATCCAATGTTTAAATCATGATTCTGAGATAAAAAAAGTGTTTTAATATTGTAGTTTGAAAAAATGAAAACAGTTGTATACATGTCTGTTTTCTACGTCCACGCATCACGTGTTTGATGTAGAGTTTAAATAAGGCATTCAATATGGTGCTCGACTTGTGTGAGAAAGGCCGGTGCCTCAGCCGAAACGCGTCACAACGGCTGTTTTAATTGGATTAAACATGGTGTTTTAAATTTGATCCTGGGCAGCGTCAGAGCCTGTTTTATTTGGAAAGGGTTTTGGGGGGAATATATATATATATATATATATATATATATATATATATATATATACATGTATATATATATACATCCACGGACCCCCTCTGCGCAAAAGGTCGACGCTGCCAGTGAGACGCCACTTCCTGGTGATCCAGGAAGCATCTTTTGATCCAAGGAGGATATCGAGTGTCGGACCTCCTGCAACCCCGAGAAACTGTGAAACCTGCGGAAGCCTGCGGACGCCGAGTCGGAGGACTCGGGGAAAACGGAGCGAAGCAGGTAGGAACAACCTGGGGAATACAGGGTGCGGAGGTGTGCTATATGTCACACAGCGATCCAAACAAATCGTGACGTGGTGTGTAACTTACAAATAATAAGAGTTTCCTCATGTCCGCTGACGTGGTAAGGGCACGGGAGGCGGCGGCCATGGAGATGTTCTCGGACACCCTCCCGGTAACCAGTGGAGCTAAAGAAAAAAACAAGGAAAGCCCACATGTTAACAATACAGTTAAAGACCTATTCAGAAAATTGGAGAAAAAAATGAAAAGTGAACAAAACAAATGGTGGGAGTCCAGATCTTTACAACGATATATTGATGTCGAAAGAATCCCTAGGGGTTTAAGAATACTAACGGCCCCAAGTTATGATGAACCCAATCCAGAGTTGATGAGAGAATGGGCTGAGTGTAACTTAGAATCATCGAAAAGGCTAACTCTCATTTTAATAAAATATGCTGATATCGACAGGGCGAGATTACTTAAGGAAATTGATGACATTAATGAAGAATTGGAAACATTAAATCAAAAGGATGAACAAACTAGATTACTGAAATGAAATGATGGCCCGGCTCAAAAAAGAAGAAGATAGAATTAAAGAAAGAAAAACGTTCAAATTCCAGAGAGATAAGAACGATTATGAGCTGGGCCAAATTTTCACGTTTGCCAAACGTTATGATGCAATAAGAAAATCTAAATTTCGTCCTATAGAAGGTTCATCAGCACCATCAACAAAACACTTGGGTGAAATGTCCAATGTCTCCCAATCGGATGCAAGTTCAACGGGAGAGAATGAATCGGAATCGGAAATGCGCAATATGGTGAATACGAGACAACAACCGAAACCATCACCGGGAGAGGAACTTAATTTTTTATGTCAAGAAAGGCGCCAAACCTTGCGCCCAAGACCACCAAGAAAAACGGAAGAACAAACATCAACTACAAGCGGCGGCAGAGGCGCAAGGCAAATGCAAGGCGAGCCAAACATCAACAGAAAGAGAGGCCGGGGTTATTGGAAAAACAAATAGAGGTTGAAGATAAAATCAACAATACTATTGTAAACATTGCAAACATAAAATTGACTAAACATGAGGAAAATATATTAAATCTGGGCCTATCATATGCTCCACAAACGGACTTTGACTATGCTGCCACTAGATTAGATATGTACAAAGGAGTACGAAAGTTAAAATTGAAGAAATATTTCATCATCAATAAAGTGCAGAAGGAGGGAACATATAGCCGTTCAACAACAATGATGGGAGACCTTAATCCAGAGCTTTCACAGTCTGAGTTGCCTTTGTTACAAGTAATGCAGGATTTGCAAGAAGAAAATTTGAGTCCTTTGAACTACACGGCAGATGTAAACAATATTCAGGACAACATAATGATGGAAAGGCCACAAAGTCAATTTAAACCAAAATCATCGTTCAATCCCATCGTGGTCCGAGATTCAATTGACATCTTCCACGAGACTGTTACATCACAAATCAAAACTTTGAACAAAACTGTGCTTTCTAAAGCAAAAAACTATAATAAGAAAAATCAACAGTATAGGAATTTGGGGGCAGATGTATCAAGGATTGCATTTGCGATTCCTTAATAGCGAATTTTAGCGAATCGCTATTAAGGAATCGCAAAATGCTATGTATGTAGGAATCGCAATAATAATTGCGATTCCTTAATATTCCTTAATTGCGAATTGCAAATTGCGATTCGCAATTAAGGAATACCTTCCCATTCATTCCTATGGGCGTAGAGGCCCATAGGAATGAATGGGAAGACATTCTCAATTTGCCAATCGCAATTAGAGAATCGCAAATTGAGAATGCAATTTCAAGGGTGCCAGGGTGTCCTTTTGACACACTGTTGCACCCCTGAAATATGTATGTGTGCACATGTGGCGCACATACATGCCCTAAGGGCATGTATGTGCGCCACATGGCACTTGAAAAATGCTAAAAGTGCATTTTTCAAAGAAATCAGCATATTACCACCAACTTGAAGTTGGTGGTAATTTGCTGATTCCTTAAGGCCAAATTGCACTTTTTTGGTGCTTCTTACATTGGATTTAAGGAATCGCAATTTGCGATTCCTTAAATGCAATTGCAAAATAGGGAATCGCAAATTTTGCGATTCCTTATTTTGCGAGGCAGTTTTGCCTTAATACATACCACTAAGCAAAATTGCACATGTGGCGCACATACATGCCCGAAGGGCATGTATGTGCGCCACATGGCACTTTGAAAAATGCTAAAAAGTGCATTTTTCAAAGAAATCGCATATTACCACCAACTTGAAGTTGGTGGTAATTTGCGATTCCTTAAGGCCAAATTGCACTTTTTTGGTGCTTCTTACATTGGATTTAAGGAATCGCAATTTGCGATTCCTTAAATGCAATTGCAAAATAGGGAATCGCAAATTTTGCGATTCCTTATTTTTGCGAGGCAGTTTTGCCTTAATACATACCACTAAGCAAAATTGCGTTACAGCAACGCCAAAATTCTGCGAATTTCGGCGTTTGTGAACACAATTTGCTTGATACATCTGGCCCTTGATCTCCAAATTACAGAAAGATAAGAATATAATTATTCGTAATAGTGACAAAGGTGGGAATATTGTAATCTGGCCACAAGAACAATACAAAAAAGAAGCCTTCAGCCAGTTAAATGACCGCACTTGCTACAATCGTACCAATGCAAGCAATTTGAAAGCCACATATAAAGAGTTCTATACCAAACTCTCAAAATGGAAAAATGCAAACTTAATCAGCATGGATGAGTACAAGTATCTAAAAAATGAGAATCCTACGACACCAACTATGTACTTTATCCCAAAGATACACAAGGATGCCACAAATCCTCCAGGGCGACCAATTATCGCTGCCAGGGAGGGTCTTTAGAACACACTGCCAAATATGTTGATTATTTTTTGCAATGTCATGTACAGAGCCTAATGTCCTATGTTAAGGACACGAGTGACTTTTTAAGAAAAATTTCGGAGTTTGTTTGGCAGGATGACTTTGTACTTATGGCCTTAGACGTAACCACACTATATACCAGCATTGAGCATGTTGATGGTATTGCAGCTATTGAATATTACTTGGCACGTAGATCTGAGCAATATAGAGATCACAGTATTATGTTGATTGAAATGATTCATTTTTGTCTATTCAACAATATCTTCATGTTCAGTAGCCAATTATATCAGCAAACCAAAGGAGTAGCCATGGGGGCCAGCTTCTCACCCAGTTATGCCTGCCTACATATGGGCATGTGGGAGGAGCTGGTCCTCATGCAAAGGCACAGCCAATATATGCTCAACAATGTCAAATTGTGGTTGCGTTATATTGACGACTTGTTTGTTGTATGGCATGGAACAATAGAAGAAGCTAAGAAATTTGTAGAGGAGATCAATTCTAACACCATTAATCTACACTTCACTGCAACATTCAGTCAAACAAGTGTCGAGTTTTGGGTTACTCTAGTGTATATCAATAACAATAAAATGGAAACCCGTCTATACAGAAAGAAAACAGCGGGTAACTCTACTCTCCATGCAAGCAGTTCCCACCCAAAACACCTCATCAATAGCATTCCCTACGGGGAAATGCTGAGTCTACGATGCATATGCAGCAATGATGAGGATCTTAGGAAAGCACAACATGAAAGTAGAGTAAGATTTGAACAAAGAGGTTATCAAAGTGATGTAATAGAAAAAGCTATAACCAAATCCATGTTATTGACGAGAAATGAGGCACTAACAGATAAACTGAGAGACACTGAAACTCTAATAAACAACAATATAGATGATGAAAATAGTGTCAGTGAGGATTTTAGATTAATAATGCGATACAACAAACAACACAAGTCACTGAACAAGATTATTCAGAGAATTTGGCCTCTGGTGTTGAGCGACCCGGTGATTGGACCCCTGCTAACGGAGAGGGTGTCCATCACATATAGTAAAGCACCATCTATGAGGGATAACTTGATTAAAACCAGCCCAGAGGTCATAGACAACAGTTGCTGGTTGCAAATGAACAAAGGGTTCTATAAATGCAAAACATGCAAAGCCTGTTCCCATGTGATCAACAAGAGCACATACAATACACCTTTCAGTGACAGAGTCTGTAAAATTTCAAAACTATTAACCTGCAAAACAGATTTTGCTGTCTATGTGCTGTTGTGCCCTTGTGGCCTACAGTACATAGGCAGCACAAAATTGCAGGTACACAAAAGAGTGCTGCAACATTTACGCGCCATCACTAATCAAGACAACACTTATCCGGTGGCACAGCACTTCAGGGAGAAACATGGATCAAATAACATCAACCTGAAGTTCTTTGTAATTGATGCAGTCCCCCCCAGTAGGAGAGGAGGTGATCGGGAAAAGAATTTAAGAAAGTTGGAAACAAGATACATCTTACAGTTAGACACCAAATACCCGGGGGACTTAATGCCACTGAGGATTTACATACCTGTCTGATTTGATAGAGTTCATAAACTAAGAGGTTAGATCACTGTAACAATGGGAACATAAAGCAGTAACTCCGATAAATACATTCATAAAATTAATACTTATATGTGCTACGTGAATCCATGTATTTATTTTATTTCAATTTTTATAAAATCAACAATGATTTTTTATCAAATGTAGGAATGACACAAATATTTATATATTTATATATTTATATATTTATATTAACCCGTAATTTTATGTGGTTTTTATGGCTCTTATATGAATTTATATAAGCATGTTTTTGCACATCATTCCTATTTCCATATTCTATATTGAGAATATCTGATTGATATATAAATAGATGGCTTCGAATTGCACATAAAGATTTTAAGTAAAAATAAATCAGTAAAAGGATATATTACAGGTTGTGTCCAGTTTAACTACAAATTTGGACCTATATATGTCTAAAACAATATTCAGTAAATAATTGATCCAATTCCGTATGACATCAAACAAGTTAGATCAAGGGTAGTTGAAACCCACACATAAAATAAAATAAAATAAATTAAATAAAAATTATGAGGTCTGAAAACAGTAAGGGATGTTTTTAAGTTTTATCAACACATGTTTGCACTTTTGAGCACCAGCACTTTTTTATTAATGCATCTTATATTTATATTTTGAGCATGTTAAAGACAATCAGGGTGTAGCAGTATTTGTTCTCTAGGGATTCAACCCAGAAATCTTATTAACTAATTATATTCATGTATGGTTTGAAAACTAGTATATAGGTATTTTACCCTAATTATCAGTTATTGGAATTCGACCCAGCAAAAAATAAATAACAATGTTAAACTAAACTGCAACCTAAAGCTGATCAATAATTTTATGTAAAGAAGTAAATCAATAGAAAAACATGTCAGGTGGTTATATATGAAACAACGTGTTTACAACTTGAGGGCCGATTCCGATCTCGGCCAGTAGGGCTCCGAATCGGATTCGGCTTTACCGGATCCGATTCTGAGGCCTTGTTTCCGACCGATTCGTACAGTCGTCCCAGCGAGCAAGTACGATGCGAGCGCACGCGAAATCGCCGACCGACTTGTTCCCTGATCCGAACCGCTCCGACCGACTCGTACGGACAGGGCTCGCACCACGCAATGGAGACGTTTCCCGACCGAGCGAGTGCGATGCACGCGTCGGACGGCCGGATCGAGTCGGAGCGTCCGGCTCGCAAAAGCACCCGGAGCCGGATTTGGGGGGTCCGTGTCGGACCCCCCTGCACGCGTACGGTGCGAGTCGCACCGACGCGTACCCACTGTAGGGGGCCCCCCTGTTTGCGACGTGCCCATTCAGTCAATGGGAGCCCGTGTACGCGTTGTACGACCGGCTCCCATTGACTTCAATGGGAGTCCGACCGAATCGAGTCGGGCAGCATACGGCCGCATCGTACTCGCTCGGTCGGACTGGGGGAGTCCGGCTCGGTCGGAAATCTCTCCGGATCTGGCTCAGTCGGAGAGCTTTCCGACCCAGATCGGAATCGCCCCTAAGTATATGTTTTCAACATATGGGCGCAGGCAATGATATCTTTCTTTCATGTCAATGATTTAGACATCATGTGATGCATTACGAATTGAGCACTGTCACTTTAAATATTTTACATTCTGCACTCACCACTGTCATGTGATCAAGGCTCGGACGAGCCGAAACGCGTAATGGCGATGAGAGAGGAATAATAAAATAATTTGCACTGATCCTGGGTCTGTGTCTGTTGTTGGATGGATGTATCCTGTTTGAAGCGGAGAAAAACACGTAATATATATATATATATATCTCGCTGGCCTCCATCTTGATTGAGAAAAGGACTTATCCTGAGCTAAATGAACCATTGTGGCGGCGAGAAAGGGAGGTGAGAGGTATTTCCTCTTATCGACTTGGGACGCGAGTGCTACAAGACATTGGGAATTTGGCTGCGATTTGCAATACTATTAAACAATGCGCCATGAAATGTGGATACTTACATCGGTGACTGCAGTGCTGGATATATTGCAAGATCAACAACGTGCACTGCAGTCCAGTCAGGACATGGTTATTCTGGCCTGGTGCATTGTGGGCATTGAAGGACCTTGGGACTGGTGAAGCACGTGGTTGCAGTTACAGCTGTGGTCTCTCCATGGAAAGTTTGCCTACCTATGATTAAGGCTCACTGGGAGCCGAAACGCATCAGGTGTCGCCGCCCCCTGGATGTTAATAAAAAGCAGCTATGCCCCAAGTAGAGTTTCAGCGTCCTTCTTGTGTTGTGAAAGTAACAGGACTCTCCGTGCCTGTCTAGGTGAAACCGCCCTGCAGGGTCCGGGGCTCACACTAGTTGGAGAATTGGAGTAATTACTGCGTGCGCAGTCGTGTGAGCCTGACCCGCTGGCCTCCACCTTGATTGAGAAAAGGACTTATCCTGAGCTAAATGAACCATTGTGGTGGCGAGGAAAGGGAGGTGAGAGGTATTTCCTCTTATCGACTTGGGACGCGAGTGCTACAAGACATTGGGAATTTGGCAGCGATTTGCAATACTATTAAACAATGCGCCATGAAACGTGGATACTTACATCGGTGACTGCAGTGCTGGATATATTGCAAGATTAACAACGTGCACTGCAGTCCAGTCAGGATATGGTTATTCTGGCATGGTGCATTGTGGGCATTGAAGGACCTTGGGACTGCGGAATCACATGGTTGCAGTTACAGCTGTGATCTCTCCATGGAAAGTTTGCCTACCTTTGATTAGGGCTCACTGGGAGCCGAAACGTGTCAGGTGTCGTCGCCCCCTGGATGTTAATAAAAAGCACCTGTGCCCCAAGTAGAGTTTCAGCGTCCTTCTTGTGATACATATATATATATATATATATATATATATATATATATATATATATTCACTGAAAAAACCACAGGTTTCAGGCAAGTTATAGTTAGTTGGACATTTCAGTCGTAGAAAACCAGTGAAATTCGGCCGTTATAGTTTGTTCAGCTAACTATAACTCGCGCCCCGCAATGCACTGCTGATGACGTCACATATTACATCACTCATGACATGGTCAGTGACATCACTGATGACATCACTGATGACATCTCAAATGACATCACTGATGACATCATCCAGTGACTGTGTGTTTCTGTAAAGTTTAAATATGTTTAATATATATAGGCCAAGCTGTATTGAAGAATGAGTGGGAGTATGAGTGTCTCAATGGATGATTTAGTAGGTGCGTGACTGACTCTATAAGTGAGAGATTAAACGTATCTTACTGAATGCATGGGTTAGTGACTAAACTGTGTGAATGTCTGTATCAGTCTGTCTGTTGGTGTGTAAGCGGCTGCATGGGTTGGTGAATAGCTACATGAGTGTCTATATGGGTTATTGATTGGTTGTCTGAGTATCTGTATGGGTGCCTCAGTGTTTGTGTGGGTGGGAGGTGTGTGACTCTGTGCATAGATGTGTGAGTGGGTGATTCCCTGGGTGTATGGATTCAAGAGTGCATCTGTAAAGGGCTGTATGGGTGGGTGAGTGTGTGTATAGGTGTGTTGGTGAGTGAATGGATGTCTCAGTGGTACATGTGTGAGTAACTACATATGTGAAAGGCAGTATATGTGAGTGTTGGAGTATATAAATGACTATATGTGAGAGTGAGTGATTGTGAGAGTGGCTGTATGGATGAGTGTGCGCTTCTATCAGTGATTGTATAAGAGCGTAAGTATGTGTTAGTATCTGTATGAGTAAGTGAGGTGGTGTGTGCACAACTGTATAGGTGAATAAATGGGAGTGTGATTAATTCTTTGCATGACTGACTAGGTGTGTGAGTAACTCTATGGATGAGTGTCGGTGTGTGAGTGTCTATATAGGTGTATGAGTGCATATGATAGTCCTGTACTGATGAGTGACCGAAAGTATGAGTGACTGTATGGGTGAGTGAGTGGATGTGTGTGTAGACCTAAGAATCAGTGAGTGGGTATGTAGTTATTAGTGTTGGAGTGTCTATGGTTTTGAGAATAGCAGTCTGTAATTTAGAGTGGGTGTATAAAAGGTTATATTAGGGTGTGAGAAGATGCATCAGATTATCACGTGGATGATGTCATCAGTGATGTCATTTGAGATGTCATCAGTGATGTCATCAGTGATGTCACTGACCATGTCATGAGTGATGTAATATGTGACGTCATCAGCAGTGCATTGCGGGGGCGCGAGTTATAGTTAGCTGAACTAACTATAACGGCTGAATTTCACTGGTTTTGTACGACTGAAATGGCCAACTAACTATAACGTGCCTGAAACCTGTGGTTTTTTCAGTGAATTTCTAAGGTTTTTTAAATGCTAATTTCTAACTATAACGTCCCTGAAACCTATGGTTTTTTCAGTGAATTTCAAAGGTTTTTTAAATGCTAATTTCTAACTATAACGTCCCTGAAACCTGTGGTTATTTCAGTGAATTTCAAAGGTTTTTAAATGCTAATTTCTAACTATAACATCCCTGAAACCTGTGGTTTTTTATGTGAATTTCAAAGGTTTTTTAAATGCTAATTTCTAACTATGCCTACAGAGGTAGGAAATGTGCATAAAGAGGAATAAAGGCGCAGAAAGAAGCAAGAGAAATGCAGAAAGAGGCAACAGAAGTCCAGAAAGACGAAGAAAGGTGCAGAAAGAAGCAAGAGATGTGCACAAAGAACCAACAGAGGAGCATAAAGAGGCCTTGTTGCAAAGTCATCCTGTGCCCCCAACTTTTTGCTGACGGGTACTGGTGGTAACTGACTCTGACTAACCAGGCCTAGAGCCAGTGCTATGCTAAAAGACACTTAGAATACAGTGAAAACACCTACATACACTAGGGAACACTATGCATTGGGGTACCCCTGTGATTGGCATGACCTCCTATGTAAGGCCCTAGTACATAATAGGGCAGGGGGATTAAAACTACCTCTAAGTCAGAGGTGCAGAAAGATGCTTCTTTAAGTAGTAGTCACGTTTGCAGAGTGGTGGAGAAAGGGTGCTGGGCCTCCGACCAGCGCTCAGGAATTCCGCTGCATAGGACTTAGAGGAGGTACCAAGAGGGCTTCTTGGCCCCCAAAGTCCCTCCGGAGTAAATTAGACTTCATCCCCCATCCTGTAGTCTGCCAGGAGGCGCGTTTGCAGAGTGGTGGAGAAAGGGGGGCATGTCCTCCTTAGACGTCTTAGCAATCTCACTGTGTGGGACTTACTGCAGGTAACAAGAGGGGTAGTTGGCCCCCAACGACAACCTTGGGGGCCAACTACCCCTCCTATTACCGCCAGTAAGTCCCACACAACAGGATTGCTAAGTTCTCATAGCAGGCCACGCCCCCTTTGCCCACCACTCTGCAAACGCGCTCCCTGGCACGCTCTTGGATGGGGATTGAAGTCCCCTTTGCTGCTGGGGGTCCTTTAGGGGCCAACTAGCCTACGTCTTACCTCCAGTAAGCCCCACACAGTGGGATTGCTGAGAGGTGGACAAATGCCACGCCCCCTTTCCCCACCACTCTGCAAACGCGCCCCCTGGCACGTTCTAAGTTGGGGTATTAAGTCCCCTTCATTCCTGAGGGTCCCTGGGGGCCAACTAGCCCACCAGGTACCTCCAGTATGCGCCACAGAGCTGCGTTGCAGAGAGGTGGTCCGAGGCCACGCCCCCTTTTTACACCACTCTGCAAATGCAGCTCCTGGCGCACTGCAGCTCGGGGTATGAAGTGAACTTGTGTCCTGAGGTCATCAGGACACAAGAGGACCTAATCGCCCCACCAGCAGTGCGCCAAGAGGTGTGTTTGCAGAGTGGTGTAAAAAGGGGCGTGGCCTCGGACCACCTCTCTGCAACGCAGCTCTGTGGCGCATACTGGAGGTACCTGGTGGGCTAGTTGGCCCCCAGGGACCCTCAGGAATGAAGGGGACTTAATACCCCAACTTAGAACGCGCCAGGGGGCGCGTTTGCAGAGTGCTGCAGGGAGGGGGCGAGGCCTCCGGCGAGATACTGGCTTTTTTTTTTTTTTTAGAAGGGGGGCTGTGTGGCCCCCCTTCTTTTACCATTTTTTTTGCCCTGGGGACCCCATCCCCCAGGGCCTGACCCCTTTTTATTACAAAAAAATGGGAAGGGGGCCAATTTCACCCCCGGGGACCCCATCTCCCGGGGCATGGCCACATATTTAATACATTTTTTTTGTTATTTGTAAGGAGGGGGCTGCGTGGCCCCCCTCCTGAGGCCATTATTGGCCCCGGGGACCCCATCACCCAGGGCTGTGCCTCTATTTTGCTTTTTATTAATTTTTTTTTTAATCAGGGAGGGGGGCCGTGTGGCCCCCCTCCCGGGCCACTTCTGGCCCCGGGGACAGTCACTGAGTCACAAGATGGCTGCCAACACTTCCTGGTTTGGAGTGTTGGCATCCAATCAGAATTGAGCTCGTGCTCGGGAGGGTTCGCGACTCCTCCTCGGTGCTCAGATATTGATATTTTTCTTTTTTAAATTTCTCAGGAACTACTGAACGGTTTTACACCATTTAAAAAAAAGGGCGCACTCTAAACCAAGACCTACCTTTTTGCCAAATTTGGTGTAATTCCGTTCAGTAGGTCGGGCTGTAGCCTGTAATAAAGTTTCCTATGGAAAATAACATGGAGAAAACGTGCTTTGGGACCCCCCTTTTTTATCGGTCCCCGCTTGACGAATCACCCCGAAACTTTCTACACAAACACTGAGCGGTCCGGCCCTATTTTTTGGGAAATTTCACGAAGATTCGTCAAACGGCACCAAAGATATTGACAAATCAAAAAACGCTTTTCCCATGAAAACTAGGTTCTAACTATAACTACCTACTGGCGACCGCCAGTAGGTAATATATATATACATACATACATACATCTATATATACATATGTTATATATAGTCATTCACTAAAAGAACAAAGGTTAAAGGGATGTAGTAGGTAGGCGAAAATGTCAGTTAAAATAAAATGCTTTAAACTAACAAAACCACTGCAATCCACCAGTTATAGTTATCACAAGTAACTATACCCATGCCCTAAAGTAACTATAACTTGCACCCTTGGCATGCACTGCCCTCATATTATATCACCCATGACATGTTCAATGGCTGCATTGATGACATCCCTAATGACATCTGAAGTGGCATCATTGCTGACAACACTGTGCATGGCGAGTGCACAAGTTATACTTATTTTAGGGCGCTAGCTCTAGTCCCGTGACGAAAAGTGAATTCCCTGTGAAGAGAAAAAGAAATGAAAAAAGTGCATTTACCATCAGGCACCATTTCCCCAGTGCTTGCAGTGTTGAAAAGTGAGTTTGACGGCTATGTCACATGACATTTCTAGGAGCATACCTGAGAACCTGCTCCTGGCACAGCTTTACAAGCAGGCCACTGGACTTTTTTGAGAATTTTTAAAACGTAGTGAATCTTTACTCATTCATTCTAGTTTGTTTCCTGGTGTAGATTTACTACATTGTTTGTCAATTCCCCGGCCCCATTATTCTCTGCATTACTTCATTATGCATGCTTTCTGCCCATACACATCCATCTTGGAGGGCCCATTTTGACTCACCAACCTGCCCATAGTGTGATCAAACATATAGTGATTCATTGTGTGCAGGCTTGAAATGACTCATGATGTCTCCCCGGATTAGTTCTTCGGTTATGAAAGGGCACTGTGTGTTGTCCAGCTGTCACATTTAGTTTTTACTGCATGTGTTGCTTCAACGACCAACTGCGCATGCAGTGAGACCAACCACGACCACTTGGCACCCAGAGACAGGAAACAAAGCAATATACAAACACTGATAAGAGCAGCATGTAGATGTAATGTCATAAGTCATATGATAAAAAGTGCCACTCCCATTGGTGAACATATTGGAAGCTCCTAATTAGTACTGTAAGCAAAAATCACTACAATTTCTTGGTGAAAATTGCCCCTGCTGTTAGGCATCCCTAGCAAGAGCCTTAGTGCAGCAGTCAATTGACTACAATCAGCCGCTCAAGCATTTCATTTGCTGTGCGAGGTTGTGTGAGGTATGGATTGTGGAGTTAATCATAACAGGGAAATTTCAGTGTGTCTTTGGTTTAAAACTTCCTATAACTGTACTTCAAATGTGTTTTTTGTAAGTACATTTAAGTACATTTTCAGTGGCTTTTTTAAACATGTTGAGGTGTTATAAACTAAGCTAACTATAACTTCATTTTTACTCTGGTTATTTTAGTGAATTTCTGTTTTTATATGACATACTACAGCCACAGATGGTAAAGCCTTTGTCCAGGCCCTGTGTACAGCCTGTCATCTTGCGAGAGTCCCTCGAACCCAACCGTCCAGATATACAAATATTTTGGAACCAAGATTTCTCAAAAACTACTGAACGGATTTACACTTAATGACAAAAAACGCTATTTGCGGATGAAGATTATGCAAAATTTAGTGTCATCCCGTTCAGCAGTTTTCGTGGTAGTGGGTCCAGTGTTGGGCTGGAGGGGGGTACACAAGCCCAATTTAAACAAATGAACACAACACTGTCACAAAGGCATGCGGATCCCTCGGATATGAAAAAGTCACCCAGGAGACATTCTACAAAGTGGCGAACAGTCAGGGGCGGACCGTGACCTCTGCAGCCCCTAGGGAGCTGCACAACACCCCCGCACCTTTCAGCCTAAGGCCAATGAGTATCTGTG
This sequence comes from Calotriton arnoldi, assembly GCA_963921515.1. Lineage (NCBI taxonomy): Eukaryota > Metazoa > Chordata > Amphibia > Caudata > Salamandridae > Calotriton > Calotriton arnoldi. The sequence goes on from CAWUFW010015722.1 coordinate 255,787, forward strand.
ACGTAATGGATGCCTAGGACCCCTCATCCTGTTCTGCAGGGGCTCCATTATGTTGTGTTTGGGCATTGCTCAGTGTGGGGTGTTGGGTTTGCGGGATGTTATGGGGTTACTCCCAGTGTGGGTCCACAAGGGGCTGTCCCTAGGTGCTCTGTCTCGATCCCTCCACACACACTTCAAGCCCTCCCCCTCATGTCCGTGGCCCTCCACATATTGACCCTTTCTCATCATTTCCAGAGCAGAAAAAAAGTTTGCTATGGAGAAAACATATGAGGTATTTCCAAAATAATGAGGCAAACTGCTTTGTAGGTTGTTTTGGCCATAAACACATGCAGCACAAGACCGCTTTACAAAATCTGCCTCAGAACAGGCTATTCTTGCATTTCGCACCTATATGACTTCAATATATTTCAACTTGTTCGTTATTATTAATATCCTTCAGTTTCAATTCACATGACTTTAAATCGAGCTCCCTGTTCAAAGGTGTTGTTATTAAAAAAAAATGCAAAAAATACATTGATGAATGGAATGTTGAACAATGTCAAACATTCACCCCCAGTGCATTGATCTGGACCTAAATCCATAGTTTTTTTGCTCAACATGCCATTCCAGTTTAAACCCAGCCATATGCAAACCAGTCTTGATCCTGCTCCCCATGGGAACAGTCCAGCCCAAATTACCAGGCCGGTCCTCCCTGGACCGGAAACAAGCATCCTGGGTCCGGTTTGGGGGCATCACCCCTCATCAACCAGGCTAGTTTGAATTCAGTGGCATGGTGAGCATGGGACCCACGTCTGGGCATACCCATCCCACTCGGGGTGACAAATGAAAAGAGAACAATTGATGGACGGAGTGCTGAACAATGTCAAATATTCACCGCCAGTACAGAGATCTGGGACTAAATCCATCCAACAATGTATTAAACCCAGATCTCTTCTCTGGGGAGAGTAGTTGAAAAGTTTCAGCACTCTGTCCATCATCTTGTGTTTGCTAGGTTCGCCCTAAGTGGCCAAGGGTATGCCCAGACATGGGTCGCTTGCTCGTTGTGCCACTGGAATCAAGCTAGCCTGGCTGATGAGGGGTGATACCCCAAAACCGGACCTAGTATGCTTGTTTCCGGTCTAGGGAAGACCTGGCCTTGTAGTTCGGGCTGGACTGTTCCCATGATGAGGAGGGTCAAGACTAATTTGCATATGGTTGGGTCAAAACTGGGGTGGCATAGTGAGCAAAGAACAATGAATTAAACGCAGATCTCTTGACTGGGGAGCGTAGTTGAAAAGTTTCAGCACTCCGTCCATCACCTTGTTGTGTTTGCTATCTTCACCCTAAGTGACCAAGGGTATGCCCAGAAATGGGTCCCTTGATCACTGTGCCACTGGATTCAAGCTAGCCTGGCTAATGAGGGGTGTTACCCCGAAACCGGTCCCAGGATGCTTGTTTCCAGTCTAGGGAGGACCTGGCCTGGCAGTTTGGGAGGAACTATATCCATGAGGAGCATCGTCAAGACTGATTTCAAGACTGATTTGCATATGATTTGCATATGGTTCAGTACAAACTGGCGTAGTGAGCAAAGAACGATGGGCTGAACCCAGATCTCATGACTGGGGGAGAGTAGTATAAAAGTTTCAGCACTCCGTCCATCATTTTGATGTGTTAGTAAAAACAAGCCTTTGATCTGCAGCAGTATGTTCACACTTCTTCAAACTAAAATAATCACAGATTTCACCGGACCACAACATCGAATCAATGGGTAAACAGTCTAAATATCGAGTTTTTAATTTCGACCTACAATAATATTGAGTTTGAAATATCGTAGGGACACAATATCGAAGTCAAGAATATCGACGACCAGAATATCGACCTCAAGGTAAGAAATATCGTTTTTGTTAATATCGAAGTTAGTAATATCGATAGCAAAAATATCGATGTTACTAATATCGATATTTATATTAGTGTTATGTATTTTATTATGTATTTTATATGTTTGTATTTATATTTTTTGTTAATTATTGTACTAGTTTTAGGATATATGTATAAAAATTTTAGAAGTTAGTAATTGTTTTTAAAGTAAATTATGTGTTTTAGTACCGTAGCGGGTTGTGGGTTTATAGGGGAATAGGGTGGGAAGTAATTTAATTATATTAAATTAATTTACATTTTTAGGAATTAGTCATTATTTTTAAGTAAATTTTGCGTTTTAGTTTTGGAGCGGGTTGTGGGTTTATAGGGGAATAGGGTGGGAAGTAATTTAATTGTAATTAAGTAATTATTTATTTTTATTTATTGGTATTGATAAATAATTTTATGTTAATTATTAATTGGTAATTAATTGTTATTGATTGGTAATTCATTTTTATTAATTGATTATTTGGTAATTATATTAAGGGGCCCATTACGATGTCGGGCGGAAGCAGCACCGCCGTGCTGGCGGATGCAAAAACCGCTAGTTACCGTCCGCCAGCAACGGCCCACATGCCCGCCAAATTAGGATGTGAAAACTCAGGCCAACACCGCCCGTAAGCCCGCGACGCCACCCGCCATCAAAGTGCGCCCGTCTACGTAGCGGCGCGAGCCAATGGAGACACACCGTCCGACGAAATGACGTACCTCCCGGCGTAAAAATTACGATGCCAGAACCAAACAGCCCCATCGGCAAAGAGACACCGCACGAGATACCAAGGCGGGAAACCAACTGTTCAGTACGGAGACTGAAAAGGCGGCCCACCCAGATATGAACCCTGCACTCCAGGCCATCCCCATGCTCTACCTGATGCACCACCTAGGAGTGAACGCGCCACGACGACGCAGGTAGGCAGACACACAACAAGGGCACGCAAACACTGCACACAATGCAAGGGTGGAAAAACTGTACATGGCCCCCCCACGCACCCCTGTGTGGACAGGACACATCCACCACTGTATCCACACATGTCCCACCTGTCAAAATAACACAACTCGCAACATCCTGGGCACCCACTACCCGGGACCAGGAAGTGACGTCCCCGTCACGGCACCGCAGCGTAGCGGCGATGACGCAGGTACACATGCGCACAACACAGGGGCCAACGACAGCGCCATGCATGGGCTGCACACCAACACCACAGGGTCACAACTACACACCCCACACACCAGCACCACCCTGAAGGCACATGTCACGTGGCCTTCCTGCATCACTCATGTCCCCAACCGACAACTCACAGTTCTCAACTTGACGTCACACAAGTGTCCCGAACAGGGGAGTAATGTGATGGCAAAATAGGACACACCCCTGTGTGTAAAACATGGAGAAGCACACGGCGGCTGCTACCTAACAGCGCAGAACATCGACAATGTCCGGAAAAGGCACGCCAGTCTCAACAAGAAATACCTATACCATCCTGCTCGCAACAACAACACATGCAATGTGCAAAATAGAAAAACCCTGCTGCCTGAGAACAGGTGTGCCCAATCACTACACCCACACAGAAGCCGCAATGTACAGCGGCAACGGAGTGTCCCGCCCACACACGGGAGAGCAGATAGCACTGAATGGCCTTCCATTCCTACTCCGAAATAACTTTGAAAAAAATCATGCAGGAGAATGGAGCCATTGTACCAACAAGATGCAAAACATAGCCATGCAGAGTAAAATGTCCACTGGCAGATAGCGCACAACATGAAAGAAAGATAACACCACAAAATACAATAATACCACTCCTCCATGTGGACCAAATGCAAGTAATCCGGAAAGAGTCAGTCACCACTGGCCTTGACTATTCATAGAAGCATGTGGGATGAGGGACTGTGTCCTCCGCCCAAGCCATACCCCAAGTCCTGCCGCCGTACATCCATTCCAGAATTCCCAGCATCGTCGGAGGCTGCACTCTGCTGACTGCTCAGGCAGCCGGAGCACGCCATCACATCACCCTGTAGCAATATGGCCGTTGCACCAGTGACCCTCAACTACGCCAGACAGACCAAGTTTTACAGTGACAGCTTGCTACATATAGTGGGCTGTTCAAATCTGGCAATGCTGAATGTAAGTTACCGAGTAACTTACCGCATTGCAATGTTCAGCTGCGTCATCCCCGTTTTCTACTGTCGGAGGTGTCCGTTCTACTGGCCTGTGGAATTATGTCTCTCCAACCCGGCATGTCCAAAGGCGGACCTGGTACACTTGTTTGCACCCCTGGACGACCACGACAGGATCTGTTCAGTGTATGGGGGCATGGCGTTTGTGGCTGCAATCGGGGACACACTGCAATGGGACCAGTGTGCCTCCACACAACGTCTTCTGGTTCACAGTTTCATCGAATGTCATCCAACATGTCCCATCAGGATTCTACAAGGGACAACCTACGACGAACACATTGCTACCCACCATCTGCTTCATTGGATGACATCTATGTTTACCATCAATGGGATGGATGCCCTGCTAGAAAGTATTGCATACACGTCAACTTGTCAATTCATGGGTCCCCGACTCAATACCCCCAATTGAACATTGATGTTCAACACCGTACCCATGCTTGGCATTCGCACGGAGTGGGCAGTTAGCTGTACAAGAACTATACCATATAATCTGCGACTAACACCTTACCATCAACTCCACTGCCATGACATCTGACATTTTCGGGACATGCACCCTGTTCCTCACCATATCCCGTGTCTCTGCATGAACAGGGGGAGGCAGAGGTATGGGACTTGTGTACAGTAACCACATGGCCAATACAGCACGAACAACTATGCCATAATATGAACTCTGCGCACCTGGACACATGCACCTGTCAGTGCACACTTATCTGTCTGCTGCAGTACGTGAGAACTGTCACCTCACCTTTGTCTGCACTTCCGTGACCGGACTTTTGCATGGACAACAAATGCAACCCACTACAACATGGGCCTAGTCATAGTGTCATGTTCAGTAGCCACCACATAGCAACAACTGGTGAGACGCTGCTGCATGCAGGTAGGCACATGCCCTGATGTCACCCCTGACGCAGGTGTGTCGGAGTCACTATTGTACTAAACCGGTACCATGGAACTGAGATGACCTGTCCCTATGATGTCAAGCTGTCTGGTAGGCTAAATGAATACTGTCTGTGTCAAAGCCCAGAGACCAATCAGTAATTAGCAAATGTACTTTAGCATATCAAGGGCAAGGCAGTTGTAACCCTGAAGCCTCCATTCCACAGTCAACAACTAATTACATCTACCTGTACCCCCTTTCGTATGTGTAATCATGCTAAGTATATCCTCCACATGCATTTTGCTGCCAGTAGTGTCCACTATACTGCATCACAGAGGAAGTAAGTCCAAATACATGCCTCGAAGCAAATATGTGACTCTGTAGAATTATTTTCAGAAGACAAGTACGAATGAGAGAGGATGAGAGTGTGTGAAGTACACATGAGTCGTGAGATGACCATGTAGGCCAGTGACATTGGATGTCAATGCATATGATTTGCCGCCACAGTGGCCCTAGTGAAATACTACAGGTCGTGGGCCTTTTATTGTCAGACTCTGACGTGGCCCAACAGATCATCACAGTAACACTGACGGGCTGGTCACTCCAAAGCACAGTCCTACATATGTGTATAATTACCTTCACAGTCGGACATCACACTCATCAAGCAAAAGTAGGACCCACGCAAGAAGCATGCTACAGCAATGCATGACAAAACACACACAGGATATCAGTGTGGGTGGGCTGGTCCGCACAGTGTGTACAAACTGCTGAAACTCACATACATGCTTAATTAAACCAGGCACAATCCTGACAGTCACACACCCTGCAGACGCACAATGGCCAAAACATATTAAGTAGGAGCCATCCTGAACTGCAAGGACACACCCACACACTGCACACTGTGCAACATACAATACACACATGCGCTCACATTCACAGACCTGAACACGGATACAAACACCCACCATGCCCCTGGGTAACACATGTGTGCAATCGACATTGCCAGAGTGCACACACACACACCAACACTACCCCAAAGTCACACACATCACACCACAGACACCTACACCTCCCAAATGCACACTTTGAAAGTAAGCCATGTGCCCAGGCTCAATGTTCATCACAAGATTAACATACACCTACACTGCTGGCCACCCAGAAAGTAAGCTCACACATACCCCCACACCATGCACATGCTACCTGTCATCCTGTGGCCAGACTCACACCCCGTGCTTTTCCTGCACGCAAACATAACACGTATACATTTCCCATGAAATACCAGCAAATACATGCAGACAATCCGTGTCACTAAAATCCTTCTTCATCACACACACAAGTAGCAGAGTCTGAAAGAAGTGAAGTCCCAGCCACGTGTAAAACACATTGTAATGTGAGACCAGACATTGCAATTGTTGAGGTACCATACACGGCATGTGCCTCACTTAACTATGCACACACAGTAACAACTGCAATCAGCAACTACACAGACACAACCGACTACAGGAACAACAGCATCCAGTCACAGATTACATAGACAGGCGGCAATATTGTACAACACCATGGACAGTGGCCAGTCCGATGTGCAGAGTAGTGATACGAAAAGCTGCGCATGCATTGTGTGTGAGTGTACCCTGCCTTGGCCAGCAACACTGCCATGGCAGTCACAATAGCCATTACAGCCACCACTGTGTCACAGGTAGTTGTGTGAGGGTGCCTACCATTCAAACAGGATGCCAGTCTGACTCGGTGCTGCCTGTGTGCAACCGGACAGTTTGAGGTCCGCCCCTGAGAGAGGAGCACAACTGTGGAAGACACACATGTGGCATGTGAAGCGGGAGGGCTGCTTGGCCCAGGTGGGTGGGTGGCACGGGTAGGTGCACTCATGCAGTGTTGAAACGGACTGTGTGGGGAGGATCCCGGAGGGGTACAATTCCACTGTGTTGGGAATTAGGAAGGCCTACCTGTCTGGGGATGAATGTGAACTCGTGTGGGCACAATAGGCGGGCAGACGATCAATGCTGCATCAGGTGTAGGCGTTAGCCCTCCCTCTGGGGAATGCTGGATACTGCTGTGCGTCTGCCCGGCCCTTGCCAAGGCACTTACATCCCCTGTCCTCCAGGTGTATCCCCCACATTGTCCACCTGCACAGGCTACCCTGGGCACAAGAGGGCAGTGGAGCTTGGTGGGTGGGAGGTCATGGCGCCCTTCTCCTGCTCACATCTCGCAGGCAACACATTCTCAGTGTGCAGCAGGGCACAAGTCCGAAATGAGAAGTGGGGGGACGCTGATGTCACGACAGGAAGTGACGTCACGAAATGTGGCTTGCGCCATCAGACTCATCGCCGCCCCTCGCTCACCCCTTAGATGCGATTGCATCAGAGACGCCAGCGCGTGAGCAGCAGCTCCAAACCCTCCCCAGAGAGTCCAAAGAGTGAATGTGTGGCTCCACTTGCTCCAGTCATCGAGCTCACGGCAAAACAAGTGTGGGGACGCCGTCCACCCGCATGGTAGCCCGACTCGAGCCCTGGACTGTGCAGGCAAAGTGTCCTATTGGACTTGCGATATGTGTGAGTTGCATGACACTCGTTGGCGGGGGAGGGCTCGGAGGCCCGTCACCCTGAGGCCCACATCCCACTCTATGGGTTCCATGTCAATGACAGCGGATGTAATGACTATGCGCGCCGGGGTGGGTCTACCTTTCGTCTGGGATGGTGTTTGCGGCCTGTCCCGCTAGGGCCGCTACGGCTTCTGTGTGTTGCATGTGGTGTATCCGGACTCCAGAGACTGACATGCATTGTCACTGTTGTCCAGGGCCAGAGTCGGGGTACCACGCGGGTGGACGGCGTCCCACCACTCATTCTACCGCGAGCACGATAACTGGAGCAAATCGAGCCACACATCCACTCTTTGGCCTCTCTGGGGCGAGATCGGAGCAGCTGGTGCACGCGCTGGCTTCTCTGATGCAATAGCATATATTGGCTGAGTGAGGGGGGGCAATGAGTCTGACGGTGCAAGCCACCTTTCGTGATGTCACTTCCTGTCGTGACATCAGCGTCCACCCACTACTTCTTATAGGACTCGCGCCCTGCTGTTGTCAGATGTGCCACTTTCCAGGGGGGTTGAGAAAGGGTCAGGAAAGTCAGCCTGATATTGGGCCAGTTGAAGGCCCACCTTGACTGGGGAGGACAACCATTGGACAGTCTGGTGTAGCCCACCCACGCGTACATGTAGGCCCTCCATGAACTATGTCACATGCGGCAAGGTGATGTCATGGGCAATGAAGTAATTGAGGACAGCCGTCTGCCCCACGCAGAGATGCCGCACAAGCACAACAGACCCAGCACTGAGGGCAACAGGACCAACTTGTTTGGGCCGCTCAGCCTGTGTACATTGTGTTGTTGGTGTGTGCCATACTCACCCAGCCTCGGAAGCTGTGTCAGGCACAGCAGCTAGGTATATTGCTGTGGTGTTGCCGCTCCACACATATGCAGTCTGGATTGATCATCATGCCTTTCAAGCTATTGTGGCCTAACTCCCCATGTGCATGCTCATAGCAATGGTTGGTGTCAGTGGTCATTGCCATTGGTAAGGGGACCTGTGTAAGAGTATTGTAGCTGTGCTGTCCCTACTTGTCAGCTGTACTGTGATTCCATAGTTTTGTCAGTAATTCTAGTTTTGTGTCTGTGGAAATGCCATGTGGTGTGTCGCATTGACATGTGTCCACTTCCATCTGTCCTAGGAGGAGACCAAACATACATCGCCCCTACCAATTGCTGGCAGACATGGAGGATGTGGAGGTTATCAGGAAATTCCGTCTGGACCGACCCACCCTGCATCACCTATGTGCAATGTTGGAACCCCACCTTCGTCCTCGCAGGGTGTATCCGACAGCATTCACCCCCACGGATAAGGTGATGGCTGCACTGCATTTTTTCGCTACCGGATCTTTCCAACACACGGTGGGCAGTGGAGGTGGGATGTCCCAGCCCATGTTCAGCATGGTGCTACGGGATGTCCTGTCAGCTATGATGCTGTACAGGAACCGGTACACCCGATTCCCCAGGGCTCGTGATTTGGCGGCAGTGAAGGGTGTTTTATATACCCTTGGACGCATCCCCCACGTTGTTGGTGCTATTGATTGCACCCATGTTGGCCTTGTAGCACCACGGGCCATGGAGCACATCTATAGGAATCGGAAACATTTCCACTCCCTGAATGTGCAAGTGGTGTGCCTGGCGGACATGATCATCACACACGTGTGTGCGAAGTTTCCCGGATCCGTCCATGACTCGCACATCATGCGCCACAGCATCCTCCCACGAATGATGGCCAATCTTCAACCGGACCGTGCATGGATTGTTGGTAGGTATGCATACTCGTGTAGCGTGCTGGGTGTGACATGCTGTCTTGTATCCTGTTGGAATTGCAACGGTTCTCTGTGTTTCTCACACCCAGGTGACTGCATATCCTAACGGGCCTTGGCTGCTGAGCCCACTCCGTAATCCGAGGACACCAGCTGATGTCAGATACAATGAGGCACATGGGAGGACCAGACGTGTGGTCGAGCGGACATTTGGACTCCTGAAGTCCAGATTCAGATGCCTGGACCGCACCGGGGGTGCACTGGCATACTCCCCACAGAAGGTGTGCCAGATAGTTGTGGCCTGCTGCATGCTGCACAATCTCGCGATTCGCAGGCAGATCCCCCTGATAGAGGATGACGGTGATCAGCCAGGGCCCCCGCCTGCAGACCAAGCCGTGTCCAGTGACGAGGACTGTGGAGAGGAGGAAGCAGTGAATGAGCATCAGCAGCTCATCGCCCGCTACTTCACTTGACGGTGAGTGACCATGTACGACGGCTGATGTTGCTGTAGTTGTGTAGGTGTATGTGTGCATTGTCACTGCGGCATATTGTTCACTGAGTGCTGTGTGGCAATTGTCCCTGTCCAGGGTAGTATGCCACTGACAGTGGCTGTAGCATTGTGCCCTGTTGCTCTGTGAGATGTGTGTACATTGCTTTCACTTGTTGACAAGTACTGTGTGATGAGTGTGTGACACACACATTCAATGGACTCTTGTTCTGTTTTTCCCCCCTAGGTCTCTACAGCCTCTCCTGGCCTATCGACATACCACACTACAGATGCATTTCTGATCATGGGGACGGTTGCACATCTTTGATTAAACACAGAGCAGATAAGACAGTATGTGATCCAGGTGTATTTATTTAAAGCAGTGACATGTGATTGTGGGCAAGGTGATCACACAAGTGGTGCATGCTGGAACAATGAGTTGACGGACATGTCTGCGTGATGGTCAAGGTGTCCCCATGTTGTTCTGGGTCCACAGTCCGACAGACACATGCCATTCACATGGCAGTGTGGGGTAGGATAGTAGTCCAAGTGAATGCAGTAGATGGCCACTGTGGCTGGCTGACTCACTGGCGTTTGGAGCGTGCGAAGTCTTCTCTGGACACCTGTTTCCTCTTCGGATGACCCCTTCCATGTTTGGGAGGGGGGGTGTTGTTGTGGGCTGCTGGTGGTGGCTGAGGATTGCCCACTCGCTGTGGGCGCAGGGGAACTGGATGCTGCACGTCCCTGCGCCCCAGCAGGTGGTGGCGGAGGTGGTGTGGTTGGCCTTGATTGGGCCCTCACCGCCACCACTAGCTGGCCCATGAGGTCGACTAGTTGGCCCATACGGTTCACGAATTGGCCCATATGGGCGTCCATGGACCTCAACACCCCCAAGGACTTCCCGCGTATCGGCAGATGAGCGGGCCCATTGTCCTTGGGCCTCTTCTTAGGCCCCAAGGACTCTGGCGATTTGCGGCAGGGCTTGGCTCCCAGGCTCGGATGGCGTTGTCCTGACCCTGCTCCTCCCACCTGTACTGCTGCCACCGACCTGCCCACTCGCCACAGTGGTCACCCGGGGCCTCGTTGTCGCTCCCAGGGACGATGTCGACGTGCGTACAACACCTTGCGCAGGGTTAGTGGTCAGGGAGGCCCTGGTGGTGGTGGTGGTGGTGGTTGCGGCGGTGGTGGTGGCCGCAATGACTGTGGCAGCAGGGGCCTGGGACTGGTCACCAGCCCTGGGAGATGGGTTGGTGGGTAGGAGGGGTCCTGGGGAGCGGTTGCGCCCTGCCACACCAGATGTGCCTGGTCGGGTGTCCTCGTCCGAAGGGGTGTCCAGGTCTTCCACATCCGTGAGTCCGTGTGGAGGGCTTGTGTACTGGCTGTGACGGCTGCTGTCTCCCTCTCCAGCATCATGCTGTTCGTCACCTGTGGGGCGGAGATGAAAGGTTATTGTGTTGCACTTTGCAAGGTTTGTGTTAGATGTCTGACATTCACAGTTTGTGCACAGTTGTGCACTAATTTCCCAGATGCGTGTGTATGGCTCTGCAATGTGTGTGCGTGATCAAGGCAATGGAATAGTGTGATGGGTGCATATGGCATGGGACGGATTTGGAATGCCAATCGGTGTGTGTTGCAGTACCCCTACATTTTGTGGCTTTGGTGGAAACGGGGTACAGCCCCATGAACGCTTTTGAGCTGATATCTGTTTTTGGGGTTCAATTGAAACGCTTAGAAACGCAGATGGCAAAAGGGGTACAGCCCCATGAACGCTTTTGAGATGAAATATGTTTTTGGGGTACATACTGTGACATATGGGTGCAGAAGGGGACATGTGTTTTGGCCACACGACACTGCAGAGACAAAGGTGTGTGTATGTCTGACATACCCAGCATATCTGCTCACTGTTATCATTTGGGGACATTACACTGCAAGCATTGTGGTGTGTGAGTGATGGTTGTGTGACACACAACGTATTGCAGATGGGACAATTCCTTGTTGTGCATGCTACCCTCAGCCATGTGCGGCAATGCAGTGCTCTTGGTGTGTAGACTATTTTAGGTATGTTGTAAATCACAGTGTGACGTGCGCTTCAGACACTGCAGACACATGTTTGGTCATCGGCAGGGATCTTTGCTGTACTACTGTATATGGGACAACTGTTTAGATGATATACCTTACATGACACTGGGGCTTAGGGCAGCAGCGGCCGGTGCAGGTAAGGCAGTGAGTGGGGTGGAGCGGGATGAATGTCGACAGACGATGGAATAGGGAAAATTAAATAAATAAATCCTATTCTGTTGTCTGTCGACATCTCCCCACCACCCCGCCCCACCCACCTACCTGCACCGGCCGCTGCTGGCTTAGGGATGAGATGGATGAGATTTTGAATGTGCATTGTGTAGCTGTGTGGTTCATGGGTCCAGTGGTGTATGTGACATTACTGGGGTCCCACTCTGTTACATTGAGACAAGATGGTCTTTAATGGGTGATGTTGTACAATGTCAAGGGAACAAGCAGACACGACAACATGGACAAGACTTCGATGGTGTTGCTGATGTGTGTGATGACTGGCACAGTGCACGCCATGTGGGTCAGTACTCCAGTGAGACTTGTGCATGCAGACGTGACTCCTTACGTGTTAGTGTATTTGACATGGCTCATGTGGGCTATGACTCTGTAATTCATGTCCGTGTGCACATTAGTCACATGGTTATGACAGGGTGCAGTGCTACCTGTTCCTCTGCTACGTGACATGTCCCAAATGTTAGTCGTAGTACAGTCCTCATGCCTACAGACACTCCGCCCTGTACAGTAGTCTACCTACTTGTTGGTTTGGAGGGTGCAATGCAATGGCTACCACATGGTTATGGGAGAGTGGGGTGCTCCATCTTGCTGATCTGTGGGAGTGGGGGCCGTGTTGTGAGTTGTGGTGATGGCTTAGCACCCACAGACACCCCTCCATGTAGGGAAACATATCTACCTGTCGGGTGAAGGTGTGCACTGCAATGGCTGACACATGGGTGTGGGGAGTGCTCCATCTTGGTGTGCTGTAGGACTAGGGGCCTGTTGGGTGTTGTACTTCTGCAGTCCCACATCCGATACACAGACTTTGTGGTAGGGCTACTTACCTGTTACTTGTTGGTTAGTGCAGCTATGGCTGACACATGTGTGTGGGTGTGGGGAGTGCTCCTTCCTGCGCATCTGGGGTGCAAGGTGACCTGGTGGGAGTTGTGGTGCTGGCTGACTGTGCACTTGCCCCCATGGTTTTGTCTGTTGGTACCTTTGGGCTGAGTGTGTGGGGGTGTCTGTTGCATGTGTGTGAGATGTCTTGTGTGTTGTGTGCTGGACATGGGGGTGTTTGGGCCTCGGAGCTATGGCATTCTGGTAGTGCATGACAGTGCATAGCAGTGTGCTGGTATACATTTGTTTGTACTTACCAGCCTCCACTCCCCCTGGTATTCTGGTGAGACTCTCCGGATGTAGGATGCCTCGCACCTTCTCCTCCCACGCCTTGTATGTCTTGAATGGCGCTGGATTCCCGCCGCCAGTCCTGTCAGCCAGCTCACGATTCTTGGCCTCCTTCTTCCTGACCACGCGTTTCAGGTCGTGCCACCTCTTTGTGATTTCATCCTTGTTGCGTGGCACGTTCCCAACTGCATTCACCTGATCTACTATCCTTCTCCACATTCTGTTTCTGGTGGCTAGTGGTGTCTTTGGACCTGGTTGCCATAGATTTGTGGGTGCACCTTGATGATCTCGTCGACCATGACCGTCAACTCAGTGGCAGTGTACTTCGGCATTCTTTGTGCTGCCATGGTGTGCGGTTTGGTATATGTGGTGCTGGTGTGGTGGGTGTGTGGTGTGTGGTGTGTGATGTGCAGGGTGTTCGTGGTGCCGTTGTGTGAGTGGTATTGGTGGTGTTGGTGTTGGTGATGAGTGTGATGTGTGCGTGCGTGTGGTGTGCTGCTTTCCTTTGGGGCTGTCTGGGTTCTCTGATGGCGTCTTCGCTTTGTAGTGGTGCAAGGGGTTGTGGTCTGTGACGGGGCTGATTTTGTACTTACCTATGTGGGTGTGTCATGATGGGCTGTCGTTTTCAGGTGTGTTGTGTCTGGTGTCCTGGGATTTGTAGTTTATTTGTTTTTGCCAGGGGGGGGTGGTATTTTAGAGATGTGTTCTGTAATTGGGTATTTTGGCGTAGTTTGCTGTGTGGACTTGTTGGCCATGTCATGTGTGTTTCTTTGTTCCGCCAATGATTTCCATGCACGGACGTGGGCGCCAGGCCTTCCGCCGTGTCATTTATTCATCACTGTTGTTCACGGTGGCGGGCGGGGAATCTGTGGATTTACCGCGCTCATGTCTGGGAGATCATAATTTCACGGTCGTTGTCTCGCTCGGCGGGGCGGGCGGATTTGGGTTTTCGTGCGGGATTGCGTCCATGGCGGACGGATGATCTTCTACTCTGGATTGGACGGGCGCAATTTTGTGTGTTTTTTCCGCCGTGGGCGTAGATTGCTTCGCGGCATCATGATTGCTCGGTCGCTATTCCCATGGTGCAGGCGGGCGGTTTTTTCAGGCTATGATAGATGGCGGATTTTTTACCGCCGGTTATCGTAATTGACCCCTAAGTGTATTAATTTATTATTGAAGTGTGCTGTGAGTTTATAGGGCAATACGGTGGGAAGTAATTTAATTGTAATTAAGTAATTATGTATTTTTATTTATTGGTATTGATAATTAATTTTATGTTAAATCATTATTAATTGGTAATTAATTTGTATTAATTGGTAATTAATTTTTATTAATTGATTATTTGGTAATTATATTAAGTGTATTAATTTATTATTGAAGTGTGTTGTGATTTTATAGGGCAATAGGGTGGGAAGTAATTTAATTGTAATTAAGGGGCCCATTACGATGGCGGGCGGAAGCACTACCGCCGTGCTGGCGGATGCAAAAACCACCAGTTACCGCCGGCACGCAGCAGTCCACACGCCCGCCCAATTACGATGCGAAAAGCAGGCCAAACACCGCCGGCAAGCCAGCAACACCGTCCGCCATCAAAGTGCGCCCGCACACGTAGCGGCGCAGCACAACTGACACACACCGTCCGACGAAACACGTCCCGCCCGGCGCATAAATTACGATGCCGCAAACAAACGGCTCCCACGGCAAAGAGACACCGCACGTGAAAGAGAGGCGGAAACACGGACGCAGAGCACGGACAACGAAGAAGCGGCACCCCGGGCATGAATCCAGCACTGCAGGCCCTTCCCATGCTTCTGCTGATGCACCACCAAGGACGCAACGTACCGCGGAGACGCAGGTAGGCACACACACAACAAGTGCACGCAAACAGCGCACACAGTGCAAGGGCGGAAAAAGCGGACAACCCCCCACCAGCGCGTGCACACTACACATCCACCATTGCATCCACATATGACACACAGGCCAAATCCAAACATCGCGGAACACATGTGTACACACCACCTGGGACTAGGAACCAACCACCCCGTCACGGCCCCAAAGCGCCGATGACGCCGCCACACATGCGCACAACGCAGAGGCCAACCGCAGCGCCATGCATGCGTCGCACACAGACACAGGGACACAACCAAGCAGCACACACACCAGCCCCACCCCGAACGCACATGACACGTGACAGGCCGGCCACAGACATGTCCCCAACGCCCAATTCACGGACAACACCCAACGCCACACAACCGACGCACACATGTCAGTGAAGTCACGCAACAGCAGGACACACCCCAGTGTAACAAACATGGCGAAGCACACAGCGGCGGCAACACCAACTAGGAGAAGCAGGGCCCCTTCGGGAAGAGGAACGCCAGTACCACACTGAAAAACCCATACCACCCTGCACATATGAACAAGACACATGAAACGGAACACCAAAGAGCCCGGGGACCGACAACAGGTGGCCCAAGAATTACATCCACACACAAGGCCCAACGCAGAGCGGAAAGGCAGCCTGCCGCCCACACAAGGGAGAGCAGACAGCACTGAATGACCTTCCATTCCAACTCCGAAACCACAGCCCTACGACAGAAGCCGGTGAATACAGCCATTGTCCAAGAATAGACCAACACAGGCATGCCGAGGAGACCGACCACACGGCAGATAGCGCATATCACAGAAGCACACAACGGACGGGGAAGAAAGAAGAAAACACTCCCCCATGTCGGCCACATGCAAGTTAATTGGAAGGAGTCACACAGCACTGACCTTGAACTGTCTGAGAAGCATGTGGGAAGAGGGCCCGTGTCCTTCAAACAAGCCAACAGAACACAAGTCCTGTCTCCCTACGACTACACAGAGCTCACAGCAACCTCGGAGCGTGCACATTGCAGACTGCACACACAGCCGGAGCACGCCACCACAACGCACCGCTGCGAAATGGCAACCGCAACACACCTACCCAACTACGCCGAAGAGCTCAAGCTGTACCAAACCAGCACGATACATACATTGGGATGCGATCTCCTGTCCCTGCTGAACGTAAGTTACCGACTGACTTACCGCATCACATTGTTCAGCTGCGTCATGCCCGTCTTCTACTGTCGGAGGTGTCCCTACCAGCATCCCGTCGAGATATGCCTCTCCAACCCGGCATGTCTGAAGGCGGACCTGCTACCACTACTCCTCCCTCTGGACGCACACGACAGGGCCTGCTCTGCCTATGGGGGCATGGCGTATGTGGCCAACATCGCACGCGCACTGAAATGGAACCACTGTGCCTCCACACGACGGATCATCGAGAACAGCTACATCGAATGTCACCCAGCATGCCCCATCATGGTCCTCCAAGGGACAACCTACGAACAACACCTTGACAGCCACCATCCGCTTCATTGGCTGGCAAACATGTACACCACCAATGACATGGAAGCCCTGCTGGACGGCATCGCATACCTGACAACCTGTAAATACGTCGGACCACAACGCAGGTTCCCCGAGTGACCTATGAAGTCCAACCCCGCACCCATGCTCAGCTTCCGCACGGACTGGCCAGTCACCACCACAACAGCCATACCAAACGACCGGCAACTGTAACCACACCATCAACGACATCGCCATGACATCGGATATGACCGGGACATGCACACTGTTCCCCATCACATCCAGGAACACCGCATGCATCGTGGGAGGCAGTGGCATGGGCTCTGTGCATCGCACCCACATGGACGGAACTGCACGAACAACCAGGACACGACATGGATCCAGCGCACATGGACACACACACCGCTCAGTGGACATGAATAGGTCGCCTGGAGTCTGTGGGTGCTGCACCCCTCCCACCCCCGCCCCGGGAATCCCATACCAGGACCTTTGCATGGACGACAAGTGCATACAACAACAACACGACCCCAGTGACTGTGACATGTCCAGTAACCACCACAGTGCAACAACAAGTGGCACGCCGCTGCATGCACGCAAGCACATGCCCTGATGTCATCTCACATGCACGCGTGCATGAGGAACAACCGCAGCAAACCTGTCACATGGAACTGAGATGGACTGTGCCCATGATGCCGAGCGGTCTGGTAGGCTACATGTATACCGTCTGTGTCAAAGTCCGCAGCTCCGCAGCTATACGTAAATGTACATTAGCACAGCCTTGGCCAAGCAGATGTAACCCCACACCCTATCCCATTTGTAATCATGCTCAGTATATCCTCAATATGTATTCCGCTGCCAGTAGTGTCCACTATACTGCATCACAGAGGACAGAAGACTCAATATAATGTTTGAAACCAGAACTGTCTCCGCTGACTCATTTCACAAGTACGAATGAGAGAGGATGAGAGTATGTGAAGTACACGGCAGTCGTCACATGACCATGTAGTCCACTGGTATTGGATGTCAACGCAAATGAGTAGCACTACTGTGGAAGACACACATGTGTCGTGTGAAGTCGTATGGACGCAGTGCTCAGGTGGGTGGGTGCGACGGGTAGATGCGCACATGCCAAGTTGGAGCACGCCGTGTTGGGAGGGCTCATGAACAGTACACCACCGCTTCCCTGGGCATTGTGAGAGGACATCTGTCGGGGGAGTGAACACGTGTGTGCACAGCAGCCGGGCACACGTACAAAGCGGTACCAGGCGCACCTCAGCCCACCCTCTGTGGACGAGCTGGATCCTGTTGTGCGCCCGCCATGCCCCTTGACAAGGCACACACAGCCCCAGTCGACCAGGTGTAACCCCAACATAGTCAATCCGCACAGGCGATACAGGGCACGGGATGGCAGTGGAGCATGGTGTGTGAGAGGTCTCCTCGCGCTCCTCCTGGTCATATCACGCAGGCAATAGAACCTCAACGTCCAGCATGGCAAAAAGTCAAATGGAAGTGTAGGGGGGACGCACCACAGCACGAGCAGCACTGACGTCACGGGAGGTGGCTCGCACCATCCCATCCATTGCCCATCATACCAACCACGCCACATGCCATTGCGACTAAGTGCAAGCGCGTGCGCCACCACCCCTGAGCCCTCCCCAGAGAGGCCAAAGAGTGAATGTGTGGGCCATCAGCCACAGACGGACGCGGCATGGCCGCAAGGGCAGCCACAGCCACTGGGTGTCGCAGGTGGCGGATCCGGAAGGCGAAGACTGTGATGCATAGTCCATGCAGGCCGGGTCTCCATTTGGGGCACCACGCAGGTGGACGGTGTCCCGCCACACATCATACCCTGAGACAGCCCACTCGTGCAACTGGACCCACACATACACTCCTTGCCCTCTCTGGTGCGAGCTTGGGGCTGCCTGTGCAAGCGCTAGCCTCGCAGGTGAGCATGCATATTGGGGGAGCGAGGGGAGGACATGAGGGCTGGGGCGAAGATGACTGTA
The DNA here is from genome assembly GCA_963921515.1 of Calotriton arnoldi. Classification (NCBI taxonomy): domain Eukaryota; kingdom Metazoa; phylum Chordata; class Amphibia; order Caudata; family Salamandridae; genus Calotriton; species Calotriton arnoldi. The sequence goes on from CAWUFW010015722.1 coordinate 274,446, forward strand.
TCACTGTCAGTTAGTACAAGGGATGACCCAGATGTGGAAAGGAAGAGACGTGTCCCGTGTGTACTGCAACTAGTCGCCAATCCAACTACCCCCCATGTCCGGAATGTAAGCCCGCACCTAGGCCCGCCCATCCGCCACATCGAACATACCACCAGCACGACAACCTTCCCATTCGAAACACTGACTGGGGTGGCGACCAGTGAACAATCATGTGTAGCCTACCCACGCGTACATGTGGGCCCTCCATGATCCATGTCACCTGCGGCAAAGACATGACATGCGCAATGAGGGAAGTGAGGAGAGCTGTCCGCCCCACGCGCAGAAGGTGCATCAGCTCCACAGACCCAGCAGCGAGTCCAGCAGGGGTCACATGTGCAGGGGCAGCTGTGCCTGGTGTGAAGGCACATGCATATAGACAGCACATCGACCAATGTGTAGTCTGCCCACATCCACAGTCCATCATCATGCGGACATAGGAATTGAACACAGGGCAACACATCTTAGCTGGTGCACCCACCGTGACCAACAATGCGCAATCATCGACGTACCCGCCCTGTGCATGGCCCCCCACCCAACGGAGGCACATCCAGTGCCACCATCCCACACACACAAGCCTTCCACGGAACATGCTGTGTCCAATGGTCAGTACAGAGTCAGCGCCCATCTGGTGGATCCTGAACAGGAGACACATGCACACACATGCCAGCTCCCACTATGTACGACTGCCACCTGGCACGTGCAATGTAACCTCTCACCTGTGACATGTGACTGCAAGCACACAGCCGTCTTGGCATGGGGCTGTCAATGTGGACACCAGTCAATGTTTCGGGAGCTGTGATCCGTACAGTGCTGTACATAGGGTGCAGTGCTGACACCTACTACTGTCTCATATCCCCTCGTGCCACAGGTCCCACTTGTATTGGCCGCTCAGCCCGTGCCCACATCGTCGTCGTCGTGTGCCATACTCATCCAGCCTCGGAAGCAGTACCATGCTCAGCAGACACTCATGTTGCCGTGGCGTTGCCGCTTGACGAATATGCAGTCAGTCCCCATCAGCACGCCCCGCAAGTCATTGGGGCCTAGATCCCCATGTGCATGCACATGGCAGTGGTATGTCTCACTTGCCATTGCCATTGTTGGGAGACCTGTGTAAGTGTATTGTGGCCGTGCCGTCCCAGCTTGACAGCTGGGCTGTGGCTCATGTGCTTGCTCAGTCATGTCAGTGATGTGTATGCGAAATTGCTATGTGCCGTTTTGCTTTGACATGTGTCCTCTGTCATTTAACCCAGGCGGAGACCGAACATTGACCGCCCATACCAATTGCTGGCGGACATGGACGATACAGAGGTAATCAGGAAGTTTCGGCTGGACAGGCCAACTCTGCATCGACTGTGTGCCATGTTAGAGCCCCATCTCCGTCCCCGCAGGGTGTATCCGACTGCTGTCACCCCCACGGCTAAGGTGATGGCCGCCATGCATTTCTTCGCCACTGGGTCATTCCAGCACACAGTGGGCAGTGGAGGAGGGATGTCCCAGCCCATGTTCAGCAAGGTGCTGAGGGATGTACTGGCAGCCATGATGCTGTGCCGGAACAGGTACATCAGATTCCCCAGGGCTCGTGAATTGGCGGCAGTGAAGGGTGCATTCTATGCCCTTGGCAGAATCCCACACGTCGTGGGAGCCATTGACTGCACTCATGTTGGCCTTGTTCCACCACAGGCCACTGAGCACCTGTACCGCAACAGGAAGCACACGCACTCCCTGAATGTGCAAGTGGTGTGCCTTGCGGACATGGTGATCACCCACGTGTGTGCAAAGTTCCCAGGCTCGGCCCATGACGCACACATAATGCGCAACAGCATCTTGCCACTACTGATGGCCAATCTGCAACAGGATCGTGGCTGTATTGTCGGTGAGTATGTGGAGTGGTGTAGCGTGCTGGTTGTGCGATGCTGTCCCCTGTCCAGTTGGAATAGCAACGGTTCTCTGTGTCCCTCACACCCAGGTGACTCTGCGTACCCGAATGGGGCATGGCTGCTCAGTCCATTGAGGAATCCTCGCACCCCAGCAGACGATCGCTACAATGAGGCACATGGGAGGACCAGACGTGTGGTCGAGCGTACCTTTGGCCTCCTCAAGTCCAGGTTCAGGTGCCTGGACCGCACCGGGGTGCACTGGCGTACTCCCCACAGAAGGTGTGCCAGATAGTGGTGGCGTGCTGCATGCTGCACAATCTGGCCATTCGGAAGCAGATCCCCCTCATTGTGGATGACGGAGATCAACCAGGGCCCCAGCCCGCAGACCAGGACAGCTCGAGTGAGGTGGACAGCGGAGAGGAGGAAGCTGGGAATGTGCGCCAGCAGCTCATCGCCCGCTACTTCACTTGACGGTGAGTGTCCATGTACGACGGATGATGTGTCTGTATCTATGCAGGTGTGTGTGTGCTGTGTCAGGGTGGCCGTATGTTCACTGCGTGCAGTGTGTCAACGCTCCATGGCCAGGGTAGTATGCCACTGTTGGTGGCTGTGGCATTGTGCCCTATTGCTCTGTGCGATGTGTGTACATTGCTTGTAGTTGTTGACATGTACTGTGTGATGGGTGTGTGACACACTCATTGAATGTGCTCCTGTTCTGTCTCCCACCCCTAGGTCCCTACAGGCCCTCCGGATTCCATTGCCATGCCACGCATCAGGTGCCCTTCCGCCCAAGGTGGCCGTTGTATTCCGTACAAATAAAACACAGGGCACAAACAGCAGTTAGTGAAAAGGTGCATTTATTACAAACTGTGACATGTGATTGTGTGTAAGGTGATGACAAAAGTGGTGCGTGCAGTGACAATGAGCTGTCGGTCATGGCTGCGTGATGATCAGGGTGTACCCACTGGTTCTATGTCCATAGTCCAACACACACATGCCATCCAGCTGGCTGTGTGGAGTGGGATCGTAGAGCAAGTCAATGCAGTGGCTGGTCAAGGAAGGCTGGCGGAAGGCTGGCTGGCTGCCTCACTTGCGACTGGAGCGTGCGAAGTCCTCCCGGGAGATCTGTTTCCTCTTCGGACGGCCCCTTCCACGTTTGGGAGGGGGTGTGTGGTGGCGACCTGCTGGTGGTGGGTGAGGTGTGCTCACTGGCTGTGGACACAGGGGAAGTGGACACTGCTGGCCGACCCTGCGCCCTAGCAGGTGGTGGCGGAGGTGGTGTTGCTGGCCTTGCCTGTGACCCCACCGCCACCACCAGCTGGCCCATGAGGTCCACGAGTTGGTCCATACTGGACACGAATTGGCCCATATGGGCGTCCATGGACCTCAGCACCCCCAGCACCTCCCGCGTGTCAGTAGCAGACCTGGACCCATTGTCCTTGGGCCTCTTCATAGGCCCCAAGGACTCTGGCCATTTGAGGCAGGGCATGGCTCCCAGGGGAGGCTGGCGTTTCCCTGACCCTGCTCCTCCTACCAGTCCTGCTGCCACCGGCCTGCCCACTAGCCACATTGCTCACCACGGTCCTCGCTGTGGCTCCCAGGGTGGATCCAGTCGGCCGGGCCACCACCTGCGCTGGGGCTGGTGCCAGCGAAGACGTGGTGGTGGTGGAGGCGGTGGTGGTCGGTGCGGCGATGGTGGCGGTTGCGGCAGTGGTAGTGGCCGCAATGACCGTGGGTGTGGCCGCAACGACAGTGGCAGCAGGGGACTGGGACTGTTCAGCATCCCTGGATGATGGGTTGGTGGGTAGGAGGGGTCCTGGGGAGCGGCTGGGCCCTGCCACGCCAGATGGGCCAGCTTGGTGGTCCGTGTCCGAAGAGGTGGACAGATCCTCCAGATCCGTGTGTCCTCGTTGGGGGCTTGTAGGCTGGCTGTGCTGGCTGCTGTCTCCATCCCCAGCGTCCAGCAGTTCGTCACCTGTGGAGAGAATGAGATTTGTTATTGTGTTGCACCTGGCGAAGTATGTATTAGTCGTCTGACATTGGCAGTTCGTGCAATCTCGTACATGGGTTTCCCGGAGGCGAGTGTGTGGCTGTGGCATCTGTAGTTGTGTGTGCTAGGCAATGGGACTGTGTGCTGTGCACATGTGGCATGGGACGGATTGGCCATGCCGATGGGTGTGTTGCTTTGCCCCTACTCATTGTGACTCTGGTGTATGCGGGCTCCTGGCCCATCCTGGGTCTGGTTTGTACTTTGCTTTTGGAGTTCAAATGGAGCAGCTTAGGAACGCATATGGCAACATGGGGACCATGCCCCAGATTCGCATTTGGGAGGGAATATGCTTTTGGGGTTCAAATGGAGCACGCTTAGGAACGCATATGGCAACATGGGGGCCATGCCCCAGATTCGCATTTGGGAGGGTATATGCTTTTGGGGTACATGCTGTGAGCCATGGGTGCCGAACGTGACATGTGTTGTGGCAGCATGACAGTGCATGGTCTGAGGTGTGTGCATGCTTGACATGCCCTGCATATTTGCTGTCTGTTGTGGTTACTGGACATGGCATTGGACGCATCGTTATGAGTGAGTGATAGTTGTGTGCCAGCCAACGTATTGCAGTTGTCCCATCTCCTTGGTGTGCGTGCTGCCCTGTGCCATGTGCATCACTGCAGTGCTCGGGGGGGTGTGGCCCATGTTGTGTGTTGTTGCTCACAGTGTGTCGTGCGCTTAATTGACTTCTGGCACATGGTTGGTCATGGGCATGTGTCTTAGCGTGACTGCTGTATGTGTGGCAGCTGTGCGGATGACATGCCTTTCATGAGACTGGGGCTGACGGATGGGATGGATGGTATGTTGTATGTGCATGGTGTGTCTGTGTGTTTGATGGGTTCAGTGGTGTTCGTGTGCATTTCTGTTGTTCCGCTCTGTTGCGTCTAGTGTTGTTTGTCTTACATAGGCGTAGTTGTGGGGTGTGTGGTTGACAGGCAGTAGGGGCTACATGGACAGGACTTCAATGGTGTTTCGGTTGTGTGTGATGAGTTGCACAGTGGCTGCCGTGTGGGACTATATTCAGTGTGGCTTGTGCATGCAGACGTGGCTCCTTGGGTGTTGCTATGTCTGTGATGGGTCATGTGGGGTGTGAGTCTGCTGTTCATGTCCGTGTGCACATTGTTCACTTGTTCGTGACGGTGGGCGGTGCTGCGTGTTCGTGTGCTACGTGACATGTCCCATGTGTTGGTGGTGTTATGGTCCTCATGCCTCCAGTAATCCAGCCCTGTCCAGTTTCCCACCTGCAAGTTGTTCGTGCGTGCACTGTACTGGATGCCACATGGCTCTTAGCGGGGGTGCTCCATGTTGCAGGTCTGTGGGGGTGGGGGGTGTAGTGGGTCGTGGGGTGGCTGTACACCCACTGACACCGATTGCTGTGGACCGTGATGTCTGCCTTTCGGCTGTCGTTGTGCACTGCGGTGGCTGACACGTGGGTGTGGGGTGTGGGGGATGCTCCTCCTTGCTGTGCTGTGGGACTGGGGCCTGGTGTGTGTTGTACTTGGGCTGTCCACCGTCCCACCCACTGCACTTTGTGTTCCTGCCACTTACCTGTTACTTGTCAGTTGGTGCAGCTGTGGCGGACACATGGGTGTGGTGGGTGCTCGTTGTGGCGCTTCTGGCATATTTGTGGACCTGTTGGTGGTTACGTGGCTGGCTTAGTGTACACATGTCCCCACGCATCTTACAGTTGTTCGGTTTGGCCTGTGTGTGGTAGTGTCTGTTGCATGTGCGTGTGATGTGTTGTGTATTGTGTGCTGGACATGGGGGTGTTTGTCCCTGGGAGCTGTGGCATGGTGGTTGCGCATGTGTGTACATAGCGGTGTGCTGGTATACATTAGTTTGTACTTACCAGCCTCCACTCCCCCTGCTAATCCGGCGAGGATCTCCGGATGTATTACGACTCGCACCTTCTCCTCCCACGCTTTGAAGGTCTTAAAGAGCGCGGGATTCCCTCCGCCAGTGACGGCAGCCAGCTCTCTGTTTTTGCCCTCCTTCTTCTTGACCAGGCTCTTTACGTCATTCCAACGTTTGTTTATCTCGGTTCTGTTCCTGGGCAGGGTCCCGACTGCATTGACCTGGTCTACGATCCGGGTCCACATTCTGTTTCTGGTGGCTAGTGGTGTGTGCTGGACCATGTTCCCATAGATTTGTGGGTACACCTTGATGATCTCGTCGACCATGACCGTCAGCTCCATGGGCGTGAACTTGGGCATCCTTTGTGGTGCCATGGTGTTTGTGGTGGTGGTGCGGTGTGTGTTGTGTAATGTGCAGGGGTTTGTGGTGCCGGTGGTGTTGGTGGTGGTGGTGGTGGTGGTGGTGGTGGTGGTGTGATGTGTGCGTTTCTGTGGTGTGCTGCTGTCCTTGCTGTGTCACTGTGTCCTCTCCTCTCCTCTCTGGTTTGCAATGTAGCAAGGGGTTGTGGTCTGTGGGAGTGCTGCTTTTGTACTCACCTATGTGGGTGTGTCCTCATGGTCTGTTGTTTTCAGGTGTGTTGTGTCTGGGGTTCTGGCCTTTGTATTTTTTGTTTGTCCGGGGGGTGTTTTCGGGATGTGTACTGTGCTTGTGTATTTGTGCGTGCCTTGCTGTGTGGACTTGTTGGCCATGTTGTGTGCTATTGGTTTTGTGTGCGGATGGTTTCTGTGCAGGTACGTGGGCGCCATGGCTTCTGCCGTGTCGATTCTCATCGGCGTTGTTTGCGCTGGCGGGCGGTATTTTTGTTGTTTTTCCGCGCTCATGGCGGTGCGATCGTAATTTCACGTGCGGTGTGTCGGCCGTGTGGGCGGGCGGTTTTGTGTTGTCGTGCGTGTTTCCGTCCGTGGCGGGCGGTTTGACTCCGACTCGGACGATGGCGGGCGGTATTTTGTATGATTTTTCCGCCGATGGCGGTTTCAGTTTGTGTACTCATAATGGCGTGGTCGGTGTTCAGGCGGTGTGTGCGGGCGGATTTTTGCCGCTTCCATGCCTGGCGGATTTATTTACGCCGGGTATCGTAATGGGCCCCATAGTTGTTAAAAATATCGTTTTTTTAGTGTTATGTATTTTAGCATGTATTTTAAAATGTATGTGCTCTATTTTTTGTCTAAGTATTGCATTTGTTTTTTAATATATGTGTTACATTTTTAGAAGTTATTAATTTTATTTTAATAAACTTTTGTGTTTTAGTTCCGTAGTGGGTTGTGGGTTTATAGGGAAATAGGGTGGGAAGTAATTGAATTATAATAAATTGAATATTAATTTTTATTTATTAGTATTTATTTAATTTTGATTTTATATTGTTAATTGTGGGAATTCATTTATTATTAATTAATTAATAATTGGCTGGTAAATTTTATTGATTAATTAATTGGTAAATATGCTAATTGTGCCATTTTTTAGGAGTGGGTTGTGGGTTTATAGGGAAATATGGTGGGAAGTAATTTAATTATAATTAAATTATTAATATTTTTTTATTAAATCATATTTATTTATTTAACATTTTATATTGTTAATTGTTAAAATTAATTTATTATTAATTATTTATTAATTGGTTGTTAATTATTATTAATTAATTGGTAATTATGTTAATTGTGTTATTTGTTTAGGAGCAGGTTGTGGGTTGATAGGGGAGTAGGGTGGGAAGTAATTTAATCTTAATACATTTATTAATATTTTTATTATAATATATTTTATAGTGTTGTGTGAATTAATTTATTAATAATTATTTATATTTTGCTTGTTAATTGTTATTAATCAATTCATTAATTGTTAATTAATTATGTTAATTGTGTCAAGTTTTAAGAAATTGGTGGTGGCTTTTATAGGGGAATATTGTGGGAGGTAATTTATTTATAATTAATTAATTATTTGCTAATTAATTAATTACAATTTAAATATTGCAATTGTGTAATTATTTTGATGTGTGAGTTGTGGGCTTTATAGTGGTAAATGGTGGGAAGTACATTTTTTTAAATTAATTAATGATTTGTTGTTAATTGATATTAATTTATTAATGTAAAATTAGGTATGAAAATTTTGTAAATATTTTTAGGTGTGTGTTTTGGTGTTTATTGGGGTAGAGGGTGAAAAGTAATTTAGTTTAAATTAATTAATCATTACTTGATCATTAATATTAATTTATTAATTGATAAATATTTTTGGTAATTGTTTTTTTTGTTTTTGTTTGGGGATTTAGGTTCTATAGCTGTAACGTTTGGCTAGTACATTAATTTTTACCTTTCTAGATGTGTTTTTTAATTATTAATAATTGTTTTATTGATAATTAATTGTGTTAGTTATGGAGGCACACTTTGGGGCTGATTACGATGGCGGAACGATCGCCACCGCCGGGCAGGCGGTGAGGTCCACCGGCCCTGCGGACCGCGATTCTCCGACCGCCATATTACAATGCCGGTGGGATCCAGAACGCGACCGCGGCGGAGGCAATGCCCGTCCGCCACGGAACCGCCACAGGTAATCGTTACAATTGCCTGGTGGAGCGGTCAGCATGCTCACAATGGTGGCGGAGCCAAGCTGGCTCCGTCTGCCGAATTACGATGCAGGTGGAAGCCAGCCTTTCCGTGGCGGGTGAAATGCCATTAAAAGGCTGGCGGGGATTGGTTTTGGGGGCCCGTTGCGGGCCCCCCCTGTGTTGGGGGAGGTGTGGGTGCACTGGGGGGGTACCAAGGTACCCCCCTGCATTTCACTGCACCATGTGGCAGGCACAGTGTAGTGCCTGCCACGTAGTGCAGTGCAATGCACAACATGCTCTTTTCGACATCGCGGCGGTGCTGCTGTTGGCAGCCACCGCCGCAATGTTAACGGTGCTGAATCTGACCGCAGCGGTCCCATCCTAATCGGGTAGGCGGGACCACCGCACGCATGGTGGTCGGGCCCGCCATCGTAATCAGCCCCTTTGTTTTTAAATTTAGATGTGTGTTGTAAATTGTGTGGTGTTATAGGGTAGGAAAAATATTACATTTATGTAATAAATATTGTTTTTGATTAAAATTAATTTCTATTACAAAATATTTATTTGTTTGTTAATTTTTTGTTAAATTAAAAAAATTAAGCTTTTTATGTAAATTTTAGATTTTTTCTACATTATAATATGTTTCTATGGGGCCCATTACGATGGCGGGCGGACAAAGTCCGCCCCACCGTAACGGTAAACGGGATCGACCGTCAGAGGTGCGGCGGTCCCGCTGTGCCCATTAGGATGCGACCGCCACCCTGGTGGTCGCATCCTGCATATTTAACATTGTGGCGGGCGGTGCTGTAAGCAGCACCCGCCACAATGTTAAAAAAGCATGTTGTGCATTGGCATGCACAACGTGACAGGCACCGCGCGGTTCCTGCCACCTTGTGCATGCCAATGAAGGGGGATACCATGGGTACCCCCCATGTGCACCCCCCAGGCCCCCAACACCCGGGGGCCCGCAACAGGCCCCCCAAGCCAAAGACCGCATGCCTTTCCATGGCGGAGTCTCCGCCATGGAAAGGCATTCTACCACACCCATCATAATATGGATGGCGGTGCCTGCAAGGCACCCCCACCATGTTATGGGCCTTTTCCGCACAGCAGGCAATCGTGACGATTGCCTGTGGGCAGAAAAGCGGCGGACGGTCTTTCCGTCCGCCGCGGTACCCCCCGCCATGCTAATGTGGCGGGGGTAAATGGCCGTCCGGCGGTGAGTTTTGGCAGGCGGATCGCCATTGCCCGTCGGGCGGTGGTGATCCACCCGCGTTCGTAATGACCCCCTTTGTTTTGTAAATTTTTATATTTTTATATATGTTTTGTTTTGGGCTTTTTTATTATATTTTGTATTGTAGTTGATATTTTGTTTGTTTTTAAATTTGAATTTTATTTAGTGGGAATAGTAATTTTTACCCCTCCGTCATCCAACACTTTCCCTACTGCTGTATTCGCAGGAGTGGGAATAGTAAATTATACCCCTACACTATACAACACTTTCCCTACTGTTGCACTCGCTGGAGTGGGAATAGTAATTTTTACCCCTCCGCTATCCAACACTTTCCCCTACTGTTGCACTCACAGGAGTGGGAATAGTAATTTTATCCCGTCCACTATCCAACACTTTCCCTACTGTTGCACTTGTTGGAGGGGTAAAAGTAAATTATTCCCCTCCGCTATCCAGCACTTTCCCTACTGTTGCATTCGCTGGAGTGGGAATAGTATTTATCCCCTCCACTATACAACACTTTCCCTACTGTTGCACTCGTTGGAGTGGGAATAGTAAATTATTCCCCTCCGCTATCCACACTTTCCCTACTGTTGCATTCACTGGAGTGTGAATAGTAATTTTTACCCCTCCGCTATCCAACACTTTCCCTACTGTTTCACTCACAGGAGTGGGAATAGTAATTTTATCCCCTCCGCTATCCAACACTTTCCCTACTATTGCACTCATTGGAGTGGGAATAGTAAATTATTCCCCTCAACTATCCAACACTTTCCCTACTGTTGCACTCACTGGAGTGGGAATAGTAATTTTATCCCCTCCGCTGTCCAACACTTTCCCTACTGTTGCACTCATTGGAGTGGGAATAGTAAATTATTCCTCTTTGCTATCCAACACTTTTCCTACTGTTGCACTCACTGGAATGGGAATAGTAATTTTTACCCCTCCGCTATCCAACACTTTCCCTACTGTTGCACTCGTTGGAGTGGGAATAGTTATTTTTATCCCTTCGCTATCCAACACTTTACATACTGTTGCACCTGCTGGAGTGGGAATAGTAAATGATTCCCCTCCGCTATCCAACACTTTCCCTACTGTTGCACTCACTGGAGTGGGAATAGTAATTTTTACCCCTGCGCTATCCAACACTTCCCTACTGTTGCACTCGCTGGAGTGGGAATAGTAATTTTTATCCCTCCGCTATGCAACATTTTCCCTACTGTTGCACTTGCTGGAGTGGGAATAGTAATTTTTTCCCCTCCGCTATCCAACATTTTCCTACTGTTACACTCATTGGAGTGGGAATAGTAAATTATTCCCCTCTGCTATCCAACACTTTCCCTACTGTTGCACTCATTGGAGTGGGAATAGTAAATTATTCCTCTCCGCTGTCCAACACTTTCCCTACTGTTGCACTCGCTTGAGTGGGAGTTGTAATTTTTTCCCCTACGCTATCAAACACTTTCCGTACTGTTGCACTCAATGTACTGTAAAATGTAGGTTTAAAAAATATTTAATATTTTAATATTTTAATTTATAATATAATTTTTTAAAATAATTTTTGTTACAGGTGTATGTATACTTATATTTATTTATAATTTTTAATATATGTGTAATATTTTATAATTAATTAAAATTATTATTTATTAATTATTTTTAAGTAAATATATATATATATTACATTTTATATATGCATGTTTAATTTATTTTTAAATTAAATTTATTACTTATAATTGTTTGAATTTACAAATAAATCTAAATATTTTTTTAAGCTAAATGTATTATTTAATTTATTTTACATTATTTTTTATAGAAATAAAAAAAACGATATTTTGTTCTTCGATATTTCTAACAACGATATTTGTTTCGATATTTTTGTACTTACCATTATAAAGATAGGAGGTCGATATTATTGACAACGATATTTATGTCCCGATATTTTTGTATCTCGATATTCTGGTACTCGATATTCTGTCAGTGATCCTTACGATGCGGTTAGGAAGGCCTCCTAACGGCATTTGCTTCTTCCGAATCGGATCGGGAACGTGTCTCCCCGACCGAGGGCCAGATTACGATGCGGTTAGGAACATAGGGGCCAATTACGATTGCGGAAGGCCCGTTACCACCAGCCATGCGGTGGTGGTCCTTCCGCAATCGGACCGCGATTTTACCCCCGCCACATTAGGATGGTGGAGGGAATCGTGTTCGGACCGCGGCTGACGCAAAGACCGTCTGCCACAGAACCGCCACAGGCAATCGTTGCGATTGCCTGGTGGAGCGGTCTGCATCAATGAAATGGTGGCGGTGCCTAGCAGGCACCATCCACCAGATCACCATGCTGACTCCAGCAGCCTTTCCATGGCGGGTAAACCGCCATTGAAAGGCTGGTGGAGATTGGTTTGGGGGCACGTTGCGGGCCCCCCTTGTGTTGGGGGGAGGTGTGGGTGCACTGGGGGGTACCTATGGTACCCCCAACATTCCACTGCACCAAGTGGCAGGCACCCTGTGGTGCCTGCCACGTAGTGCAGTGAAATGTGCAACATGCCATTTTAACTTCGCGGTGGGTGCTGCTGTCAGCAGCACCCGCCGCAATGTTAAAATGCAAGATTCGACCGCCATGGTGGTGGTCGCATCCTGATTTGGTGTGCGGGACCGCCGCATGTATTGCGGACGGTCCCGGTCTCCACCACAATGGCGGACGGACTCCTGTCCGTCCGCCATCGTAATTGGCCCCATCGGCTCCCATAGAAGTCAATGGGAGTCCAAGCAAATCATATCTGGAAGCATTCGGATGCATCATACTCGGTCGGTCGGACTCTCCATTTCCAAACCGATTAGATCGGGAAGATTTCCTAACCGCATCGTAATCGGGCCCCAAATGTAAGGGTAGAACGTGGTCTAAGTGTATATATCATACTACAATCCTAATGTTAGAAGAGCAAAAGATATAAAGTTAACTAGGACAAGTCTACTAAAATGTATGCAGACTCATGAACGACATACGTCAATACTTACAATGTAGGAAGAACCGTTCAGTAAGAGGTAATATAGGTACTCAATCAGTCAATCAGTCAATCAGGGTGAGTTCAAACCTGAAGCTTCCCACTAAGGAGGCCAAGGGTACATAAAACCTGAGAGCGGCACCTAATGCGAACAAGGAGAAGCATGTAAGGATAGTATAAGGGGTAAAAAATGTATAAAAGTAACGCAACAAAAATCGAGGAAATGAACATATAATGAGTATACACCCGACCAAAAACCTATGTTGGTAAGCTACTACCCACCCTCCTAGCATGGAGGGAATCGAAATCGCCCCAATACGGGGTAAGAGATAAGTCCCACGAAAAAGGACTCCGACCTCACATTGAAATATACAGCAATTCATTATCATTATTCTGAATTATATGATTGCGGCTGTGTTGATTCATCAGCAAAAGTCACAAAAAGGTTGAGTGACATAATTAAGGTTATTTTGTTGCTATTTTAAACAAACAGAACAAAGATAATAATGATTATATAGCAGCTTTAATTTAGAAAGCATTATTAAGACAGAGCAACAAAGCATTGCAATGCCTGTTCTGTGAAAAGGTAGAAAAAGAACAAACCACACAGGGGCCGATTCCGATCTCGGCCGGTAGGGCACCGAATCGGATTCGGCTTAACCGGATCCGATTCGGAGCCCCCTTTCCCGACCGATTCGAACGTGCGTCCGGGCGAGCGAGTACGATGCGAGAGCACGCGAAATCGCTGACCGACTTGTTCGCGGGTCCGAACTGCTCCGACCGACTCGCACGGACACGACTCGCACCGCGCAATGGAGACGTTCCCCGGCCGGGCAAGTACGATGCGCGCCGCGAGCAGTCCGACCGACTCGCGCCGTCCGGCTCCAAAGGGCAGTCGGAGCCGGACTTTGGGGGTCCGTGTCGGACCCCCCTGTACGCGTAGCCGCGCGAGTCGCACACAGGGGGGACCCATGGGTCCCCCCTACCTGTGCATGTACGGCGCAAGTCGCATCGACGCGTACCCGCTGTAGGGGGCGCCCTTGTTCGCCTCGCACCCATTGAGTCAATGGGAGCCCGCGTACGCGTTGTACGACCGGCTCCCATTGACTTCAATGGGAGTCCGACCGAATCGAGTCCGAGTGCATGCGTACGCATCGTACTCGTACGGTCGGGCTGCTAGAGTCCGATTCGGTCGGAAATCTCTCTGGGTCCGGCTTGGTCAGAGTGATTTCCGGCCTGAATCGGAATCGGCCCCGCAGTCTGTACGAATTGCAGAACGCAATTAGTCTCAAACACCTGAATTAAAATAGAAATTTTCAAGGTAGTGGATGGCTGTCGGCAATTATTCTTTTCTCTAAATTAAGTTGATTGAACATGTATCTGATCCTGGTCCTAATCAGCGTTGGCCGTTGGGAAAGTTATTGATTGTGGGGCAGATTCACAAGAAAAGAGTGCATTCGAGAATTATGTATTATGTCTCGCTATCATTTTATTCAAGTTACACTTTTTTAGAGTATTCATAAAAACTATATTCCCTACAGACAGAAATCTTGATATGATGCTGAGTCTAGTGGCTTAGAGTTCAACCTCATGGTTACAGGTTCAAATCCCAGCAGGCCCACTCAGACTTTCATCCTTCTGAGGTCGATAAAATGAGTACCATTGAGTTGGGTAACAATAAACATCTGTTGTTCAGCACCAATATATCCATGGGTAAATGTGTGCTTTACAAATGCACATTATGCATTTCAGTATAACTGCCTAATAGTAAAGAAGATGATTTTCCACTAGTTGAAGGCAGGCCAGTTTACGGTTAACTTTTTTTGCTCCAGGTATAAAATTATTTCCAGGGTGAGAAACATTTTCTCACACACTTCAGAGAAATATAAGTGTATTTAAGTGTTAAACCCAACACAATTTGCAGAGAACAAAACTTTTCTCGGCTTTAGGGGCATGTGCATAAATTGTGTGTGAAAAACTAATGGGAGGGGTATGTGAAGGCCGACAAAGCTGTGAACACCCTCTTCCCCTCAACAGGGATCACCCAATGTTTCTACCCCTACCTTTACATTTATGACTGCCAGATCTGTAATTCAGATTAATAATTACTCCGATTTTATCAGACAGTCTCAATCCAAGACTTTGGAAATCATACTTGTTTGCAGATAATGTGGCACTTAATTTACTTAGCGTGCAGCATACCAGAGAAAAGACCCTCCCTTTTGTGAAATAAAGGTTAATCGTGCTGTGCAGTACTCCAACAATGAGATAAATGAAAATAAAGGCAGCATGGCCTTGTATATGAGCAGTGGTGGGCCTTTCTGCTTCCGTAGGAAAATACTCTTTGTGAGACTCATCACTCTAGGTATCACAGACTTCAATCCAGTGTGGGCTCGTAAGGGGGAAAATATCGAGTGCAGGCTATGTTCCTTTGCTAAAGAATCCTGGCTACGCCTCCTTTGCTGTTGCCCCAAACAGAAAAACGAGCGCCTTCTCTGCCTGCTATTCATTGCAAACAGAGCAAGGATCTGCAGGGAGGCCTCGGCTCTGTGCTTCTCCGATTCAATGGCAAGAATCTTAGCAACACTGGGGAAATTCACACACCTAATCAGGATTGCCATAAAGAAGGCGTCACAAGGAGATGCTACTCCTGTCTCATTCTGATGACTCCTTCTTTATTAGTATTCCGCATTTTACAACATTTTGAAAGCGGCAGGGTGGTCCACGTCAGACACCAAGGAGGCCCATCCTACTATCCAAAGCCACCATTTTTTTAAATCAGACTTTAATGCCACAGTTTATTTTTCATTGTTTTTTTACAAGTAAAACCCCGAGAACTTGAATTAAGGGCTACAAGCCATTTATAAGGACAGTGGGATTGAAGGGGCGGGAGGGGGCAGTGGGCAGAGTGGAATCGTTTTAAGCAATTGAATTGTCTTAAACAACTGGTCTCTCTTTTACTGTAATGATTTTAATGAATCAAACAGTTAATAAAAAAATACACCTTTCTGCTTGAGAGTACATCAGCATGGTACGCAGAGCCGTTTCATGGCATGGCAAAGTGGATAATGGCCCAGGGCCCCCTAGTTGAAGGGGCCCCAGGTTAAAACAGCTTCCTTTTCTTATTCTCATTTCTCTCTTTCCAAAATCTCAACCCCTCTTACTCTCTCTAACTCTGACAGTTTTTCTTTACCAATATGGGGCCGATTCCGATCTCGGCCGGTAGGGCACCAAATCGGATTCGGCTTTACCGGATCCGATTCGGAGGCCTAGTTTCCGATCGATTCGTACGGGTGTCCGCGCAAGCAAGTACGATGAGAGCGTATGCGAAATCGCCGACCGACTCGTTCCCGGGTCCGAACCGCTCCGACCGACTCGTACGGACACGACTCACACCACACAATGGAGACGTAACCCGACCGAGCAAGTACGATGCGCGCTTCGAACAGCCCGACCGACTCGTAGCGTCTGGCTCCAAAGAGCTGTTGGTACCGGACTTTGGGGGTCCGTGTCGGACCCCCCTGCACGCGTAGCCAAGCGAGTCACACACAGGGGGGACCCAAGGGTCCCCCCTACACATGCATGTGCGGTGCGAGTCGCACCGACGCGTACCCACTGTAGGGGCCCCTGTTCGCGACGTGCCCATTCAGTCAATGGAGCCCGTGTAACGCGTTGTACGACCGGCTCCCATTGACTTCAATGGGAGTCCGACCGAATCCGAGTCGGGCAGCATACGGCCGCATCGTACTCGCTCGGTCGGACTCGCGGGAATCCGGCTCGGTCGGAAATCTCTCCGGATCTGGCTGGGTCGGAGAGATTTCCGGCCCGAATCGGAATCGGCCCCTATGTATCTTTGTAACTGCCCCTTTCTCCTCTCACATATCTCCTGCTCTATCTCCTCTCTCTCCCTACCTCATCTCAACTCTCTTTACCTCTCTGTACTTCAGTATATCTCCCTCTCACTTACTCTTAAACCCATTTCGTTCTCCCTATCTCTAGCTCTCTCTTCCTCTCTAAACTTTATCCCATCTCTGTTCTTCTTTTTCTCTACCTACCCCTGCCTCTTTCTACCATTCTTGCTACTTCTGCTTGTTTACCCCTTCTGTCCCTCCCTACCTCACGATGAACTGACAGAATATCGATGAAGAAATATCGAGTGTCATGAATATCGAGTCAAGAATATCGAGGATGCAAAATAATCAGGTAAGTTTTATAGTTGTAAAAAATATCGATTTTTGTGTATCAGAAATATTGATTTTGAAAATATCGATGTTAAAAATATGGTTGTAAATAATATCGACTCTGTGTTTTTTTTTTGCATAATGTTTAAAATGTTCTTTTTTATTTTAGTAGTAGTTATTTTATTTGTGCAAATATAATTTTTTATGTTATAATGTATGTTTTTTATGTTTTTTCTCTTATGTTTAGGAGCGGGATGTTGGGTTTATGGGGGATAAGGGTGGGAAGTAATTTACAATATATTTGTTTAAAGTAATATATATTTTTTAATTTACAATTAGTTTAATTAGGAGCGGGATGTTGGGTGTATTGGGGAAAAGAGTGGGGAGTATTTGTATGTAAAAATGTATAGATTTAAAAAACATTTTTTTACATTTATTTGTATGTATATAATATTATTTCTTGTATTAGTTTAAAAAATTATAAAAATGTAATTTTTTTAAAGTAATTATTTTATGTTAATACATTTTAAAATATTTGAAATTTTAAAAATATAAAAAAATGTGGGACATTTTGTATAAATTTTAATTTTGAATTAATTAATTTTTAAATTTAAAAAAGTATTAAATATTTTTAAAAAAATGTAAAATTTGAAATGTTATTTATAATATATAGATTTTTAGCAAATGTATTGATCTTTTTAGATGTTTATAAATATTTTTATAAATTACTACTACAAAACTGTAAGTTATTTTTAATTATTATGGGTGGGAAATGTTTTTGGTTAACATTTTGTTGCTTCTTTCTTTTTTTATTTTAATAATTATATTATGTCATATATTTTTATATACATCTTTATTAATGGAATGACATTATTATTATTAATTTAGTATAGATTTGGCTATTATATCCAGATATTCTAGTCCTTTGGTGTTTGGGTAGAGTCTAGTTTTGTACTGTAGGTATTCGTACATTGTTTTTGTTTGTTTACTAAGTTTAGGACCTATTTTAGTTAGGGATTGTTCTAGCCTTAATTCTTTTGGGAGGAAATCGTTGTTTTGAATTTTCGAGGTAAAGTTTTGGTCAAGTTTAGTCTATGAAATATATAGAAAATTAAATGATATTTTAGGTTAGTATGTGTATATGCTAATTTTGTTTTAAGCTAATTTTATTTATTTATATAAAAAAGTTTTGTTCTTACCTTTAATGAAAGCTTTTCTGTTTAGTTGTATTTGTAGATCTTTTTCGTTCTGTTGTTTGTCTTGCAAAGCTTCGTCCTTCTGCAGTGTTTGTCCGTTTAATGGTAAATTTTGTGTTAAGTAATTGATTGCTTTTATAGTGTTTATTTAATTAGTTAGAGTTTTCTATTGGTTTTTGTTGTTGTAGTTTAAACTCATTGGTTGAGATAGCTTTGTTTGAATTTTTTGGCAGTTGTAATTTAATTTGTTTAATTTTAAATGTGTTTATTTAATGTGTGTTTTAATTTTGTTTAGTCATATAATTAAAATGTATGTGTTAATAAATGTTATAAATTATTTTAAATATGTTATATATGTGTGTTTATTTTTGATAGTGCTGATTTTTTTATGTTGTAATGTGTATTTATTGAATCTTAATAGTATTGAAAATAATTTATTTTTATGTTAAATTTTTTTGTATAGTTAATATGTATTTTATCAATGTTTGTGTTGTCGATATGATGTATATCAATATTTTTGTTGAATTATGTTATTTTAATTTTTTCGATATTTTTGTGTTCTATTTTTTTGTAGTCGATATTTTTGTAGTCGATAATTATTTTGCCGATATTATTTTTTCGATATTTGTATAATTTTAGTTTTGTGTATTGGGAGTCGATATTTTTGTGTGCGATATTAGTAACTCGATAATTGTGTAGGTCGATATTATAGAAGTCAATGTTGTGTCAGTGATCCCTACCTCACCTATTTCATCTCTATCACTGTCTCGTCCTCCGTTCTGCCTCTACTTCTCTCCCCCGATATTGTTCTCACTACTTCTCTGTCCTTCATCTGTCTCCTGCCCACTTCTATTTCTCTTATTCAGCAGACTTAGGGGCCGATTCCGATTCAGGCCGGAATACGTACCGACCGACTCGGTACGGGAATTTAGTCCGACCGACACGTACCGGCGCCGTCCGACCCGCGTAGTACGATGAAATGCATGTGAATCACGACCGACTCGTACGGAACACAAAACGAACGACCGACCCGGACGGAAACAAGCTATCCGGCCGGGAAACCCCGCGAATCGAACCGACCAACACGCACCAGGAATCAACCCGAACGAAACGTACCCGCGAACTCCGACCCGCGCAGTACGATGCAATGCGTGCAAAACCAGACCGACTCGCACGGAACTCAAGCCGTACGACCGACACGCATACAAAAGCCAGCCGGAACACAAAACTCCACGACCGACTCGTACGCCGCACATGAAACCTAGCTGAAACACAGCGGGAACGAGTCGGAGAAGATCGCACGAGACAACTGCAGCGTCCTACTCGGTCAGAAGAACGTCTCCTACATGCACAAAAAATACAAAGGAAAAAATACAAAAAAAGGGCCAAACAAGCAATCACAAAGCCAATAAATACAGGGGGAAAAAAAATGGAACAAGGACACACCCCCAACTCCACCTATATAAAGGCCACAAATCCCTACCATGATCCTTTGCAAATTCCACTGACCTGCCAGCACAGAACACCATCAGACAGCAACCACAGACACTCTCAGCTCATCCATCACACACACCCAGCAAAACCTACACTCACCCACCCTCACTTGCACACTCACACACACATCAATCACCACCACCACCCATCACCATGCCCCCAAAGAAGAATCCAAAGTTCCTAGATAGTGAATTGGAAGTCCTGGTAGACGAGATCCTGAGGGTAGAGCCACAGTTGTTTGGCACACTGGTCCAACAGACCCCCATGGCGCAGAAAACCAAGATGTGGGAGAGGATCGTCGACAGGGTGAACGCACAATCACCATGTTTGCGCACAAAGGAAGACATCCAGAACCGGTGGTATGATGTGCGCAGGAGGGTTAGGGACCTATTGAAGAAGGATTACCTCCTGAGTCAGCACACCGGTAGTGGCCCTCCTGCCAAACCAGTATACCTCAGGCCCTGGGAAGAGAAGGTGCGGGCCATCCTACCACCAGTGAGCGTATATGGACTAACAAACATCCCAGAGCCTGGTGAGTACACAACTAATATACACAATATGGTGTGACAATACACACACATCACTGTCAAGGGGATAGTCAAACCATGCACCCTTAGCAAATCCACAGCAACCAAAAGATAATCATCCCAAGATGTGAATGCTAGTCAGACAAACACAATACCTGCCATCTCATAGTGATATGTAACTGTGTCATGACATGTACAAACCTAACAACAAATACAGCAAGGCAGTGTCACAAATATAACCAACAAACACAGTCATATATTTTGCCACAACTAGAACACCACCTCACAGGGAAGCTCACTCAAAGGAAGGAATTCTGTGTATGCTGGTGAAGTCCGTGTAGCCAATAGCACGATGGGAGTTGTAGTCACAGATATTGGTCACCCTCACAATTGGCCCATCAACACCACCCTGAACCATGCTCACATCACAGGGAGTGGAAAAGGACTGACAAGATGGCTGACACTGGGTACTGCTGTGGGGAGCACAAGGCCCTGCTGGGAACTGTGCACCAACCAACAGCAGGACACCACTGACTGACATCCTGAAAGCCAACTTGCACTCCCTGCAATGGAAGCACCTTCCATGGTGGGATATCTGGCTGGGTGGGAAGGAGGACTCACAGCACTGACCATAGTTACAAGCAGTTCTCCTCACACACCCCCTCAACACTAACTCCACATAACCCACCTGGGAGAATGCAATGCCTCACACTCTAATTGAAGATCCCACAAAGAACCACCACCCTGGGTTATGCTGTGTGAAGCACAGGGACACTCTTGGGACTTGTAGCCAAACAACCGCCAGGACAACACTGTCAGCCATCCTGTCAGCACAGGCACACTACCCCACAGGGAAGCAGAGTCAAAAGGAAGGAAGTATGGGCATGCTGGGAAGGGGGTGTAGGCAATAGCATGATGGGAGTGGTAGTCACAGCTCAACATCCCCCACCCACATGGCCCAGCAAGCTAGCACTGAAGCATGCACACCTCACAGGGAGTGAAAAGCCACTTCAAAGATGTCTGACACTGGCCTCAACTGTGGGGAGCACAAGGCCCCGCTGGGAACTGGGCACCAACAAACAACAGGACCACATCGTCAGCCATCTTGCCTTTGCTGTCACACTCACACACAGTGAAGTCCACTCAAAAGGAAGGAAGTATGGGCATGCTGGGAAGGGGGGTGTAGGCAATAGCATGATGGGAGTTGGAGTCACAGATATTGGTCACCCTCACAATTGGCCCATCAACACCATCCTGAACCATGCTCACATCACAGGGAGTGGAAAAGGACTGACAAGATGGCTGACACTGGGTACTGCTGTGGGGAGCACAAGGCCCTGCTGGGAACTGTGCACCAACAAACAACAGGACCACACTGTCAGCCATCTTGCCATTGCTGTCACACTCACACACAGTGAAGTCCACTCAAAAGGAAGGAAGTATGGGCATGCTGGGAAGGGGGTGTAGGCAATAGCATGATGGGAGTGGTAGTCACAGCTCAACATCCCCCACCCACATGGCCCAGCAAGCTCACACTGAAGCATGCACACCTCACAGGGAGTGAAAAGCCACTTCAAAGATGTCTGACAATGGTGCTCTGTTGTGGGGAGCACAAGGCCCTGCTGGGAACTGTGCACCAACCAACAGCAGGACACCACTGACTGACATCCTGAAAGCCAACTTGCACTCCCTGCAATGGAAGCACGTTCCATGGTGGGATATCTGGCTGGGTGGGAAGGAGGACTCACAGCACTGACCATAGTTACAAGCAGTTCTCCTCACACACAGGGAAGCAGAGTCAAAAGGAAGGAAGTATGGGCATGCTGGGAAGGGGGGTGTAGGCAATAGCATGATGGGAGTGGTAGTCACAGCTCAACATCCCCCACCCACATGGCCCAGCAAGCACACCTCACAGGGAGTGAAAAGCCATATCAAAGATGTCTGACAATGGTGCTCTATTGTGGGGAGTACCAGGCCCTGCTGGGACCTGTGCACCAACCAACAGCAGGACACCACTGAATGACATCCTGAGAGTCAACCTGAACACACTCTAAGGGTGGCATGCTTCATGGTGGGATAACTGGGCTGGGGGGAGAAGGAGGTCCGGATGTCAACCAAGCAGGCGAGGAGGAGTCCCTGTCCCAGGCTCCGGGGGACACTGAGCTCACTGGTGTGGAACAGCATCTGCACTCCTCGGATGGCGAAGACCTACCTGGCCCCTCCGGTGCGAGTCATCATGCAGCACCAGCAGGACCAACATCTGCACCCCCTGCACCCACCCCTCCAACAACTGCCAACACACAGACCACCCCCGCCGACATGGACAGACCAAGGACCACCAATGACAACAGCACAGGGACCCTGGCCCAACGTCGAGCTACGGACAACGACCCCAGTAACAAGCCCCAAGGGGGCCTAGGGTCACCTGGGCGTACCACCGCAGGTCCCGCACGTGTCACCAGGGGTGGTGGGAGGGGTGGTAGTCAGAGGTCGCTGTTTGCAGAGGGGTCTGGACTGCATGATGACCCACAACTGGCACGCATTGCTGATGCGTACCAGAATAGCACCGGAGAGGTCAGCCAGGTAGTGGGGATCCTCAAGGACATCCAACAGCAGCAGGCTGCCCATCATGCCCGCTTGGACTCACACATGTCCCGTGTGGAGACACACATGTCTCGCATGGAGTCCAAGTGGGACACATGGCAAGAACTGACAGCGGTGCATAGGGACATATTGACATGCCTCCGCCAGATTAGCACCAACATGGCCACACCTCCCTGTGTGCCCACAACATCTGGTGCTGCAACAACTGCAACTGCCACAGGGAGGGAGGAGGACTCTGGCGGAGAGTCCCCTGCACCGCAGCAGCCTGCACGTGAGGGTCCCCCCCCAAAGAAAAGGGGTCGTCCGAGGAAGGAAAACTGAGAGGTTGATGGCCATGTACATCCCCCAGGAAGCCAACACCTGTTCTGGAAAGTCTCCTTTGTGTGCAAACTGTTCACCCTGTAGAATGCAACACAACTCTCCCACATGACATGGGGAGTCTAAGTTGGACTAATGTATCAGATGACTGTGGACTTCACTCAGGACATTTCTGCTACCAAGACTTCCAACTCATCTGGGAACTTCGGATCACAATCCCAATGTACAGCACCCACCATCCTGTGCACTATACTCACACATGTCTGTAAATAAAATCACTACTACACCATACTTGCCTCTGTTGTGATTCCAACGTGGTTACTGTCATGGGGATGATGATCTGCTAAATTACACTGTGTATGCTAACTGCTACAGCAAGTACAACACCGTCATGTGAGTCATGGTGACATGACACATATGAGGGAGACACACCACTAGGGCTACACAACACAGAGACACCAGGGCCATCGGACTCTTCGCCTACACTGATGTTGCCAGGAAATACTGTGGAATGCACAGACACCACACCTATTCTCAGTCTGTGTCAACTAGCCCATAGTTGCAGCAAGCAAATGTCAGTCAGATGTGTGACCACAGACAACGCACATCCCAAAGTGAACACAGGTTTATTACACATTTGCAACATGTTGTTTCCACTTCAAATGCAAGGTAATCCCACGTGGCTGTGGCCACAAAGTCAAAAAGTGCAGAAGATAGAAAGTCCAGGGGTGTGTGGCACATCACCTGTAGGGAAACGACTGCTGCCACCCTGAAAGCGGAATCATGGAGTCGGGGGATCCAAGTTGACCAAACAACTCTGTAAGCACCCTGTGAAGGTCAGACATGACACACAGTCAAAACCACTGAAGAACAGCACAGAACTGCAATACTCATGCCCAATACATGTCACAAGATAACTACACAAAACCAAGTTAGCATGTCAACACTGTTGGGCAGTACAGACTACCTGCAAGAACACATCGCTGCACGCATCCAGTCAAGTAGCACATGGCCACACTCAAACAGCACCAGAGCACCACCCACACATATCATGCAAACTCACATCATTGACATGACATCTCTGGATACTCACATTCAGCTGAAGAAGTTGGTGATGAGCTGTGTGCGGACATCACCCTCATCATCATCATCATCACTGGCATCGTGGCCCAGGCCAGGATCCTCCACAGGTGGCGGACGTTGGTCATCGTCATCCTGGATGAGAGGCAACTCCTTCCGCACTGCCAGGTTGTGTAGCATGCAGCAGACGATGACAATCTTGCACACCTTTGCTGGGGCATATGGGAGGGCCCCTCCTGTCTTGTCCAGGCAGCGGAAGCGGCTCTTCAGGAGACCAAAGGTCCGCTCGATCACTCTCCTGGTCCGACCATATGCCTCATTGTAGCGCATCTGGGCTGGTGTCACAGGGTTCCTGAGGGGTGTCAGCAACCACGGCATGTTGGGGTATCCGGAGTCACCTACAGACAGACAATTGCAAATTAGCTGAGTTGGAAAAGTGGGCGGAATACAACATAGCAGAACACACACAATGGTACAAAGTCAGTACACACCGACAAGCCAGGCACGCTGGTTTTGCATCTGTGACATCATCCTCGGGATGCGACTACTCCTCATCACGTAGGCATCGTGTGCAGAACCGGGGAAACGGGCACACACATGTGTGATGGTCATATCTGCAAGACATACCACCAGAGCATTGATCGAATGGTAATGTTTACGGTTCCGGTATGCCTGCTCATGTGCCTGTGGTGGTACCAAAGCCACATGTGTCCCATCAATGGAGCCAATGACATGTGGCATCCTCCCCAGGGCATAGAAGTCACTCTTGACGTCAGTGAGTTGTTGACGTGTTGGGAAATAGATGTACTGGTTCAGGCATCTCAACATTGCCTCCAAAACATCGCGTAGCACACGGCTGAACATAGTCTGTGACATCCCACCAGCAGTCGCCACAGTGTGTTGAAAGGTACTGGTGGCAAAGAAGTGTAGGGCTGCCATCACCTTCACCTTGGGGGTCAGCGCTGTAGGGTACGGCCGGCCAGGTTGCAAATGTGGGGCCAAGCGCACTGCCAAATCCACAATCAGCTGCCTGGTGAAGCGGTACCGTCGGATGCTGTCACGTTCCACCATCGTTGCCAGGTCAGGGAATGGTCTATGGACAGCTGGAGCACTGCAGTGCATAGGTGAAGAAAGAAAGATTGTCAGTCACCCCACATATGTGCCATTCACCATACTCAATTTCACATGATACATCATTACGAGACACAAGTACTTGATGTGTGTGCCGTTCTGTTTGGACATATATGGCACCTACATGGACATCATCTAACATCTCAGTTCAACATGTGTTGATAACAGGTTCCAGGGTGTGCTATGGGAAACCATTAGGCTGTGTCACAGTACCCATTTACTGCTGTCACGTTCCACACACACACCACAGTGACATGTCTGGACAGATGCGCCACAGGCATCACAGCTCATTGACAGGTAGATTCCCAGGGACCCTGTCTTGCCACATGGACACTGGCATGACATGGCGTATCATGTACACGTCAGAAAAACAAACATGACTCCCACAGGTAGTGGCCCCTGTTGCCTCTGCAGGACAGACATGGACGTCTGTGACACACACACACACAACATCAAAGTCCATGCACAAACAACGTGGATGTGGAGACTGTCTCCCATTGTGCACATGGAGTCAGAGACATCGGAAACACAACATGCACACAGACTGTGGAGGGCCATCACTATTGTGGCAATGGGTCACCCTGTGACGTACATGCCTTCCCACATGTGAGCCTGGGGGTATGTGACATGTCATACACATACACAACCTGGAAATGTGACCATGCCACATGCTCCAAAATGAACAGTTGCACATCACAGTGGTCAGGTGCACAACACACAAAGGATCCTGTCCCCATGAACACGTGCACAGCCTGGGTGTGGCTGCCCCCAAGTGCCACCCCAAAAACCACATGTTTACCCCCATACACAGAAAAGGTAATGCAGCCTTACATGCCTTAGATACAGTGTGGACTGGGTGTGGTGTTGTAGGTGTGCCCCTGAGTCCCTGGAAAGTATATGTGGCTGGCATACGTTCACCAGTGACAAGCATGGTGACATATGCGAGGGACCTGTACAGGGATGCGTTGTACAGCAATGGAGCGATCGGTGTGCCCGCACGTCCCATTGCATCTGTTGTGAGCGGGTACGCGATGTATCCCGGAATACGCGTTGTACAGCAATGGACCGAGCGGTGTGCCCGCACGGCCCATTGCATCTGTTGTGAGCGGGTACGCGTTGTACAGCAATGGACCGATCGGTGTGCCCGCACGGCCCATTGCATCTGTTGTGAGCGGGTACGCGTTGTATCCCGGAATACGCGTTGTACAGCAATGGACCGATCGGTGTGCCCGCACGGCCCATTGCATCTGTTGTGAGCGGGTACGTGTTGTACAGCAATGGACCGATCGGTGTGCCCGCACGACCCATTGCATCTGTTGTGAGCGGGTACGCGTTGTATCCCGGAATACGCGTTGTACAGCAATGGACCGAGCGGTGTGCCCGCACGGCCCATTGCATCTGTTGTGAGCGGGTACGCGTTGTATCCCGGAATATGCTTTGTACAGCAATGGACCGAGCGGTGTGCCCGCACGGCCCATTGCATCTGTTGTGAGCGGGTATGCGTTGTATCCCGGAATACGCTTTGTACAGCAATGGACCGAGCGGTGTGCCCGCACGGCCCATTGCATCTGTTGTGAGCGGGTACGCGTTGTACAGCAATGGACTGATCGGTGTGCCCGCATGGCCCATTGCATCTGTTGTGAGCGGGTACGCGTTGTATCCCGGAATACGCGTTGTACAGCAATGGACCGATCGGTGTGCCCGCACGGCCCATTGCATCTGTTGTGAGCGGGTACGCGTTGTACAGCAATGGACCGATCGGTGTGCCCGCACGGCCCATTGCATCTGCTGTGAGCGGGTACGCGTTGTATCCCGGAATACGCGTTGTACAGCAATGGACTGAGCGGTGTGCCCGCACGGCCCATTGCATCTGTTGTGAGCGGGTACGCTGTTGTACAGCAATGGACCGAGCGGTGTGCCCGCACGGCCCATTGCATCTGTTGTGAGCGGGTACGCGTTGTATCCCGGAATACGGCGTTGTACAGCAATGGACCGAGCGGTGTGCCCGCACGGCCCATTGCATCTGTTGTGAGCGGGTACGCGTTGTACAGCAATGGACCGAGCAGTGTGCCCGCACGGCCCATTGCATCTGTTGTGAGCGGGTACGCTGTTGTACAGCAATGGACCGAGCGGTGTGCCCGCACGGCCCATTGCATCTGTTGTGAGCGGGTACGCGTTGTACAGCAATGGACCGAGCGGTGTGCCCGCACGGCCCATTGCATCTGTTGTGAGCGGGTATCGGTAGCGTTGTACAGCAATGGACCGATCGGTGTGCCCGCACGGCCCATTGCATCTGTTGTGAGCGGGTACGCGTTGTATCCCGGAATACGCGTTGTACAGCAATGGACCGAGCGGTGTGCCCGCACGGCCCATTGCATCTGTTGTGAGCGGGTACGCGTTGTACAGCAATGGACCGAGCGGTGTGCCCACACCGCCCATTGCATCTGTTGTGAGCGGGTACGCGTTGTACAGCAATGGACCGAGCGGTGTGCCCGCACGGCCCATTGCATCTGTTGTAAGCGGGTTCGCGTTGTACAGCAATGGACCGAGCGGTGTGCCCGCACGGCCCATTGCATCTGTTGTGAGCGGGTACGCGTTGTACAGCAATGGACCGATCGGTGTGCCCGCACGGCCCATTGCATCTGTTGTGAGCGGGTACGCGTTGTATCCCGGAATACGCGTTGTACAGCAATGGACCGATCGGTGTGCCCGCACGGCCCATTGCATCTGTTGTGAGCGGGTACGCGTTGTACAGCAATGGACCGAGCGGTGTGCCCGCACGGCCCATTGCATCTGTTGTGAGCGGGTACGCGTTGTACAGCAATGGACCGAGCGGTGTGCCCGCACGGCCCATTGCATCTGTTGTGAGCGGGTACGCGTTGTACAGCAATGGACCGATCGGTGTGCCTGCACGGCCCATACATCGTATCCCGGAATACGCGTTGTACAGCAATGGACCGAACAGTGCGCACGCATTGGCTGGGGCCTGGCATGGCAACGGACGTGTTTTCGAAGCTTCAACGAGTCTGATGCAGTGAATTCAGTTGGCCAGCCACAACAATGTTGCAAATTCATGGGTGTCATGAAGTTGAAGTTTTGAAGGATGCTGTGGGCGTGTATTAGTGCTGCTATTCCATGTATTGGTCAGATTCAGAAGATGCAAACGACTTGGACCTATCACTTTGGACACATGGGACAGTATCTGCCTCTGCAGCACACATATAATGCTGGCTGTTCCCCTGAGGGCTCACTTGCCTGCACTACATGCTCCAGGACGACATCTGCCACCAACACTGCTGCTGTCTCTGCATCCTCTGGCTACTGCAATGGCACGTACTGTGGAGAGAGCCCCAACCTTCAGCCTTGAGGAGAACCAGGCCCTGCTGGACAACCTCCTTCCACAGTACAGCAAGCTGTATGGGACACCAGGGGAGCAGGTGAGTGTGCTGTCCACTGCCTTACTAATTGTGCATGTTGTCTGACTAGCAAGACTTCCAGTGTGCACACCACTGGCTAGCATGCTCACTGAGTAGTTCTCACCCCCAAAGTGTGTAGTCACATGCACTGAACAGGTACAGTGCAGTAACAGTGCATTCCAACAAGGTTTACTTCCCATGCAATGATACCATGTAGTAACTGCTGGCAAACTGTTCATAGCCATCGTTGCACTGCCTGTGTACATCATATGCCCCTGTGATTGAGACATGTATATCCGACTGTGTGATGCATGGATATGTTGCATGTGTAGTAATGGCCTTTTCACTTTGTCATCCTCACAGGTTGATGCCCACCGTAAGCAGGAAATCTGGCTGACCATCGCCCGGGCAGTAAGAT
The DNA here is from genome assembly GCA_963921515.1 of Calotriton arnoldi. Classification (NCBI taxonomy): domain Eukaryota; kingdom Metazoa; phylum Chordata; class Amphibia; order Caudata; family Salamandridae; genus Calotriton; species Calotriton arnoldi. Next base: position 303,454 of record CAWUFW010015722.1, read on the forward strand.
CCGTGGGGGTCTACAAGCGCCGGATCCGCAACTGCCAGAAGAGGTGGCAGGACCTTCGTGGCTGGACCCGGAGGATCGCAAGGGTCCAGCTGAAGCTGTCGCCTCCTCGCACGAGGGGCGGACACCGGATCCTGACCCACCACATGCTCCGGATCCTGGTGCTGGTCTTCCCTGACCTGGATGGGCAGCTGAAGGACAGACAGCAGCAAGGAGGGGGTGAGTCCATGACTGCACTGTGAACTCTGTCTGACATGCTATGTGCCCTCCTCTGGCCTGGTTAAACTTCCACAGTACATCAGTCTTGTGTTCCAGGACCCATGTCCCTCAATTGTGACATGCCCACTCCTCATCTGATACGCAGGTGTGGTCCTTACGGTCAGGAAATTGTGTCACTTGGGTACAGGGTCCTTGCATTTTGCTTTGCTCAAGGTGGGGGACAGCGTTTGTTCCCGTGACTTTGTGGTGGGCTTCATGGGTGGGTCAATTGCTCACACAATGCCTAAGTCGTGAAATGTAATCTGGGTGTAACTTTGATATGTGGTCCACTTGCTGATCTGAATCACCACATGTCCCTGGGGTATTTGGCACACCCCCATGCTGCGGGTGGGAACAATGTTTGGGCCTCAGGAGTATGTATGTCATGTGTGTCACACATGCTTAGCCACCTGCCTATTGTCCAGGGCTCATCCCTCTTACAGGTGGAGCTGGACAGTCATGCCTACTCCAGGGCATACAATACACTCTGTACTCCCACTCCCGTGTATCAGCTGATATGTTGTGATCAGTGAAATGTTCCCGCAGGTGTCTGCCTCTGTGTCATTGTGCTGTGGCTTCGTTGTCAGGACTACTGGTATGTTTATCAGTTAGGGCTCAGCATGCCATCTGAGATGTGACCATGAGAGACGATACTTCTGTGACTTATATGTGTTTGATCACTTGAGTGTGCACACAGGTGTATGCGACTGTGACTTTCAGGCAGCTGTTTTTCATTCACAGCACACTGTGAGGTGCTCAGGTTCTGAGAGTTGTGTTTCATGTCTCCCATATGTCCAATTGGTATGACGTGGACAAATACGAGTTCAGATGATGTGGTTTGTGGAGGATGGACATGTGCACTTGTCAGTTACATAACTTGCATTCCCCATGTCCTAGGATTGTGACACAGTGCAGACTGTTGTTGGCTGGCTGCCATGGCCATGTGACTGGAGACAGTGATGTATGACTTTGCACGCATGCCTGTGTCATGGCATTAAACTTCCTAAGAGTGATCCTGCAGGGGAGTGACATGTGCAACATGCACCCCATTGTGGCATTGACTATCCGGACATGCGTGCATCATGGTGTCTGGTGCTGGTATGCATCACATGCATTTCTATTTAGACTCTGGCCATCCCTTTATCCGGACACCTGCACTGACTCAGTGGCAAGAGATGTGATGTGTGCATGTTCACATACTTCACTGTGTTCTCTGCAATGTCCAACAACTGTGTAGGTGGTGCATGTGTCCACACTGGGGTATTACCATCAGACAGGCACCAGACAGATGGGTGCAAGGGCAGGAGGGGTGTGAGTTCCATGGTTGACCATCAGACTGACAATTGGCTTCTCCGAATCTGTGTGAGGACTTTTGGCAATGTTCAACTAAGGATGCCAGGGCTTGCTCTGTAATGTTCTGTACTTACTGTGGTGTGTGCGGTCAGTGCAGGTGACTGATGTTTGTCTGTTTCCCTAATTGTTTGCAAATACATCCACGGCCACAGGAGGGGACAGCTCCACGGACCAGGAGGAGCTGCAGAGCCAGACTGGGTCAGCAGTCGACGAGTGGTCGGAGGGACCCAGTGGCACGGAGGGCGAGGGGAGCCACACCGAGGAGTCCTCAGCACCATCCACCTCAGCTGAGGACCACAGCAGCTCGGAGGATGACTCCCTTGTGGAGGCGGGTGTCAGCAGCCACCACACCCCAGCTAGTCTGTCTGGCCTCGCCACCACCACCACCACCACCGCCCTCCCATTGGCTCCGATTCCAGAGGTCCGTGGAGGCTCCCGTGTTCGGGAGCGTGTCTCCTTTGTGCCAGGCACCGCACCCCCTGCCCCTGTGTCCCCTGCTGCCCTGAGTGAGGAGTCTGTGTACCTACTTTGGCAGCTCCATGTAGGGCAGACAGCAATGCTGAGTGTCCTCCATGCACACACCACTCTGTTGACACAGCTGGTGTCGTTCATGGAGGGCATCTCGACGGGTATGTCTGCCCTACAGAGGAGCAATAAGTCCATGGACTCCTCCCTGACGGCAGCAGCGTCCCTCCTCCAACAGTCCCTCACCCCTCCTACCTCTGCCCCATCCACACTTCCTGGCACCCTACCTGTCCAAAGCACATGCACACCTGCACAATCACCCAAACACACAGACACGAGCAGCACAGACACACCCAAAAGAAAGGCAAGACGTGCACACAAGCATCCTCAGGGGACTGATACCACACACACAGGGGATGGGGAACAGACACACACACAGGCATCCACAGTCACTCCGCAGTCCTCCAAATCCTCTCCCTCCAAGACCCCTTCCCTTGCCTCACCTGCAACCCCACCTACACAGCAGCTCTTCCTCTGTGACCTCGGCCTCTTCCCCTCCGATCCTGCTGATCCAGCATACCGGGGGAAGAGGAAGTCCACCCACACAGAGGGGAGTGCCCCTCGCCCCCGGACACCCTCCCCCAGGCGCAGGCAGACTGAGGACCCCATTCGGAAGTCCCCCCGGACCAGGAAGGGCAAGACCCCACCACCACCACCACGCAGCTCCACCACCCAGTCTCTCTCCTCCATCCCCCAGGCTACCACTCCACAGGTTCCACCGCCACACCCTGCCCCAGGTTCCCCCACACACCGATACTGCATCCCCAAACTGCTTAGGCCCTACCCCCCTGCCACTTGCTCTTCCACCCCCAAACCAGACGCTCTGCCTGTTCGTGCCACTGGTGTGGAGACCGGGTCCCCCCTCTGTCCTGCCCACCTCATCTGCCCCCCTTCCACTCCCTTGGAGTCATGCACTGCAGTGGAGTCCACAACCACCCCGTCTGACTCGGGCACTGCAGTGGGGACCCAGTCCACTCCATCTGACCGGCCCACTGCAGTGGTTGCAGCACCCACACCATCTGACTTGTGCCCTACAGTGGTGCCGGCCCCCTGAGTCAGACACCTCCACTGCAGTTGCCGGTGACACTCCTGCACCCACCACCCCTTCACTGCCTCACTCTGGCATCCCCTGATCCTGTCCCTTCGGTGCCTGGCCAGCCCATTGTATGCCCCTCCAAGGGGGATGTCCCCTGTCCGTACCAGTGCAGGCAAGCAATGGGTTACAAGTTGTCACATATCACCCTGTTGGGACTGTGTATTTGGACTGGCCATTGGCCTTAGTTTCTTTTGGACTTAAAATTTTAGTTTGACATTTGCTGAATAAAGCCTCTTTTTGTTTACTTGTGGTTTTTCTTTTGATGTACATGATGTAGATGAGTATCATCATGCATTTGCAGTTGTAATAGTGTTCAGATCAGGAAAATGAAGTGTTGCTGTGATGGACTCCATGTGGTCCATGGGATATGTGTCCTGATGTAGTCTGGATCTATAGCATCCTTTGCTGCAGTCTGAGGGTGTAATGTTCAGCATTTGACACAGGGATGTACGTTTTGCATTTGTAAATTAACATCTTTGTCTTACACTGATGCACATCTGGTGGGCTTACCACTGTTCAATGTTTCTATTTCCCTGACTGTGTGCCCATCTCCACTGGACATGCAGTTTAGCACATCAATGTTGAAGGACTCATCTGTGTATACAGTGCAACTTGCTTGACACGTGTTTTGGGTGTATGCAGATGACTGACGTGACACTCCCGTACCCAGGCTGATGTGAGCAGAGCCTTCAGTGTGTTGTAGTTGTTGACTCACTGACCGAGTGTTCTGCTGACATGTTTGAGTCGTGCACAGACAAGGTTTGGCACAGCGGACCTTCCACAGGAGTGGAGTGCCCTCATGGCAGTGTGTAATCCCGTGACATTGCCTGGGCCCGTGTTGTGTGTTGTGTAAGCATGTCTGTGCGTGTTCCCTTCCCTTTTCCTACACAGGCTGTGTCCCTACGGATGTTCCTGTTTGTGATGCTTGCTGAGTTGTTCTGTGTTCATCCAGCATCTTGGACCTGGTTTCTCCGGGATGTGGGTGCATGGCAAACTAATGTTCATCAGGTTGTCATCCCTAGTTGTCTTTGTTGTCAGGGCTGGGGATGTGGGCAAACGCAGATGGGACACAGTCAGGATTCCCTTGGCACTTGTTGGTTACACAAGTCATGTAATTTACAGTTTCTGCTAGCTTTCAGTGATTGTGACACGTTGTGTGTGTGACTGCTGCCACTCCTCAGGGTCAGAGCTGCAATGTTGGAAGTTGTCTACATGTGTTCTTTGTGGGTCACCTTGGCTTCTTCATTGGTGTGTGACTATGGCCGGGATCCCATTGATTGGGGTGGATTTCACGTCATGCCCATGTACCGCGTACTGTGCAGTGTGTCAGACATTCACGAGTCTTGTTGACTGGCCATGTGTGATGGGTTTCTGCACCTTAGTTCCCACCACCACCCCTGGGATTGTCATGGGTGCATGTGCAATGTCACCAGTCCATGTGAGCTTCACTGCTGCACATTGGTGGAGATCAAGGTGTGTGGTGTTGAGTGTGTGCAAATGTGAGTTGTTGCACGGCTAGACCCCTACCTCCATATTGGCCTTGGCTGGCAGGCCATTTTGATTGATTTGTGCTTGTGTAGGTGTGATGGTAGTTTGTTGCTCAGGACACATGGCTGTGGTTCACAGTGTGAATGACATCTACCTTTGTCATCACAGTGTCATCATGCAGGCTAGTGTCACCACAATGTGGGGTCCCTGGGGGTAGTGCTGTGGTGGGTCTGTCTCTTGCTGTGTTAGTTGCTGTTCCTACAAGCTTGTGTGACATGTGTAATTTGGGCTCCCTCTCATCTAACAATGCCTGTTTGCCCACATAGGGGAATCCGATCCATGAGTTACTTTTGTATGGCACTGTATACACATCTGTGTAATTGGAATTCAGGCCTCCTCATGTGTTGTGTGGTTGCCTGGGGACACTGGCACACACCCCCATCACCTGTTGTGTTTGATATGCAGTGTGAGTCTGCCTGTTTGTGTTTGTGCATTTGCACCACTGCATTGGCATATCTTGAGTGTGCCATTGGCTGTATGTTGTTTGGTGGCTTTCCCCTGCTGTCCCTGGGACTCCTAGGTCATCAGTCAGCACAATAATCATGGTTTGTATGTCCCATTGCTGCCATGGCATGGTATTTGTTCACCTGACATCTACAGTCTCCACAGGATATCTACATTTGTGTGTCCATTGGTGCAGATATGTGGGTCTGCATTATGATGGTCACTTATGTCATTGTGTTATTTGTGAATGTTGACAATGTGAGCCCCCATGGGTGATGTTTGTATGCACATGGCCAAAACGATGTTTCATTGCCACTGCACTGTTTGCCTCACCCAATCTATGTTGCTATGGGACACAAGCACTACTATGCCACTGATGTGTTTGTTGTTGTGTGACCAGGAATCATCCATGCAGTTTGGCTTTGGCAGCTTTTACCATGACTACACTTACCTTTTGGTCACTGTGGTGATGGGACTTTAGGCCCCATTGCCACACTGTTCAAAATGTGCTTCAGCTATGGACCCCACACTTACCTTTTGGTCACTGTGGTGATGGGGCTTTAGGCCCCATTGCCACACTGTTCAAAATGTGCTTCAGCTATGGACCCCACACTTACCTTTTGGTCACTGTGGTGATGGGGTGTTCGAACCCATTGCCACAGTGGTCATGGTCGGCTTGCATTGTGGAGGCCACACACATTTATGTGTGACACATGTGATGGGGGTCACATTGTATGTTCAATGTCATGTTCAGTGTTGTAGGCATTTGACACAGACTACACACGCTTGTCATGGTGTTGGGGGGATGTAATTTTCAGACATTCCTTATGTGGGAGTATGCTGGTTGTGTCATGCATTACACGTCCTATGAGTAGGGGTGGTTGTAGTGGCAGGCATCCAGCCCCCTATGAGTAGGGGTGGTGTCAGTGGTAGGCATCCATCCCCCTAAGGGTGGGGATGGTAGTAGTGACAGGCATCCAGCCACCCATGAGTAGGGGTGGTGGTAGTGGCAGGCATCCATCCCCCTAAGGGTGGGGATGGTAGTAGTGACAGGCATCCAGGCCCCCATGAGTAGGGGTGGTGGTAGTGGCAGGCATCCAGCCCCCCTGAGTAGGGGTGGTGGTAGGGTGGTGTTAGTGGTAGGCATCCATCCCCCCATGAGTGGGGATGGTAGTAGTGACAGGCATCCAGGCCCCCTGAGTAGGGGTGGTGGTAGTGGCAGGCATCCAGCACCCCTGAGTAGGGGTGGTGGTGGTGGCAGGCATCCAGCCCCCATGAGTAGGGGTGGTGGTAGTGGTAGGCATCCATCCCCTATGAGTGGGGATGGTAGTAGTGACAGGCATCCAGCCCCCCCTGAGTAGGGGTGGTGGTAGGGTGGTGTTAGTGGTAAGCATCCATCCCCCCATGAGTGGGGATGGTAGTAGTGACAGGCATCCAGCCCCCCCTGAGTAGGGGTGGTGGTAGTGGCAGGCATCTAGCCCCCCATGAGTAGGGGTGGTGGTAGGCATCCATCCCCCTATGAGTGGGGATGGTAGTAGTGACAGGCATCCAGGCCCCCATGAGTAGGGGTGGTGGTAGTGGTAGGCATCCATCCCCCTTTGAGTGGGGATGGTAGTAGTGACAGGCATCCAGGCACCCTGGGTAGGGGTGGTGGTAGTGGTAGGCATCCATCCCCCTATGAGTGGTGATGGCAGTAGTGACAGGCATCCAGGCCCCCCTGAGTAGGGGTGGTGGTAGTGGTAGGCATCCAGGCCCCCCCGAGTAGGGGTGGTGGTAGTGGTAGGCATCCATCCCCCCATGAGTGGGGATGGTAGTAGTGACAGGCATCCAGGCCCCCATGAGTAGGGGTGGTGGTGGTGGTAGGCATCCATCCCCCTATGAGTGGGGATGGTAGTAGTGACAGGCATCCATGCCCCCCTGAGTAGGGGTGGTGGTAGTGGTAGGCATCCAGGCCCCCCTGAGTAGGGGTGGTGGTAGGGTGGTGTTAGTGGTAGGCATCCATCCCCCCCATGAGTGGGGATGGTAGTAGTGACAGGCATCCAGCCCCCCTGAGTAGGGGTGTGGTAGTGACAGGCATCCAGCCCCCCATGAGTAGGGGTGGTGGTAGTGGCAGGCATCTAGCCCCCATGAGTAGGGGTGGTGGTGGTGGTAGGCATCCATCCCCCTATCAGTGGGGATGGTAGTAGTAACAGGCATCCAGGCCCCCATGAGTAGGGGTGGTGGTAGTGGTAGGCATCCATCCCCCTATGAGTGGGGATGGTAGTAGTGACAGGCATCCAGGCCCCCCTGGGTAGGGGTGGTGGAAGTGGCAGGCATCCATCCCCCTAAGGGTGGGGATGGTAGTAGTGACAGGCATCCAGGCCCCCCTGAGTAGGGGTGGTGGTTGTGGCAGGCATCCAGGCCCCCATGAGTAGGGGTGGTGGTAGAGGTAGGCATCCATCCCCCTATGAGTGGGGATGGTAGTAGTGACAGGCATCCAGGCCCCCCTGAGTAGGGGTGGTGGTAGTGGTAGGCATCCATCCCCCCATGAGTGGGGATGGTAGTAGTGACAGACATCCAGGCCCCCCTGAGTAGGGGTGGTGGTAGTGGCAGGCATCCATCCCCCTATGAGTGGGGATGGTAGTAGTGACAGGCATCCAGGCCCCCTGAGTAGGGGTGGTGGTAGTGGTAGGCATCCAGGCCCCCTGAGTAGGGGTGGTGGTAGTGGTAGGCATCCATCCCCCCATGAGTGGGGATGGTAGTAGTGACAGGCATCCAGGCCCCCTGAGTAGGGGTGGTGGTAGTGGCATGCATCCATCCCCCTAAGGGTGGGGATGGTAGTAGTGACAGGCATCCAGGCCCCCCTGAGTAGGGGTGGTGGTAGTGGTAGGCATCCAGGCCCCCCTGAGTAGGGGTGGTGGTAGTGGTAGGCATCCATCCCCCCATGAGTGGGGATGGTAGTAGTGACAGGCATCCAGGCCCCCCTGAGTAGGGGTGGTGGTAGTGGCAGGCATCCATCCCCCTAAGGGTGGGGATGGTAGTAGTGACAGGCATCCAGGCCCCCCTGAGTAGGGGTAGTGGTAGTGGCAGGCATCCATCCCCCTAAGGGTGGGGATGGTAGAAGTGACAGGCATCCAGGCCCCCCTGAGTAGGGGTGGTGGTAGTGGTAGGCATCCAGGCCCCCCTGAGTAGGGGTGGTGTTAGTGGTAGGCATCCATCCCCCTATGAGTGGGGATGGTAGTAGTGACAGGCATCCAGGCCCCCCTGAGTAGGGGTGGTGGTAGTGGTAGGCATCCATCCCCCTATGGGTGTGTATGGCAATGGTGATGGCCATCCCACCCCTATGGTTATGCTGTTGCTGGTGTACGTCATTTGTGCATCCCTATGTGTGTGTGACATATTTCGGGTACGTGTCGTTTGTTTGTGTTGTTGGTGTTTGACTTACCGTCTGCGCCGTACGCGTCCGTGCCGGTCCCGGTAATAGATGTAGCGTATAGGTAGGACCTGCGCGATGGGATTCATGCTTGGGTCGTCTCGTTCGGGTTTCGCGTGTCTTCGACTCGTACTCGTCGCTGGCTTGTTCGTCTCGTAGCCGTGGATCTTCTTGTGGCGCGAATCGGAGCTTATGTACGGCTCTCCCGGATGCTCAAACGTGCCGGATGTAGCGACGGGTTCGGCGCGTACGGAAGGCGCATCGTACTCGTCCGGCCGGAAGGTGCTGTGTATTTGGTTCCGTGCGACTCGAATCGGCGTTTACGGATCCGGCTCGGGCGGGGAACAGGAGCTGGAAATGGGTGAGTACGGCTCACTCGGAATCTGGGCTGTTATGCGCATCGTACTTGTTCGTTCGGACGAGTGTTCGAATCGGTCGGGAAACACGCGTTCAGCTTGTATTTTTTCCGGCGAATACTGTTAGGTGCGCATCCGGCAGAGATCGGAATCGACCCACAAGACATCACTGTCTAGCCAGAGAAGTATACATTGAAAGAGGAGAGTATGGACAAAGGAGGGAAATACAATTGAGGAGAAAATGATCAGATTTCCCCTGTTGGAACGGTGAAAATTTCCAGAGTAGTGCTTTGATTTCCACTGTTGCTCTGTGAATATTGGCTGTGAAGGGGGATTTGTGATTGTGAATTTCTGGCAGTTAAAGCTACAATTTCCTTTTTTTTAAATGTGTTTATTCAATTTTCAAGACAATACAGAAATCAACAGGGCAGCATAGCATCTTCAAGCAATTACGCATAATAGATGTGGTAGGTACAGGAGCAGGAATTCCCAGGTGATAAGCTACAACTTCAAGTGCTATGTGCACAAGTTTCATTTTATATCTAGTTGTCTCTGCAACCTTATGCAATCAAATAATTCATAACTACAAAATGCACACATATATGCATACATAAAAAGTCAAAGGCCCTCATTACGATGGAATAGGTCGGCGGTTCCGACCACACAATTAGAATGTGACCCAAAATGGTGCTGTCACAAACTTCCATTCTTCAATGGGAGCTTGTGTGGCAAGCTGAAACCGCCCGCAGCACAAGCTCTCATTGAAAAATAGAATTTTTTAAACATCCCTGCACACTGTGCGGGGATGTTAAGGGGGGCACCATAGGTGCCCCCAGGGCCAAAGGGCCAGGAGTGAAGAGGGCCCTGCCAGGGGCCCCCAAAGTCAGTTTCCGACAGCCAATCCATGTCAGAAAGGCCGACAGGGATTGGCTGTAGGAAACCGACATCATAATACCGACGGCATTACCACCGTCCTTAAGGGATTATGAGGGATTTCTGACTGGCCGACGGAACCGCGTCGGATTCCCCGGCCAGTTTAAACTCCGACCATCGTCATCATAATATCTCGGTCGGACTTTAAACCTACCATGTTGGTCAGAAACCTACCAGCAGTCGGAAGCTTTCCGACCGGCATCGTAATCAGGCCCTTAGGGTCAGCTGTCTTCATCAATTGGTCTGTTTACCTGTCATTTACATTTTTGTTTCCTACTTCACAGCATACACCATGGAGCAGTCAGTCAGCACACTTCTGCCTGCCACTGACTCTCTAGTACTGTGAGAAGTGTTTTGCCCCATCACATGTGAATATCTGCCTAAAAAGATGTGTACTTCAGCGCAAAGGCTGGTTGATCAATACTCTCCCAATGCTTTTTTCTATCCACTCCTTATGCTTTTTTAGAATGTTTTTTAGTCATCCTCATGTGTTTAAACTATGTTTTCTGGTTACAGTCAATCAATCAATCAATCAAACAGCATTTGTAAAGTGCAACATTGTCACCCCTGTTGTGTGCCACGTTTGCACAGCGGCATGGTTTTACTCTTCACCACTGCGCAGAGTACACTCTACACAGGCGTATTTGATGACCATGAGGTCACGCCCCAGGCCCGTTTATTTTATCCCCTGTCCCTAAGTCATGGCCGTGACTATCGGGATCTGACAGGGAGGGTTAACTTGGGGAGAGGAGTTGGCCTAACGGCTAGGGCGGTCGACCTCGAATCTGGGGAACTGGTTTTGAGTCTCGGCAATGACACTGAACATCCTGTGATTCTAGGCAAATCACTTAATCTCCCCGTGCCTAACAAAAATGAATGTGTCCTCATGTAACGCAACTGGTGCTATGTAAAGCGCTCTGATACCCAATACCTTTGGGTCAAGTTTGCACTATATAAAACTCTGTTAAAAAAAACACCACTCCTAGGGTTAGCATAGTGGGCTCAACCCACCAACGTGAATATAACAACCCCTAGGGATATCTGGGCGCTGACAGTAATTCAAAGCCAGTAATAACTTTCCTTTGCACGAATAAGAATCATGTATTCCTGTGCTGAACAATAAAACTAAAAAAACCTGTTTAAGTTCATGTGCCTGGTAGCAAACACATGTACTGTTTTAGTAAAATCATATGAGATGATTAGCTTTATAAAATCTGAAATTCAAGACTTTTATTGCTGCCATATGGCTGTCATGTTTAGGTGGTATGTTTCCTTTTTTTTTTTGTTACCTATATTTACAATTAAAAAAAGGAAAAAAAACCTGAAGCCATCGGACTATCTTGCTAAGGCCAGACTTTGTCAATACTTGTTATATTATGTGCTAGTCCACTAATCATCTACCAAGTTACACTTACCATGCCTTTCATATAGGAAGAGGCTTGTTTGACAGTAAATTCAACATAAAATATTGCTGTTATAAGACAAAGCCTTCGCCTAACCACAAAAAGAATTTGCTTTGTCAATATTTGCTCAAGCTTTTTTTGATACTACTTGTCTGGCGGATGACAGGTCGCTTGAACTTTTAACTGTTTTGCATATCCCCATTTTTGAAAGATTAACATATAATTCAATACTTTTGGCACCAGGAGGGCTTGAATTAGCCTAAAATGGGAATAAATTAAAAATTGTTCCGTACCAGGACATTAAAATTTGCCTTGCCCAGGGCCCCAAAAGTCCTTAAGCTGGCACTCGTGGTACATGAGTTGTGCATTCCCAGTGTAGCATAAGCATGAGCTTCGTGAGAGTATAGTCAACACGCTTGGACTTTCTCACTCATATACAAAAGTTGTCTGCAGCACTTAACAAGCTCTGTGGCTCAGGTCCAACAGGAGCCAGGGACCACAACTCTCAAATTGGCAAATCTTACAGGTCCGATGTACTTAAACTGGCACAAAGTGACGCAAATTGACGCAAAGTCTCACAAGCGTATTTACTATTCAGGGTAAAAGGTGGTTAGCATTGGAAAGGTGTCTTTTTCTGAACATAAAAACCCATTTGCTCTGCTTTGCATCACTATGGGGCCGATTATGATGGCGGGCGGACTCAAGTCCGCCCGCCATCGTTGCGGTGACTAGGACCGCCCGCCTGTAAGGCGGCAATCCCGCACCACGGATTACGATGCAACCGCCACCATGGCGGTCGCATCCAGGCTGTTTAACATTGCGGCGGGTGCTGCTAGCTGCAGCACCCGCCGCAATGCTAAACAGCCATGTCGTGCATTTCCCTGCACTACGTGGCAGGCACCACGCGGTGCGTGCCACTTAGTGCAGGGAAATGGAGGGGGTACCCTGGGTACCCCCCAGTGCACCACTACCACCCCTCAACACAAGGGGGGCCCGCAACGGGCCCCAAAGCCAATCCCCGCCAGCCTTTCCATGGCGGTTTCACCGCCATGGAAAGGCTGGCTTCAGCCAGCATTGTAATTTGGCGGACGGTGCCTGCTAGGCACCGCCACCATTTTACACATGCTGACCGCTCCGCCAGGCAATCTGAACGATTGCCTGTGGCGGAACCGTGGCGGGCGGTCTTTGCGACCGCCACGGTACCAGAACGATTCCCCCGCCATTGTAATATGGCGGGGGGAATTGCTGTCCGATGGCGGAGGGCCCGCCACCGCACGGCTGGCGGTGGCGGGCCCTCCGCCATCGTAATTACCCCCTGTTAGACCTGGCATCATTGGCGCGGGTCTCCCTTCCTCTTTTCGCTTCTTACCTTTTATGTTGGCTGGATTTAGATGCTCTGGGCACTGTGCCACTGCCAATCAGTGACACAGCGCGAATGCTCCCTGTGTAAAGATAACTGTATGAATTGGGATAACCATAAGTGGCTCGTTTGGTTTACCTGTCAGTCCCTAGTATCAGTGCACTGTGTGTGCCCAGGGCTGGTAGACCGAATACTGCTGGCGGGCCTGCAGCGCTGATTTGCGCTACCCACCGAAGCAGCTTTTAAAGTATGTCTGTGTAGCATGTTCTAATAGCGAGTTACCCTCCATTTCACTGTTTACTATTGTGAGGCTATCCGTTCTCATAGGCCAGAATGGGCAGCCTGAGTATTACATGCCCTAATCCTACCTGCCCCCAGGAACCTGATAGGAACGTCGAATTTGATATGTTTAAACTCAGGACATTGAGATACATCTTTTAGTAAGGATTATTCACGTAGCCCGTGGTCGAAAATGCCTCTGCTAGAAACGAGGTATTTTCTGGCCTAAGCTTTCCTGTAGGCTTTGCTAGCGTATTGGCCGTCTGGTTTTGGAGCAGCAGGGCCAGCTGGGTCAGACTTGGCTGGAGAGAGAGATCGGCATTTAGAGTATGGAGAGGGGTGACTCTTTGATCTGAGCAGGGCCGTGCCTTGCAAGGTGAATGATGGCTCCACCTCCCACTGGGCGTCTGATAGCAGACCCCCAGATTCTCAAAGGGCAGGATGTCGCCTCGTAAACCAAGTGCTCCCCGACCCCACCGAACTGGTTCTGGCTGGATGCAGTGATTTGTGACTGCAGAGAACAAAGACTTTTAGGTATAAAACGCTGCGCTGAAACCTTTTTCAAGTGTGTTCCTTCTGGATGTCAAGACGAAACTCTGTCCGAGTGAACAGAGGAAAGGACTTTGAAACTTTCACCAAGCTTGCCGAAGAAACTACCCGAGGGCCTGAATTGAGAGCGCCTCCTGCTGAAGTCTCAGGGACATTAGACTTCACCCCGTCAGCCGTCTGAATTCCTGTGCTAGGGATTCTACTTGGCAGGTGAGGCCTCCGTCGAGTAATCTGGAACCTCTAGTTCTACTGTGAGGAACGCGGACTGGTAACCCTTGTTAACTCTGTGTGTGGGCTGCCGCAGCTAAGAGAGAGCTGCCGCCGCTGAGCGCCCGCCTTAATTTGAATCTTCAGAACCTTCGCTGAATCTGTGTGGCCGCCGCAGCTAAGAGAGAGCTGCCGCCGCTGAGCGCCCGCCTTAATTTGAATCTTCAGAACCTTCGCTGAATCTGTGTGGCCGCCGCAGCTAAGAGAGAGCTGCCGCCACTGAGCACCAGCCTTAATTTGAACCTTCGGAACCTTCGCTGAATCTGTGTGGGCCGCCGCAGCTAAGAGAGAGCTGCCGCCGCTGAGTGCCCGCCGTTGTGCCAGCCTGGTCGAGATCATCCTGTGTCCTGTGGGCCACCGCAGCTAAGAGAGAGCTGCTGCCGCTGAGTGCCCGCACCCCTGCCAACTTGGCCTCATCGTGATTTGTCCTGTGGGCCGCCGCAGCTAAGAGAGAGCTGCTGCCGCTGAGTGTCCATACCTTTGCCAACTCCGCATCATCGTGATTTGTCCTGTGGGCAGCCGCAGCTAAGAGAGAGCTGCTGCCGCTGAGTGCCCGCACCTTTGTCAACTTTGCATCATTGTGATTTGTCCTGTGGGCCGCCGCAGCTAAGAGAGAGCTGCTGCCGCTGAGTGCCCGCACCTTTGCCAACTTTGCCTCATCGTGATTTGTCCTGTGAGCCGCCGCAGCTAAGAGAGAGCTGCTGCCGCTGAGTGCTCGCACCTTTGCCAACTTTGCATCATTGTGATTTGTCCTGTGGCCGCCGCAGCTAAGAGAGAGCTGCTGCCGCTGAGTGCTCGCACCTTTGCCAACTTTGCCTCATCGTGATTTGTCCTGTGAGCCGCCACAGCTAAGAGAGAGCTGCTGCCGCTGAGTGCTCGCACCTTTGCCAACTTTGCATCATTGTGATTTGTCCTGTGGGCCGCCGCAGCTAAGAGAGAGCTGCTGCCGCTAAGTGCCTGCACCTTTGCCAACTTTGCATCATCGTGAATCGTCCTGTGGGCCGCCGCAGCTAGGAGAGAGCTGCTGCCGCTGTGAGCCCACCACGGAGCTGCACGACGAGAGACATCGCCACCACCAGCCCGGGCCGCCGCAGCCGCGTGCTGCTGCCGCTGAGGGCCCGCCTGTCCCCGAGTGCCCGAATCATTGTGAGTGCACGTTGCGGACCACTGCAGTCGAGAACTGTGGTCGCTGGGAGTCCTCCTGTCACCGTCTCCGCTTCTTCGAGAAGCTACGTGCTGTGTCCCCGTCCAACGGCAGGTATCTGGTGCGCAACGGGTCACGTAGACCCAGGCCTTGAACTCAGTCAGTGCCACGTTCTGGTGAATACGTTATTGCCTTTTTAAGTCCCTACTGATTTACGTGCATTGTGACTGGTTAAAACGCTTTTGAGAGTCTCGTGCTAAACCTTAGATAAAGATACTATTTTTCTATACCTACTTGAGTTGTGTCCTTTTGTGGTGTTGTTACTGCCTTATTGTGCATGGTCATAAATGCTTCACACACTGCCTCTGAGATAGGCCTAACTGCTATGCTATGTTACCACAGGGTTGAGCAGGGGTTATCAAAGGGGGTAGCCCACTTGCCTTGACTTAGGAAGAAGGGTCCCTATTTGGACATTGGCGCCAGCCATGGCCAACTAGAGACCCCCATTTCTAACATTGGCGGTCAGCGGTGAGGATCAGGACTTGCATTTATGATCCACGTACAATAACTGGTAGACGCCACTAGTGAGTACAGACCAAAGCGCAGCCACGCACAGGTTTTTTTTCCCTCTTCGATTTTTTTTTTTTTGTTGGTTGGTTGTTCTAGTATTGAATTGTTGATCGCAGCCATGAGTACTGCTAATATGGAAAGGCCAACAGCCAATGCTTCGGAGGATCTCACCTTTGAGGAGGAAAGATTAGATACCTATACTGCCAAACAGCTGAAGTCATTTTATAAGCAATTCGCAGTCCCCGTGATAGGTCTCTCTAGGAAGGAGGAGTACCACAAGGCACTGAAGGCCTGGTGGGAAGCGAGAGAGTCCGCTGGGGATGAGGAAGAGAATGCTGGAGGGCAGCAGGATTATGCAAGAGAGGGGGGGAGATAGAACACCCTCCAATCCAGGTACTAGTGTATCCCAAAGGAGCCTGACCCCAGAAGAGCTGGAGGACAGGGAGAGAGATAGGAGGCATAGTTTGGAGATTGCTAAATTGGAAGGTCAGAAGGACCTTGAGAGTAAGAAATTAGACATTGAGAAGAATCGATTGTCAATTGAACTTGAGAAAATGAGAATGGAGCATGAGAGAATGTTGAGGGAGATAGAGATCAGGGCGAGGAGTGTCCCGGTCTCCCCTCTGGTGGCAGCATACCTTTAGTAACTCCTGAGAGTAGAGTTTATATTCCTAAGGATGTCATTAAGGATTTTCACAAGAGTGAGGATATTGGGCAATGGTTTGCCGCATATGAGATAGCAATGGCATCCCACCGGGTCCCTGAGCAGGATTGGGGAGCGGGATTGTGGGGGCGCTTTGTGAGTGATGGTAGGGATACCCTGTTGGACCTGCCTGAGGAGAGCAGGATGGTGTATGCCCATATGAAAGAAGCTTTGATGACCCGTTATGGTTTGACCCCAGAAATGTACAGGCAGAGGTTTAGGACCTGTAAGAAGTTAGAGGGTACCACGTGGGTTGAATATGTGTCTTTTTTCTGCAGAGCAATGGATCGCTGGGTAAAGGTTGGCAAAGTGGAAACTTTCGAGCAATTGTATGATTTGTTTGCGTGGGAGCATTTTTCTAGTAACTGTTTTCCAGAGCTATGCCAGCACCTGATTGATAGCAAGCTGACTAACCCTAGAAAGCTTGCTGAGGAGCCGGACCGCTGGGTGAACACCCGGGTCCGCAAAGGTTTTGTGGGAGACTTCGCCAGAGGTGGGCAGGGTCCCCAGCAGAGAAGTGTTGGGGACAAGGGTAAGCCGAGGGAGTTCCAGAGAGGGCCCCAAAGTAATTCCCAAGGGAACCAAGCAGTGGTGTCCCAGCCTCCCCCTGAGAAGAAGCCAGTGTCCCCGACAGGTAGGCCTGTTCAGAGGGGGCCACTCACTTGTTTCAAGTGTGGTCAAGTGGGCCACCGGTATTATGATCCCCAGTGTCCCCAGAGGGACCACAATGCATCCCCTCATGCACCACCCCGCCACATTGCCAGTGTAGCCCTGGGGGGGAGGAGGTAGAGGTCCAAGGTGGGTGGGATCCCGTAGAGTTAACCATTGTCTCGCTAGGAGACTTTGAGAAGGTCCCTAACCCCACACTGCCGAATAACACTCAGAAGTACCGGCAGTGGGTGACCATCAATGGCCATAGGGTGGAGGCTCTCAGGGACACCGGAGCTAGTGGTGACTGCTGTCAGCTCCCGGTTGGTGTCCAAAGAGCAGGTTGTCCCCCATGCATTCTGCCCCGTAGTGTCAGCAGACAACTCAGAGAGCCAGTGTGAAGTGGCTCAGGTTCCCTTCGAGTGGGGGTCTCAGGAACTCTTCAAGTGGCTGTGAGGCCCGCCATGCCTGTAGACTGTCTGTTGGGCAATGATCTAGAGAACTCCCCGTGGGCTACTGTGGAGAGAAAGTCTCATTTGGAAATGTTGGGTCTGCCTGAGTGGGCGTGTGTGACCACTCGGTCCATGACAGCTCAGAAGGATGTTCAGGAGGGTCTGGAGCCTGAAAGTATGGCCCAGGCCCCTGCCTTAAAGAGAAGGGGTAGGGGGTGCAGGAAACCCCGCGGTTCCCACGGTCCCGGAGGGAGCAGACCTTGAGGGGGATGCTCTGGAACCTACAGGGGAACAAGTGGCCGAACTGGGGGACCTACCGGTGCTGTCCCATTGGCAGCAGGAAGGGGGGCCCTCCAGGGAAGAATTTTGTGAGCAACAGAGAACCTGCCCTTCTCTTGAGGGGGTGCGGCGACAGGCCGCCACCCAGGCAGCAGGTGATCAGACAGGGTCACATTGGATCTATTGGGAGAACAACCTCCTTTACAGCGAGCCTAAGGTTGCTGAGCCTGGGTCAGCCCGTGTGCTGGTGGTAACCCAGCGCTTCAGGACCTTCCTACTGGGGTTGGCTCATGATGTGCCACTGGCCGGACATCTGGGGCAGACCAAGACCTTTGAGAGGCTGGTCACCCACTTCTATTGGCCCCAGATGCGCAGGAGCTCCGATGCTCACTGCAGGACGTGTGAGACTTGCCAGGCAAGTGGGAAGAATGGGGGGAAGATTAAGGCCCCCCTACAGCCCTTTCCCATGGTGAGCACCCCATTCAAAAGAGTGGGCATTGATATTGTGGGGCCTCTGGATCCCAAGACAGCCATGGGCAACAGGTTCATCCTGGTCTTGGTGGACCATGCCACCCGGTACCCTGAGGCCATCCTCGCTCAGGACAGTGACGGCCCCCGTGGTGGGACGGGCACTGATGGGGATTTTCTCCGTGTGGGATTCCCCAGAGAGGTGGTGTCCGATAGGGGAACTAACTTCATCTCCAAGTACATGAAGTCTCTGTGGGAGGAGTGTGGGGTAACATATAATTTCACCACTCCTTACCACCCCCAGGGTAATGGGCTGGTTGAGAGATTCAACCGGACCCTCAAGGGCATGATTATGGGCCTAGGTGAGCCCATGAGGCGTAAGTGGGACGTCCTCTTGCCATGCCTGTTGTTTGCTTACCGTGAGGTGCCACAGAAGTCCTTAGGGTTCAGTTCCTTTGAGCTGCTCTATGGTCACCCGGTAAGAGGGCCTCTGGGTCTGGTCAAGGAAGGCTGGGAGCAATCCCTCAGGAAACCTCCCCAGGATGTGTTTAGTTACATGCTGGCCTTCAGGAACCAGACTCGGCGCTTCCGGAAACGTGCTGAGGCAAACCTGGAAGCCAGCCAGGAAGAGATGAAACGCTGGCACGATCAGAATGCCACTCTGATCGAGTTTCAGCCTGGACAGAAGGTTTGGGTCATGGCCCCGGTGGAGCCCTGTGCGCTCCAGGATAAGTGGACCGGCCCCTTTGAGGTGGTGGAGCGCAAGAGTCCTGTTACCTACGTGGTGAACTTGCAGTCTCCCAGGAACACCTTGCGGGTCCTGCATGTTAACCGCCTGAAGCCCCACTTTGAGAGGTCTGAAGTGGGCATGCTTCTGGACACAGATGCTGGGATGGAGGAGGAGAGCGAGCCCCTTCCTGACCTCCTGTGTGCAGGGGAGCGAGATGGGTCAGTGGAGGGTGTGGTCCTCTCCACCACACTGACCCCTGAGCAGCAGGGTGATTGTCGCCAACTGTTGGGGCAATTCAGTGATCTGTTCTCCCTGGTACCTAGTGTCACTGATTGGTGTGTCCATGACGTGGACACCGGGGACAGTCCTCCCATTAAGCACAAGGCTTACCGAGTGACTGACCGGGTAAGGGCCTACATTAAGGATGAGGTTACCAAATTGTTTGCCCTTGGGGTGATTGAGTCCTCTAGCAGCCCTTGGTCCAGCCCAGTGGTCCTGGTACCAAAATCTGCAGCGCCTGGTACCACCCCAGAACTTCGGTTCTGCGTGGACTATCGGGGCCTCAATTCAGTCACGAAGACTGACGGGCACCCCATCCCCAGAGCTGATGAGCTCATAGATCGGTTAGGGGCTGCAAAATACCTCAGCACATTTGATTTGACGTCTGGGTATTGACAGATCGCCTTGACCGAGGGAGCAAAGGAGAGGTCAGCCTTCTCCACACCCGATGGGCACTACCAGTTCCGGGTGATGCCCTTTGGAATGAAGAATACCCCTGCCACCTTTCAGAGGCTGGTCAACAGGGTGTTGGTTGGGCTGGAAGACTTCAGTGCCGCCTACCTGGATGACATTGCGGTGTTTAGCTCCTCTTAGGAGGACCACCTGCGCCACCTCTGGGAGGTATTGATGGCACTGCGGAAGGCAGGCCTCACAATCAAAGCCAGTAAGTGCCAGATTGGGCAGGGTTCTGTAGTGTATTTGGGGCACCAGGTGGGGAGCGGCCAGGTGGCGCCCCTTCAGCCCAAAATTGAAACTATCCTGGCGTGGGAACCCCCCGAGACTCAGACGCAGGTGAGAGCCTTCTTAGGACTCACGGGGTACTACAGGAGGTTTGTCAAGGGATATGGCAACATTGTTGCACCCTTGACTGAGCTGACTTCTAAGAAGCAGCCAAAGAAGGTAAACTGGACTGATACCTGTCAGAACGCTTTTGACGCCCTGAAGACTGCCATGTGCACCGCACCCGTGCTTCAGGCGCCCGACTTTTCAAAGGAATTTGTTGTCCAGACAGATGCCTCAGAGCATGGTATAGGGGCTGTTCTGTCACAGATCAATGAGGAGGGACTAGACCAACCGGTAGCCTTCCTAAGCAGGAGGTTACTTCCCCGGGAACAGAGGTGGAGTGCAATTGAGCGTGAGGCATTTGCTGTGGTCTGGGCGCTGAAGAAGCTGAGACCATATCTGTTTGGGACTCACTTCCGGGTTCAGACAGACCACAGGCCCCTTAGATGGTTGATGCATATGAGGGGTGAGAATCCCAAGTTGTTGAGGTGGTCCATTTCCTACAGGGTATGGATTTCATGGTGGAACACCGCCCTGTTACAGAACACGCCAATGCTGACGGTCTGTCCAGGTTTTTCCGCCTTAGTGATGAGAACTCCCAAGGGAATGGTTAGTTCTCCCCACATTTCTACTGGAGGGGACGCATGTTAGACCTGGCACCATTGGCGCGGGTCTCCCTTCCTCTTTTCGCTTCTTACCTTTTATGTTGGCTGGATTTAGATGCTCTGGGCGCTGTGCCACTGCCAATCAGTGACACAGCGCGAATGCTCCCTGTGTAAAGATAACTGTATGAATTGGGATAACCATAATTGGCTCGTTTGGTTTACCTGTCAGTCCCTAGTATCAGTGCACTGTGTGTGCCAAGGGCTGGTAGACCGAATACTGCTGGCGGGCCTGCAGCGCTGATTTGCGCTACCCACCGAAGCAGCTTTTAAAGTATGTCTGTGTAGCATGTACTAATAGCGAGTTACCCTCCATTTCACTGTTTACTATTGTGAGGCTATCCGTTCTCATAGGCCAGAATGGGCAGGCTGAGTATTACATGCCCTAATCCTACCTGCCCCCAGGAACCTGATAGGAACGTCGAATTTGATATGTTTAAACTCAGGACATTGAGATACATCTTTTAGTAAGGATTATTTGTGTAGCCCGTGTTCGAAAATGCCTCTGCTTTCCTGTAGGCTTTGCTAGCGTGTGTATTGGCCATCTGGTTTTGGAGCAGCAGGCCGAGCGGGGTCAGACCTGGCTGGAGAGAGAGATCGGCATTTAGAGTATGGAGAGGGGTGACTCTTTGATCTGAGCAGGGCCGTGCCTGGCAAGGTGAATGATGGCTCCACCTCCCACTGGGCGTCTGATAGCAGACCCCCAGATTCTCAAAGGGCAGGATGTCGCCTCGTAAACCAAGTGCTCCCCGACCCCACCGAACTGGTTCTGGCTGGATGCAGTGATTTGTGACCGCAGAGAACAAAGACTTTTTAGGTATAAAACGCTGCGCTGAAACCTTTTTCAAGTGTGTTCCTTCTGGATGTCAAGACGAAACTCTGTCCGAGTGAACAGAGGAAAGGACTCTGAAACTTTCACCAAGCTTGCCGAAGAAACTACCCGAGGGCCTGAATTGAGAGCGCCTCCTGCTGAAGTCTCAGGGACATTAGACTTCACCCCGTCAGCCATCTGAATTCCTGTGCTAGGGATTCTACTTGCAGGTGAGGCCTCCGTCGAGTAATCCGGAACCTCTAGTTCTACTGTGAGGAACGCGGACTGGTAACCCTTGTTAACTCTGGGTGTGGGCCGCCGCAGCTAAGAGAGAGCTGCCGCCGCTGAGCACCTGCCTTAATTTGAATCTTCAGACCCTTCGCTGAATCTGTGTGGGCCGCCGCAGCTAAGAGAGAGCTGCTGCCGCTGAGCGCCCGCCTTAATTTGAATCTTCAGAACCTTCGCTGAATCTGTGTGGGCCGCCGCAGCTAAGAGAGAGCTGCCGCCGCTGAGCGCCCACATTAATTTGAACCTTCGGAACCATCGCTGAATCTGTGTGGGCCGCCGCAGCTAAGAGAGAGCTGCCGCCGCTGAGTGCCCGCCGTTGTGCCAGCCTGGTCGAGATCATCCTTTGTCCTGTGGGCCGCCGCAGCTAAGAGAGAGCTGCTGCCGCTGAGTGCCCGTACCCCTGCCAACTTGGCCTCATCGTGAGTTGTCCTGTGGGCCACCGCAGCTAAGAGAGAGCTGCTGCCGCTGAGTGTCCGCACCTTTGCCAACTCTGCATCATCGTGATTTGTCCAGTGGGCAGCCGCAGCTAAGAGAGAGCTGCTGCCGCTGAGTGCCCGCACCTATGTCAACTTTGCATCATTGTGATTTGTCCTGTGGGCCACCGCAGCTAAGAGAGAGCTGCTGCCGCTGAGTGCCCGCACCTTTGCCAACTTTGCCTCATCGTGATTTGTCCTGTGAGCCGCCGCAGCTAAGAGAGAGCTGCTGCCGCTGAGTGCTCGCACCTTTGCCAACTTTGCATCATTGTGATTTGTCCTGTGGGCCGCCGCAGCTAAGAGAGAGCTGCTGCCGCTGAGTGCTCGCACCTTTGCCAACTTTGCCTCATCGTGATTTGTCCTGTGAGCCGCCGCAGCTAAGAGAGAGCTGCTGCCGCTGAGTGCCCGCACCTTTGCCAACTTTGCATTATCGTGAATCATCCTGTGGGCCGCCGCAACTACGAGAGAGCTGCTGCCGCTGTGAGCCCACCACGGAGCTGCACGACGAAAGTCATCGCCACCACCAGCCCGGGCCGCCGCAGCCGCTTGCTGCTGCCACTGAGGGCCCGTCTGTCCCCGAGTGCCCAAATCATTGTGAGTGCACGTTGCGGACCACTGCAGTCGAGAACTGTGGTCGCTGGGAGTCCGCCTGTCACCATCTCCGCTTCTTCGAGAAGCTACGTGCTGTGTCCCCGTCCAACGGCAGATATCTGGTGCGCAACGGGTCGCGTAGACCCAGGCCTTGCACTCAGTCAGTGCCACGTTCTGGTGAATACGTTATTGCCTTTTTAAGTCCCTACTGATTTACGTGCATTGTGACTGGTTAAAACACTTTTGAGAGTCTAGTGCTAAACCTTAGATAAAGATACTATTTTTCTATACCTACTTGAGTTGTGTCCTTTTGTGGTGTTGTTACTGCCTTATTGTGCATGGTCATAAATGCTTCACACACTGCCGCTGAGATAGGCCTAACTGCTCGTGCTACGTTACCACAGGGTTGAGCAGGTGTTATCAAAGGGGGTAGCCCACTTGCCCTGACTTAGGAAGAAGGGTCCCTATTTGGACATTGGCGCCAGCCATGGCCAACTAGAGACCCCCATTTCTAACACCCCCTTTGCATCAAGACTGATGCATATCAATTTAAATAGTCGTAGGTGTTGACCAAAACCCCAGTCTACTAAAATAATCAGACTGGGCTTTGCATCATGCACTAGCACTCCATTGAAATTGGCATTAACAAGGGGAAGTGTGTCTATTTCCTCCAAAACTCATAAATTGCATGTATGCTGCAGTTCACAGCAAACATCCCATGCATGGGATCCTTCTCAATTTGCCTAGGCACAGGAATCTTTACTGGAAGGGTTTACTTTTAATTCAAATTCATGCTAGACAGTTCACCCTTACGTCAGCACAATGGCGCAGGGCTGTGTGTCACACAAGGCAGGCTGTTTGTATATAATCGGAGGGGCTGACATCAGCAGCAGGCCAATCTAAAAAGATATGGCTCTGTGCTCTATGTTTCCCCCAAATTTGAGTAATGTGCTGCATTGCATGAACAATTAATAAATCTAGTCCTGAGTGTAACAAAATAGCCCTGTTGTGGGTCCAAAATGCAAGGGGTTTCTTACGAGCACTCATGTAGTCACTTGTGAAATATTGATCCTTTTCTTGACTGTGATGCTAAAAGTTTGCTTCATTGTGCACTACTTTATTTCTAGAACAATGACAGGTGATGAGTAATATGTCCTTATGTGTTATTGCCATAAAAATAGTCTATAGGAAAAAGCTACTTCGGTTTATGACTCCTACCTTAAGGCCCTGTGAGTGAACAAATCGTTTCAATTGCATTGTGGTGAATTCTGTTAAGTGTTGGTTATTAGCCTATTGTAGAAAATTCTGTAGGGGCTTTATATTACTTCATACTTCAGAATGTTTCATTAACCAATTGTAAGGACCAGTCTACTTTTAAGTGTTACTTCTTTTACTAGAATATCACCAAATATATTACATATAAGACTTCTTTGTTTGTTGAGCTATTCAGAAACCTGCACTTGGAATGCTGCACTTTTTCTACAGAAGGCCTTGTCCTTAGTGGGTAGAGAGAAAAAGGGACTGTACGTGATTCATTGCTAGGATGTAAGACAGACTGTAGCTAATAGTGCTAAACATGATTTATGTTCTAACTAGACTTAGGGGCCGATTCCGATTCGGGCCGGAAGCGCACCTAACACTATTCGTCCGTAAAAAAACCCAGCCGAATGCGTGTTTCCCGACCGATTCGAACAGTCGTCCGAACGAGCAAGTACGATGCGCATAACAGCACAGATTCCGAGCGAGCCGTACTTACCCATTCCAGCTCCTGTTCCCCGCCCGAGCCGGATCCGTAAACGCCGAATCGAGTCGCACGGAAGCAAATACACAGCACCTTCCGGCCGGACTAGTATGATGCGCATTCCGTACGTGCCGAACCAGTCGCTACGTCCGGCACGTCAGAGCATCCGGGAGAGCTGCACATAAGCTCCGATTCGCGCCACAAGACGATCCACGGCTACGAGACGAACAAGCCAGCTACGAGTACGAGTCGAAGCAACGAGAAACCCGAACGAGACGAACCAACCATGAATCCCATCGCGCAGGTCCTACCAATACTCTACATCTATTACCGGAACAGGTACGGACGCGTATGGCGCAGACGGTAAGTCAAACACCCACTACACAAACAAACGACACGTACCCGACATATGTCACACACACATAGGGATGCAGAAATGATGCACAGTAGCAACTGCAGAACCATAGGGGAGGGATGGCTATCACCAATGCCATACACACCCATAGGGGCCTGGATGCCTACCACTACCACCACCCCTACTCATGGGTGCTGGATGCCTACCACTACCACCACCCCTACTCAGGGGGGGGCTGGATGCCTACCACCACCCCTACTCAGGGGGGGCTGGATGCCTACCACCACCACCACCCCTACTCAGGGGGGCCTTGATGCCTGTCACTACTACCAACCCCACTCATAGGGGGATGGATGCCTACCACTACCACCACCCCTACTCATGTGGGCCTGGATGCCTGTTACTACTACCATCCCCACTCATAGGGGGATGGATGCCCACCACTAACACCACCCCTACTCATGGGGGCCTGGATGCCTACCACTACCACCACCCCTACTCAGGGGGGGCTGGATGCCTACCACTACCACCACCCCTACTCAGGGGGGGCTGGATGCCTACCACCACCACCACCCCTACTCAGGGGGGCCTGGATGCCTGTCACTACTACCATCCCCACTCATAGGGGGATGGATGCCTAACACTACCACCACCCCTACTCAGGGGGGCCTGGATGCCTACCACTACCACCACCCCATCTCATGTGGGCCTGGATGCCTGTCACTACTACCATCCCCACTCATAGGGGGATGGATGCCTACCACTACCACCACCCCTACTCATGGATGCTGGATGCCTACCACCACCCCTACTCATGGGTGCTGGATGCCTACCACTACCACCATCCCCACTGATAGGGGGATGGGTGCCTACCACTACCACCACCCCTACTCATGGGGGGCTGGATGCCTGCCACTACTACCATCCCCACTCATAGGGGGATGGATGCCTATCACTACCACCACCCCTACTCATGTGGGCCTGGATGCCTGTCACTACTACCATCCCCACTCATAGGGGGATGGATGCCCACCACTAACACCACCCCTACTCATGCGGGCCTGGATGCCTACAACTACCACCACCCCTACTCATGTGGGCCTGGATGCCTGTCACTACTACCATCCCCACTCATAGGGGGATGGATGCCCACCACTACCACCACCCCTACTCATGTGGGCCTGGATGCCTGTCACTAGTACCATCCCCACACATAGGGGCCTGGATGCCTACCACTACCACCACCCCTACTCATGGGTGCTGGATGCCTACCACTACCACCACCCCTACTCATGGGTGCTGGATGCCTACCACTACCACCATCCCCACTCATAGGGGGATGGATGCCTACCACTACCACCACCCCTACTCATGGGGGGCTGGATGCCTGCCACTACTACCATCCCCACTCATAGGGGGATGGATGCCCACCACTAACACCACCCCTACTCATGGGGGCCTGGATGCCTACCACTACCACCACCCCTACTCATGGGTGCTGGATGCCTACCACTACCACCACCCCTACTCATGGGTGCTGGATGCCTACCACTACCACCACCCCTACTCATGGGTGCTGGATGCCTACCACCCACACCACCCCTACTCATAGGACGGGTAATGCATGACACAACCAGCATACTCCAACATAAGGAATGTCTGAAAAACACATCCCCCCAACACCATGACAAGCGTGTGTAGTCTGTGTCAAATGCCTACAACACTGAACATGACATTGAATATACAATGTGACCCCCTATCACATGTGTCACACATAAATGTGTGTGGCCTCCACAATGCAAGCAGACCATGACCACTGTGGCAATGGGGTCTAACACCCCATCATCACAGTGACCAAAAGGTAAGTGTGGGGTCCATAGCTGAAGCACATTTTGAACATTGTGGCAATGGGGTCGAAACCCCCATCATCACAGTGACCAACAGGTAAGTGTGGGGTCCATAGCTGAAGCACATTTTGAACATTGTGCCAATGGGGTCCAAACCCCCATCATCACAGTGACCAAAAGGTAAGTGTGGGGTCCATAGCTGAAGCACATTTTGAACATTGTGGCAATGGGGTCCAAACCCCCATCATCACAGTGACCAAAATGTAAGTGTGGGGTCCATAGCTGAAGCACATTTTGAACATTGTGGCAATGGGGTCTAAACCCCCATCATCACAGTGACCAAAATGTAAGTGTGGGGTCCATACCTGAAGCACATTTTGAACATTGTGGCAATGGGGTCTGAACCCCCATCATCACAGTGACCAAAAGGTAAGTGTGGGGTCCACAGCTGAAGCACATTTTGAACATTGTGGCAATGTGGTCTAAACCCCCATCATCACAGTGACCAAAATGTAAGTGTTGTCATGGAAAAAGCTGCAAATGCCAAACAGCATGGATGATTCCTGGTCACAGAACAACAAACACATCTGTGGCATAGTAGTGCTTGTGTCCCATAGCAACATAGATTGGGTGAGGCAAACAGTGCAGTGCAAATAAGACATACCTTTGGCCATGTGCAGACAAACATCACACCTGGGGGCTGACATTGTCAACATTCATCAATAACACAATGACAGAAGTGACCATCATAATGCAGACCCACATATCTGCACCAATGGACACACAAATGTAGATATCCTGTGGAGACTGTAGATGTGAGGTGAACAAATACCATACCATGGCAGCAATGGGACATACAAACCATGATCACTGTGCTGACTGATGACCTAGGAGTCCCAGGGACAGCAGGGGAAACCCACCAAACAACATACAGCCAATGGCACACTAAAGATATGCCAATGCAGTGGTGCAGATGCACAAACACAAACAGGCAGCCTCACACTGCATATCAAACACAACAGGTGATGGGGGTGTGCCAGTGTCCCCAGGCAACCACACAACACATGAGGAGGCCTGAATCACAATTACACAGATGTGTATACAGTGCCACACAAAAGTAACTCATGGATCGGATTCCCCTATGTGGGCAATCAGGCATTGTTAGATGAGAGGGAGCCCAAATTACACATGTCACACAAGCTTGTAGGAACAGCAACTAACACAGCAAGAGACAGACCCACCACAGCACTACCCCCAGGGACCCCACATTGTGGTGACCCTGGCCTGCATGATAATCCCACTGTGATGACAAAGCTAGATGTCGTTCACACTGTGAACCACAGTCATGTGTCCTGAGCAACAAACTACCATCACACCTACACAAGCACAAATCAATCAGCACGGCCTGTCAGCCAAGGCCAATATGGAGGTAGGGGTCTAGCCGTGCAACAACTCTCATTTGCACACACTCAACACCACACACCTTGATCTCCACCAATGTGCAGCAGTGAAGCTCACATGGACTGGTGACATTGCACATGCACCCATGACAATCCCAGGGGTGGTGGTGGGAACTAAGGTGCAGAAACCCATCACACATGGCCAGTCAACAAGACTCGTGAATGTCTGACACACTGCACAGTACGCTGTACATGGGCATGACGTCAAATCCACACCAACCAATGGGATCCCGGCCACAGTCACACACCAATGAAGAAGCCAAGGTCACCCACAAAGAACACACATAGACAACTTCCAACATTGCAGCTCTGACCATGAGGAGTGGCAGCAGTCACACACACAACGTGTCACAATCACTGAAAGCTACCACAAACTGTAAATTACATGACTTGTGTAACCAACAAGTGCCAAGGGGAATCCTGACTGTGTCTCATCTGCGTTTGCCCACAAACTCAGCCCTGACAGCAAACACACCTATGGATGACACCCTGATGACCAGTAATGTGCCATGCACCCACATCCCGGAGAACCCAGGGCGAAGATTTTGGGGGAACATAGGTCAACTCAGCAAGCATCACAAACAGGAACATCACTAGGGATCCCAGCCTGCGTAGCAAAATGGAAGTGAACACACACATACATGCTCACACAACACACACCTTGGGCTCAGGCAATGTCACGGAATTACACACTGCCATGAGGGGACTCCACTCCTGTGTAAGGAAAGCTGTGCCATACGTTGTCTCTGCAGGGCTCTATCATGTCAGCAGAACACTTGGTCACTCAGTCAACAATTAGCACAAAATGAAGGCTCTCGTCACATCAGCCTGGTCATGGGAGTGTCACCGAAATCATCTGCACAGATCCAACACACATTTATAGCAAGTTGCACTGATAACACAGATGAGTCCTTCCCCATTGATGCCCAAACTTGCATGTCCAGTGGAGATGGTCACACGGTCAGGGAAAAAGACAAATTGAACAATGGCAAGCACAACAGATGTGCAGGGGTGTAAGCCACAGATGTGATATTGCAAATAAAAGTAGGAAATCCCATTGGCAAATATTGAAAACATGACACCCTCATATTGCTGCAAAGGATGACATGGATACACACCAGGATTGGACACATTCCCCCTGGACCACATGGGGTCCTGCACAGTAACACTTCATTTTCCTGATATCAAAAATCACCATCACTGCAGCAAGGGCATGGTTAGCATCATCAACATCATGTACATCTGAAGCAAAACCACTAGAGAACAGAAAGTAGCTTTATTCAGCATATGTGGGTGTAAAATTGAAAGTCCTGAAAAAACACAAAGGCCAATGGCCAGTCCATCAGTAAAGTCCGAACAGGGTGACAGTGGCAGATGTCACCCTTTGCTTGCCTGCACTGCTACGGACCTGGGACATTCCCTCGGAGGGGCATACGGGGGGCAGGCCAGGCACCGCAGGGACAGGATCAGGGCTCACCAGAAGGAGGCAGGGAAGGGGTGGCTGGTGCTGGAGAGTCACTGACAACTGCAGTGGAGGTGTCTGACATGGTGTGTGCCGGCACAACTGGGGGGCATGAGTCAGATGGTGTGGGTGCCGGCACGACTGCAGTGGGCTGGCCAGATGGAGTGGACAGGTTCCCCACTGCAGTGCCCAAGTCAGACGGGGTGGTAGTGGACTCCACTGCAGTGCCTATCTCCAGGGGAGTAGAATGGGGTTCAGGTAAGGTGGGCAGGACAGAGGGGAGGACGCGGTCTCCACACCAGTGGCACAAACATGTGCAGCGGGGGTGTGGGGCTGGAAGAGCAAGTGGTAGGGGGAGAAGGCCAGATCATTTTGGGGATGGTGTATCTGTGGGTGGGGGAACCTGGGGCAGGGTGTGGTGGGGGAACCTGTGTTGTAGGGGCCTGAGGGATGGAGGAAGGAGACTGTGTGGTTGAGCTGCAGGGCGGTGGCGGGGTCTTGCTCTTCCGGGTCCAGGGGGACTTGCAGGTGGGGGCCTCAGTTTGTCTGTGCCTGGGGGAGGGTGTCCGGGGGTGAGGGGCACTCCCCTCTGTGTGGGTGGACTTCCTCTTCCCCCTGTATGCTGGATCAGCTGGATCGGAGGGGAACAGGCCGAGGTCACAGAGGAAGAGCTGCTTTTTAGGTGGGGTTGCAGGTGAAGCAAGGGAAGGGGTCTTGGAGGGAGAGGAATTGGAGGACTGCGGAGTGACTGTGGATGCATGTGTGTGTGTCTGTTTCCCATCCCCTGTGGGTGTGGTATCAGTCCCCTGAGGATGCTTGCGGGCACGTTTTGACTTTGTTTTGGGTGTTTCTGTGCTGCTCATGTCTGTGTGTTAGGGTGAGTGTGCAGGTGTGCATGTGCTTGGGACAGGTAGGGTGCCAGGAAGTGTGGATGGGGCAGAGGTAGGAGGGGTGAGGGACTGTTGGAGGAGGGAAACTGCTGCCGTCAGGGAGGAGGCCATGGACTTATGGCTCCTCTGTAGGGCAGACATGCCCGATGAGATGCCCTCCATGAACGACACCAGCTGTGTCAACAGAGTGGTGTGTGCATGGAGGACACTCAGCATTGCTGTCTGCCCTACATGGAGCTGGCGAAGTAAGTACACAGACTCCTCACTCAGGGCAGCAGGGGACACAGGGGCAGGGGGTGCGGTGCCTGGCACGAAGGAGACACGCTCCCGAACACGGGAGCCTCCACGGACCGCTGGATTGGGAACCGATGGGAGGGCGGTGGTGGTGGTGGTGGCGGTGCCAGCCATACTAGCTGGGGTGTGGTGGCTGCTGACACCCGCCTCCACAAGGGAGTCATCCTCCGAGCTGCTGTGGTCCTCAGCTGAGGTGGATGGTGCTGAGGACTCCTCAGTGTGGCTCCCCTCGCCCTCCGTGCCACTGGGTTCCTCCGACCACTCATCGGCTGCTGACCCAGTCTGGCTCTGCAGCTCCTCCTGGTCCGTGGAGCTGTCCCCTCCTGTGGCCGTGGATGTATCTGCAAACAATTAGGGAAACAGACAAACATCAGTCACCTGCACTGACCGCACACACCACAGTAAGTACAGCACATTACAGAGCAAGCCCTGGCATCCTTAGTTGAACATTGCCAAAAGTGCTCACACAGATTAGGAGAAGCCAATTGTCAGTCTGATGGTCAACCATGGCACTCACATCCCTCCTGGCCTTGCACCCATCTGTCTGGTGCCTGTCGGATGGTAATACCCCAGTGTGGACACATGCACCACCTACACAGTTGTTGGACATTGCAGAGAACACGGTGAAGTATGTGAACATGCACACATCACATCTCTTGCCACTGAGTCAGTACAGGTGTCCAGATAAAGGGATGGCCAGAGTCTAATTTGAAATGCATGTGATGCATACCAGCACCAGACACCATGATGCACCCATGTCCTGATAGTCAATGCCACAATGGGGTGCATGTAGCACATGTCACTCCCCTGCAGGATCACTCTTAGGAAGTTTAATGCCATGGCACAGGCATGCCTGCAAAGTCATACATCACTGTCTCCAGTCACATGGGCAGGGCAGCCAGCCAACAACAGTCTGCACTGTGTCACAATCCTAGGTCATGGGGAATGCAAGTTCTGTAGCTGACAAGTGCACATGTCCATCCCCCACAAACCACATCATCTGAACTCTTATTTGTCCACGTCATACCAATTGGACATATGGGAGACATGAAACACAACTCTCTGAACCTGAGCGCCTCACAGTCTGCTGTGAATGAAAAACAGCTGCCTGAACTTCACAGTCGCATACACCAGTCTGCACAGTCAAGTGATCAAACACCTATATGTCACACAAGTATCGTCTCCTATGGTCACATCTCAGGTGGCATGCTGAGCCCTAACCGATAAACACCCCAGTAGTCCTGACAACGAAGCCACAGCACAATGACACAGAGGCAGACACCTGAGGGAACATTTCACTGAGCACAACGTGTCAGCTGATACACGGGAGTGGGAGTACAGAGTGTATTGTATGCCCTGGAGTAGGCATGACTGTCCTGCTCCACGTGAAAGAGGGATGAGCCCTGGACAGTAGGCAGGTGGCTAAGCATGTGTGACACACTTGATATACATACTCCTGAGGCCCAAACATTGTTCCCACCCGCAGCATGGGGGTGTGCCAAATACCCCAGGCACATGTGGTGAGTCAGATCAGCAATTAGACCACATATCAAAGTTACACGCAGATTACATGTCAGAACTCAGGCATTGTGTAAGCAATTGACCCACCCATGAAGCCCACCACAAAGTTACGGGAACAAATGCTGTCCCCCACCTTGAGCTAAGCAAAATGCAAGGACACAGTACCCAAGTGACACAGTTTCCTGACTGTAAGGGCCACACCTGGGTATCAGATGAGGAGTGGGCATGTCACAATTGAGGGACATGGGTCCTGGACCACAAGACTGATGTACTGTGGAAGTTTAACCAGGCCAGAAGAGGGCACATAGCATGTCAGACAAAGTTCACAGTGCAGTCATGGACTCACCCCTCCTTGCTGCTGTCTGGCCTTCAGCTGCCCATCCAGGTCAGGGAAGACCACCGCCAGGATCCTGAGCATGTGGGGGGTCAGGGTCCGGTGTCCGCCCCTCCTGCGAGGAGGCGACAGCTTCAGCTGGACCCTTGCGATCCTCCGGGTCCAGCCCCGAAGGTCCTGCCACCTCTTCTGGCAGTTGCGGATCCGGCGCTTGTAGTCCCCCACGGATCTTACTGCCCGGGCGATGGTCAGCCAGATTTCCTGCTTCTGGTGGGCATCAACCTGTGAGGATGACAAAGTGAAAAGGCCATTACTACACATGCAACATATCCGTGCATCACACAGTTGGATATACATGTCTCAATCACAGGGGCATATGATGTACACAGGCAGTGCAACGATGGCTATGAACAGTTTGCCAGCAGTTACTACATGGTATCATTGCCTGGGAAGTAAAACCTTGTTGGAATGCACTGTTACTGCACAATACCTGTTCAGTGCATGTAACTACACACTTTGGGGGTGAGAACTACTCAGTGAGCATGCTAGCCAGTGGTGTGCACACTGTAAGTCTTGCTAGTCAGACAACATGCACATTTAGTAAGGCAGTGGACAGCACACTCACCTGCTCCCCTGGTTTCCCATACAGCTTGCTGTACTGTGGAAGGAGGCTGTCCAGCAGGGCCTGGTTCTCCTCAGTGGTGAAGGCTGGGGCTCTCTCCACAGTACGTGCCATTGCAGTGGCCAGAGGATGCAGAGACAGCAGCAGTGTTGGTGGCAGATGTCGTCCTGGAGCATGTAGTGCAGGCAAGTGAGCTCTCAGGGGAACAGCCAGCATTATATGTGTGCTGCAGAGGCAGATACTGTCCCATGTGTCCAAAGTGATAGGTCCAAGTCGTTTGCATCTTCTGAATCTGGCCAATCCATGGAATTGCACCACTTATACACGCCCACAGCATCCTTCAAAAGTTAAACTTCATGACACCCATGAATTTGCAACATTGTTGTGGCTGGCCAACTGAATTCACTGCATCAGACTCGTTAAAGCTTCGAAAACGTGTCCGTTACCATGCCAGGCCCTAGCCAATGCGTGCGCACCGATCGGTCCATTGCTGTACAACGCGTATTTCGAAAACAACACGCATCCGTTCACATCATATGCAATGTCCAATGCGTGCGCACCGATCGGTCCATTGCTGTACAACGCGTACCCGCTCACATCATATGCAATGTCCAATGCGTGCACACCGATCGGTCCATTGCTGTACAACGCGTATCCGCTCACATCATATGCAATGTCCAATGCGTGCGCACCGATCGGTCTATTGCTGTACAACGCGTACCCGCTCACATCATATGCAATGTCCAATGCGTGCGCACCGATCGGTCCATTGCTGTACAACGCGTACCCACTCTCATCATATGCAATGTCCAATGCGTGCGCACCGATCGGTCCATTGCTGTACAACGCGTACCCGCTCACATCATATGCAATGTCCAATGCGTGCGCACCGATCGGTCCATTGCTGTTCAACGCGTACCCGCTCACATCATATGCAATGTCCAATGCGTGCGCACCGATCGGTCCATTGCTGTAACGCGTACCCGCTCACATCATATGCAATGTCCAATGCGTGCGCACCGATCGGTCCATTGCTGTACAACGCGTACCCGCTCACAACATATGCAATGTCCAATGCGTGCGCACCGATCGGTCCATTGCTGTACAACGCGTACTCCGCTCACATCATATGCAATGTCCAATGCGTGCGCACCGATCGGTCCATTGCTGTACAACGCGTACTCGCTCACATCATATGCAATGTCCAATGCGTGCGCACCGATCGGTCCATTGCTTTTCAACGCGTACCCGCTCACATCATATGCAATGTCCAATGCGTGCGCACCGATCGGTCCATTGCTATACAACGCGTACCCGCTCACATCATATCCAATGTCCAATGCGTGCGCACGGATCGGTCCAATGCTGTATGACGCGTCCCTGTACAAGTCACTCGCATATGTCACCATGGTTGTCACTGGTGAACGTATGCCAGCCACATTTACTTGCCAGGGACTCAGGGGCACACCTACAACACCACAGCCTGTCCACACTGTATCCTAAGGCATGTAAGGCTGCATTACCTTTTCTGTGTATGGGGGTCAACATGCGGTTTTTTGGGTGGCACTTGGGGGCAGCCACTCCCAGGCTGTGCACGTGTTCATGGGGACAGAATCCTTTGTGTGTTGTGCACATGACCACTGTGGTGTGCAACGGTTCATTTCAGAGCATGTGGCATGGTCACATTTCCAGGTTGTGTATGTGTATGTCATGTCACATACCCCCTGAGTCCCATGTGGGAAGGTATGTACGTCACAGGGTGACCCATTGCCACAATAGTGATGGCCCTCCACAGTCTGTGTGCATGTTGTGTTTCCGATGTCTCTGATTCCATGTGCACAATGGGAGACAGTCTCCACATCCACGTTGTTTGTGCATGGACTTTGATGTTGTGCGTGTGTGTGTCACAGACGTCCATGTCTGTCCTGCAGAGGCAACAGGGGCCACTACCTGTGGGGGTCATGGTTGTTTTGCTGACGTGTACATGATACGCCATGTCATGCCAGTGTCCATGTGGCAATACAGGGTCCCTGTGAATCTACCTGTCAATGAGCTGTGATGCCTGGGGCACATCTGTCCTCACATGTCACTGTGGTGTCTGTTTGGAACGTGACAGCAGTACATGGATACTGTGACACAGCCTAATGATATCCCATAGCACAACCTGGAACTTGTTGTCAACACATGTTGAACTGTGATGTTAGATGTTGGCCATGTAGATGCCATACATGTCCTTACAGAACGGCACACACATCAGGTACTTGTGTCTCGTAATGATGTATCATGTGATATTGAGTATGGTCTATGCCACATATGTGGGGTGACTGACAATCTTTCTTTCTTCACCTATGCACTGCAGGGCACCAGCTGTCCATAGACCATTCCCTGACCTTCCAACGATGGTTGAACGTGACTGCATCCGACGGTACCGCTTCAACAGGCTGCTGATTGAGGAATTGGCGGTGCGGTTGGCCCCACATTTGGAACCTGGCCGGCCATACCCTACAGCGCTGACCCCCAAGGTGAAGGTGATGGCAGCCCTACACTTCTTTGCCACCGGTACCTTTCAACACACTGTGGCGTCTGCTGGTGGGATGTCACAGACCATGTTCAGCCATGTGCTACACGATGTTTTGGAGGCAATGTTGAGATACCTGAACCAGTACATCTATTTCCCTAAACGTCAACAACTCACTGACGTCAAGAGTGACTTCTATGCCCTGGGGAGGATGCCACATGTCATTGGGTCCATTGATGGGACACATGTGGCTTTGGTACCACCACAGGCACATGAGCAGGCATACAGGAACAGGAAACATTACGATTCGGTCAATGCTCTGGTGGTATGTCTTGCAGATATGAGCATCTCACACGTGTGTGCCCGTTTCCCTGGTTCTGCACACGATGCCTACGTGATGAGGAGTAGTCGCATCCCGAGGATGATGTCACAGATGCAGAACCAGCGTGCCTGGCTTGTCGGTGTGTACTGACTTTGTACCATTGTGTGTGTTCTTCAATGTTGTATTCCGCCCTCTTTTCCAACTCAGCTAATGTGCAATTGTCTGTATGTAGGTGACTCGGATACCCCAACATGCCGTGGTTGCTGACACCCCTCAGGAACCCTGTGACACCAGCCCAGATGCGCTACAATGAGGCACATGGTCGGACCAGGAGAGTGATTGAGCGGACATTTGGTCTCCTGAAGAGCCGCTTTCGCTGCCTAGACAAGACAGGAGGGGCCCTCCCATATGCCCCAGCAAAGGTGTGCAAGATTGTCATCGTCTGCTGCATGCTACACAACCTGGCAGTGCGGAAGGAGTTGCCTCTCATCCTGGATGACGATGACCAACATCCGCCACCTGTGGAGGATCCTGGCCTGGGCCACGATGCCAGTGATGATGATGATGATGAGGGTGATGTCCGCACACAGCTCATCACCAACTTCTTCAGCTGAATGTGAGTATCCAGAGATGTCATGTCAATGATGTGAGTTTGCATGATATGTGTTGGTGGTGCTCTGGTGCTGTTTGAGTGTGGCCATGTGCTACTTGACTGGAAGCGTGCAGCGATGTGTCCTTACAGGTAGTCTGTACTCCCCAACAGTGTTGACATGCTAACTTGGTTTTGTGTAAGTATCTTGTGACATGTATTGGGCATGAGTATTGCAGTTCTGTCCTGTTCTTCAGTGCTTTTGACTGTGTGTCATGTCTGTCCTTCACAGGGTACTTTCACAGTTGTTTGGTCAACTGTGATCCCCCGACACCATGATTCAACTTCCAGGGTGGAAGCAGTCGTTTCCCTACAGGTGATGTGCCACACACCCCTGGACTTTATTTCTTCTACACTTGTTGACTGTGTGGCCACTGCCACGTGGGATTACCTTGCATCTGTAGTGGAAACAACATGTTGCAAATGTGTAATAAACCTGTGCTTCACTTTGGGATGTGCGTTGTCTGTGATCACACATCTGACTGACATTTGCTTACTGCACCTGTGGGCTAGTTAACACAGACTGTGAATAGGTGTGGTGTCTGTGCATTCCACTGTATTTCCTGGCAACATCAGTGTAGGCGATGAGTCAGATGGCCCTGGTGTGTATGTGTTGTGTAGCCCTAGTGGTGTGTCTCCCTCATATGTGTCACGTCGCCATGTCTCACATGACGGTGTTGAACTTGCTGTAGCAGTTAGCATGCACAGTATCATTTAGCAGATCATCATCTCCATGACAGAAACCACGTTGGAAGCACAACAGAGGCAAGTATGGTGTATTAGTGAGTTTATTTACATACATGTGTGAGGATAGTGCACAGGATGGTGGGTGCTGTACATTGGGATTGGAATCCAAAGTTCCCAGATGAGTTGGAAGTGTTGGTAGCAGAAATGTCCTCAGTAAAGTCCACAGTCATCTGATACATTGGGCCAACTTAAACTCCCCATGTCATGTGGGAGAGTTGGGTTGCATTCGACAGGGTGAACAGTTTGCACACAAAGGAGAATTTCCAGAACAGGTGTTGGGTTGCTGGGGGATGTATCTGGCCATCGGCCTCTCAGTTTTCCTTCCTCGGACGACCTCTCTTCTTTCGGGGGGGACCCTCACGTGCAGGCTGCTGCGGTGCAGAGGACTCTCCACCAGAGTCATCCTCCCTCCCTGTGGCAGTTGCAGTTGTTGCAGCACCAGATGTTGTGGGCACACAGGGAGGTGTGGCCATGTTGGTGCTAATCTGGCGGAGGCATGTCAATATGTCCCTATGCACCGCTGTCAGTTCTTGCAATGTGTCCCACTTGGACTCCATGCCAGACATGTGTGTCTCCACACGGGACATGTGTGTCTCCACACGGGACATGTGTGAGTCCAAGCGGGCATGATGGGCAGCCTGCTGCTGTTGAATGTCCTTGAGGATCTCCCCTACCTGGCTGACCTCTCCGGTGCTATTCTGGTACGCATCAGCAATGCGTACCAGTTGTGGGTCATCATGCAGTCCAGACCCCTCTGCAAACAGCGACCTATGCCTACCACCCCTCCCACCACCCCTGGCCACACATGCAGGACCTGCGTTGGCACGCACAGGTGACCCTAGGCCCCCTTGGGGGTTGGTACTGGGGTTGTTGTCCGTTGCTCCACGGTGGGCCGGGGTCCCTGTGCTGTTGTCATTGGTGGTCCTTGGTCTATCCGTGTCGGTGTGGGTGGTCTGTGTGTTGGCAGTTGTTGGAGGAGTGGGTGCAGGGGGTGCAGATGTTGGTCCTGCTGGTGCTGCATGATGACTCACACCAGAGGGGCCAGGTAGGTCTTCGCCATCCGAGGAGGGCAGAGGCTGTTCCACACCAGTGAGCTCAGTGTCCCCCGGAGCCTGGGACAGGGACTCCTCATCGTCTGCTGCTGTGTCCCCATCATCACCTGTTTTTGGAAGAGACACACAATGTATGTTATGTTTCTTCAGGCATCAATGGTTCACACACCTGACAGTTGTGACTGTACCTCTGGATGTGGCCCTGTACATTGCATTGTCCTAAGTTGTCACAGTCAGAGGTTGATATTGGTGTAGCACATTGTCCTGCCAACCTGAAGCATTTCAATGTGAATGTTGATGTGTGTGCATGACCAGCATTGGTGGTATTTGGTTGACATCCGGACCTCCTTCTCCCCCCAGCCCAGTTATTCCACCATGAGGCATGCCACCCTTGCAGTGGGTGCAGGTTAACTCTCAGGATGTCATTCAGTGGTGTCCTGCTGTTGGTTGGTGCCCAGTTCCCAGCAGGGCCTGGTACTCCCCCCAACAGAGGACCATTGTCAGACATCTTTGAGGTGGCTTTTCACTCCCTGTGAGGTGTGCATGCTTCAGTGTGAGCTTGCTGGGCCATGTGGGTGGGGGATGTTGAGCTGTGACTACCACTCCCATCATGCTATTGCCTACACCCCCTTCCAAGCATGCACATACTTCCTTCATTTTGACTCTGCTTCCCTGTGGGGTAGTGTGCCTGTGCTGACAGGATGGCTGACAGTGTTGTCCTGGCGTTTGTTTGGCTACAAGTCCCAAGAGTGTCCCTGTGCTTCACACAGCATAACCCAGGGTGGTGGTTCTTTGTGGGATATTTAATTAGAGTGTGAGGCATTGCATTCTCCCAGGTGAGTTGTGTGGAGTTTGTGTTAAGGGGGTGTGTGAGAAAAGCTGCTGGTAACTATGGTCAGAGCTGTCAGTCCTCCTTCCCACCCAGCCAGATATCCCATCATGGAACGTGCTTCCATTGCAGGGAGTGCAAGTTGGCTTTCAGGATGTCAGTCAGTGGTGTCCTGCTGTTGGTTGTTGCACAGTTCCCAGCAGGGCCTTGTGCTCCCCACAGCAGTACCCAGTGTCAGCCATCTTGTCAGTTCTTTTCCACTCCCTGTGATGTGAGCATGGTTCAGAGTGGTGTTGATGGGCCAATTGTGAGGGTGACCAATATCTGTGACTACAACTCCCATCATGCTATTGCCTACACCACCCTTCCCAGCATGCCCATACTTCCTTCCTTTTGAGTGGACTTCACTATGTGTGAGTGTGATAGCAATGGCAAGATGGCTGACAGTGTCGTCCTGTTGTTTGTTGGTGCACAGTTCCCAGCAGGGCCTTGTGCTCCCCACAACAGAGTACCATTGTCAGACATCTTTGAAGTGGCTTTTCACTCCCTGTGAGGTGTGCATGCTTCAGTGTGAGCTTGCTGGGCCATGTGGGTGGGGGATGTTGAGCTGTGACTACCACTCCCATCATGCTATTGCCTACAAGCCCCTTCCCAGCATGCCCATACTTCCTTCCTTTTGACTCTGCTTCCCTGTGGGGTAGTGTGCCTGTGCTGACAGGATGGCTGACAGTGTTGTCCTGGCGTTTGTTTGGCTACAAGACCCAAAAGTGTCCCTAGGCTTCACACAGCATGACCCAGTGAGGTAGTTCTTTGTGGGATATTTAATTAGAGTGTGAGGCAATGCATTCTCCCAGGTGAGTTGTGTGGAGTTTGTGTTAAGGGGTGTGTGAGAAAAGCTGCTGGTAACTATGGTCAGAGCTGTCAGTCCTCCTTCCCACCCAGCCAGATATCCCACCATGGAACATGCTTCCATTGCAGGGAGTGCAAGTTGGCTTTCAGGATGTCAGTCAGTGGTGTCCTGCTGTTGGTTGTTGCACAGTTCCCAGCAGGGCCTTGTGCTCCCACAGCAGTACCCAGTGTCAGCCATCTTGTCAGTTGTTTTCCACTCCCTGTGATGTGAGCATGGTTCAGAGTGGTGTTGATGGGCCAATTGTGAGGGTGACCAATATCTGTGACTACAACTCCCATCATGCTATTTGCTACACTGACTTCACCAGCATACACAGAATTCCTTCCTTTCAGTGAGCTTCCCTGTGAGGTGGTGTTCTAGTGGTGGCAAAATGTCTGACAGTGTTTGTTGGTTAGATTAGTGCCACTGCCTTGCTCTATTTGTTGTTGCGTTTGTACATGTCATGACACAGTTACATATCACTATGGGATGGCAGGTATTGTGTTTGTCTGACTAACATACACATCTTGGGATGATTATGTTTTGGTTACTGTGGCTTTGCTAACGGTGCATGGTTTGACTATCCCCTTGACAGTGATGTGTGTGTATTGTCACACAATATTGTGCATATTTGTTGTGTACTCACCAGGCTCTGGGATGTTTGATAGTCCATATACGCTCACTGGTGGTAGGATGGCCCGCACCTTCTCCTCCCAGGGCCTGAGGTATACTGGTTTGGCAGGAGGGCCACTGCCGGTGCGCTGACTCAAGATGTAATCCTTCTTAGTAGGTCCTTGACCCTCCTGCGCACATCATACCACCTGTTCTGGATGTCTTCCTTTGTGCGCAAACATGGTGATTGTGCGTTCACCCTGTCGACGATCCTCTCCCACATCTTGGTTTTCTGCGACATGGGGGTCTGTTGGACCAATGTACCAAACAACTGTGGCTCTACCCTGAGGATCTCATCTACCAGGACTTCCAATTCACTGTCTAGGAACTTTGGATTCTTCTTTGGGGGCTTGGTGATGGGTGGTGGTGGGGATTGATGTGTGTGTGAGTGTGCAAGTGAGGGTGGGTGAGTGTAGGTTTTGCTGGGTGTATGTGAGGGTGCTATTTGTGAGGTGCTAATGGTGTGTGGCTTGTGTGATGGATGAGTTGTGAGTGTGTCTGTGGTTGCTGTCTGATGGTGTTCTGTGCTGGCAGGTCAGTTGAATTTGCAAAGGATCATGGTAGGGATTTGTGGCCTTTATATGGGTGGAGTTGGGGGTGTGTCTTTGTTCCATGTTTTTTCCCCCAGTATTTATTGGCTTTGTCATTGCTTGTTTGGCCCTTTTTTTGTAATTTTTCCTTTGTAGTTTCTGGGCATGTAGGAGACGTTCTTCTGACGGAGTCGGACGCTGCAGTTGGCTCGTGCGAGCTTCTCCGAGTCTTTCACGCTGTGTTTCTGATGGATTTCATGTGCGGCGTACGCGTCAGTCGTGGAGTATTGGGTTGCTTCGGCTCCGTTTTGTATGCGTGTCGGTCGTACGGCTTGAGCTCTGTGCGACTCGGTCTGGTTTTGCACGCATTGCATCAAACTGCGCGGGTCGGAGTTCGCGGGTACGTTTCTGTCAGGTTCTTTCCTGGTGCGTGTCGGTCGGTTCGATTCGCGTGGTTTCCCGGAGGATAGCTGGTTTCCGTGCGGTTCGGTCGTTCGGCTTGTGTTCCGCATGAGTCGGTCGTATTTTACATGCATTGCATCGTACTACGCGGATCGGGCAGCGCCGGTACGTGTCGGTCGGACTAAATTCCCGTACCGAGTCGGTCGGTACGTTTTCCGGCCCGAATCGGAATTGGCCCCTTAGTATTTTACAAGGGCATGTAATCAGATGTCTGTTCAAAAGTGTAATGGAAAGTGTTACTGTAGGTTCAGGAGTACAGAATCCTTGTTCATGTTCCAAATATGTGGGTGCAAAGGTAGTTTAGAGGACAGAATTCACATTATAGAATGTAGTGAGCCATAGCTTATCACTTGGCACTTAGCATCTCTGTTCAGGACTGTTTGTTCACAGAATACTTTCTTTTAGGTAAAACATTTTTGATAAAAGACAAATGATGGACAGTAAGCAAGTACGTCGTGTAGTTTATCCCATCCTTAAAAAAAAGAAAATAAGTGTGTATATGTCTATGAATATGTGAACAAGCCCTCGCCATGCACTGCTAACTACCTCACAAATTACATCACTCAAGATATATTCTATGACATCATTCATAACATAAGTGCAACATCTGCAATGACATCATCGATGACTACACTGTGCATGGCAGCGGCATGAGTTATAGCTACTTATGGCACAAATGAAAGTTACTTGATATACCAGTATCTGATGAACTCAAGTAATTTGGTTAGTTAAAATGGTGGTATGTTTTAAAAGACATTTGTCAACTAACTATAGCATACCTTTAACCAAAAAGTTTTTCACTGAATTTCCGAGCTCCTTTTTAAAATCTAA
This sequence comes from Calotriton arnoldi, assembly GCA_963921515.1. Taxonomy (NCBI): domain Eukaryota; kingdom Metazoa; phylum Chordata; class Amphibia; order Caudata; family Salamandridae; genus Calotriton; species Calotriton arnoldi. The sequence continues at coordinate 346,142 of CAWUFW010015722.1, forward strand.
AGTAAGATATTATTACAACATACATACAACAGATCCTAACTATAATGTCACTGTAAACTTTGGTGTTTCCATTATATATATATATATGCTGAGGCACTGGCCAGGACTGACTGGTTGCTGTAGTCATGGATTTTAAATAAAGCACAGCATTTTCTTCATTTTGTCCCTTGTGTGGTCCGTACCTGCGTTTGTACGCCGTGGAGGTCTGGTGACAACCGGGATTTGCTCTTATATATATATATATATATATATATATATATTTATATATATATATACATACATATATATTCAACAACAAATTTCCACCTTGCCCAGAAATAATCCAGCACTCCGAGGGGATTAGTTATCTCCAATATTTATTTGAACGAGGGCATCCACGCGTTCCGGCTGTCAACGCAGCCTTGTTCACGATACATAGAGCCATTTTTTAAACTTTAAATATACTTCTACTAAAATGCAAACATTGACAAAGGACATTTCCCAGATGCACATCTAAGCCACATTTTCACAGTAAAGTATATTGATTACTACCT